>JAVSCE010011086.1:0-313391 GCA_032199065.1 Smutsia gigantea
TTATCCTGTCTTCCTATCATGTAGAAAGCTTCTTCATTGCTTTCTGTTGATTTTTAAAAAATTAATCAGAGTCTGTCTTTCAATGGGAAAATCTAGTCCATTCACTTGTAGTGTAACAACATTTTTATGCAATTTTATTCCTTCCATTGGCTTTGGATTTACTATTTATTTTATTTCTTCTCTCTCCTTCTCCCTATTTTTTTGCAGTTTTTCTTAGTCTTCATTCTTCTTTCCTGTTTGTGTTTGAAATTTCGACTTGATTTTCTATCACACTAATGGTTTCATTCCATTTCCTCATACTCATAATTAAATACACACTCCTCTTTTCTATGGAAACAAAATGCCAAATACCTCCCCTGCTGCTTGCTTCCTTACTCCAATATTGTATAGCCTTTAAAATCATTTTGATTCCCCACTCTTCCTATAGATGAGTTCTTTAGAACCCTTTTATTTCTTTCTCTTTGCACCCCCAGTCTAGTTTTTCCCCAGATAGTTTTATTATAATTAATTCCAGACTGTTATTAGGTTTTCCTCTAATATTGTGTCATTTCTATTTTAAGATCTTTATTTAGCACTTTCATTACACATTCCAAGAAACTCTATAATTATCCATTTAAATTTAACTATACATAGGTTAATTACTAACTGCTGTTTCTCTCTCTCTCTCTCTTTTCAGTCTCCCACAGTCTCTGTTCTGATTCATTTTTATGGTTCAAATCCTTCCTTTATTATTGTCCACAGATAGTGAGGTGGTTTTAAAATACATCCAAAAATTATTTGATACTCCTCCCTTCATGAGGCGGAGCTTCATTCCCTCCCCTTGTGTGGGGCTGGATTAGCTTTTAATGAGTAGAATGCAGAAGCCAGAGTGGATAGCTTCTGAGACTAAAAGCCATGGAGAGCACCATGGCTTCCTTCTTGCTATCTTTTTTGGACCACTAGTTATGGAGGAAGCCAACTGTCATACTCAAGAACACTCAAGTGCCCTATTGAGCCATCTGGTAAGAAATGGAGGCCTCCTGCCATCAGCTATGGGAGGGAGTTATCTTGGAAGCAGGTCTCCAGTCAGTTCCAGTCAAATCTTCAGATGACAGCAGCTGCAAAATTGTCAGAGCCCATGTTGAGGCACCCACAAAAAGCTTCTTCATCTTTCCATGATCTTTTCAAACACAATGGTGAGGACCCGGCCTAGCTGTTTAGCCTACCTGTTCTGGTGGCCAGGAAGAAGACCAGCAGGTTTTCTCAGGAACACTCAGACTGACCTATGAGATCCTTCTTCTGAGAGCTGCAGTTGAAGCCCCCGCAGGACCCTCGATTATTCTGATCTTGTCCTTGGTGCACTCAGCTGCTGAGACCTCAGCTCTTGCCTGGGCCAAAGAAGAAAGGAAATTCTGTGCTCTCTTCCAGACCATGGGGATTTGCTCGTGATTTGTAGATCCCGCTGCTCTGATCCCAACACTCACTACTTCTGGAGAAGAAATTGTGGATTAGATGGGGAGGGAAGCCATTTTCTCCCCAGAATTCCACCTGTCTTTTGACAAACTCCTTGATCTCTGGTAAAGTGACTCCCCTGTCCTACAAATGCTCGTTGTCTCTGATCACATTCTACCTTGACATGGATTATTTGTGCCTTAGGGGGACTCCCCCACAACACTGTGAGCACCTTGAGGACAGTGATCATATGTCACCCTCCTTTCTCCCAGCTCTTGGAACAGCATAAATGCCATTCTTTAATGAATCTCTGGTGAAATAGAGCTCATCTCTTCTCCCTGGTGTCTCGACTCAAACACTGGTTTCCCTCTTTCATAGAGAGTGATACTGGCATGTTTACCCAAGGTCCTAAAGGCTTTTGCAATTGGAATAGATGGAAACTGGGTTGGGGTTGCACTGAGACTGCTCTACTGTCGTGCCTGGATTCTTCTGCAATTAGAGTATTTGCTTTAGGGACTTGCAGAAGGTGTAAGGTATGATCTATTTGGTTGGAGAAGATGGGTAGAATCTCTGTCTTATGTAACCCATATTGGTTCTGCCCCACTTCTAGTATCCTATCTAGAAGCCCATATTAGTGAATCCCAAACAGCTCAGACTCTAGCCCCCACAGAAGGCCTCCAAGGCCTGCCCATACTGGGGTAGAGACCATTGGCCCGGGCCAGTGTTTCTCTAAGGATATTCTAGGAAGCATTACTGCCATAAACTACTTAGTGAAAAAAGGGATACTTAGGTCAAAAATATTTAGAAAACTTGCCAAACAATGTCACAGAGTACATTTGGATATTACATAAACAAACACAGCAAAAAACCAGCAAAGAAACCTGTTTAATCCATCGAACCCAAATTTCTCAAAGACACTCACCTTCCTCCCCCTTGTTACCATGTAATGCTGGTCGGCAACCTGTGGGAGTATTTTCTGTGGATAATACTTTGGTAAAGACTGGATCCGGGAAGCCAATGTCCTGGGGTTCATGTGGAGTTCAGTCCCCTTTAACCCTGAGGCAGCATGGTCTGATCCGAGGTGGGCCCGAGACTTGCATCCCCTGGGGAACGTTTGGGAAGTCGGATTCACAGGCTCCACCCAGCCCTAGTGAGTCAGGTACCAGGGGGGTAGGGTCCAGCACCCTGCACTTTAAACACCCACTAGGTGAGTTGAGAACCTCCTGTTTTAGAAACAAGCTCAAAGCCACATTCTCTGGGTTTAAATTCCACTTTTGTTACTTAGCACCTTGGCGACCTTCGGTGAGTTTCTTAAACGCTCCCTGTAAAATACTACCCATCTCATGAGGTGGTCATAAGCATTAAATCAAGTTGAATTAAAATATACAAAGCCCTTGGACCGGTAACTGCAATGTCTTAATTGCCAGTAAGTGTTTGCTATTGTTGTCATTATTGAGTAGTTCCTGTAATTTCTACTAAAAGGGCAAAGTAGGGCAACAGTTATTGAGACCTACTTACTATGTGACAGGCTGGACTAAGGTGTGGCAAGAGTGGGCATGGCAAGCTAGTTGGTATCACAAGATATGACATCTGATGGCTGACCTAACAGAGCATAAGACATTCCCATGCAAGGAAATGTTTTGCACTATGACATTCCAGGAAATGTCTTTTCTGTACTGTTAATTATGAACCACTCTTGTGCAGTGAGGAGCTTGAAGGAACTAAAATCACTTCCAGCTGGATTTTCTGCATTGGCTTCAGGTATTAAATGAAATCTCAGACTCAGCAAGCATCCTTTGACTCCACCGATGAGGCCCTTGCAGCGCTAATCTAATTTCAATTTGTGTCATGACAAACCTATTGACATAGGAGCCTCAGCAAATTGACAAAGGTTGCCCTGTGGCTGAGTCAGGATTTGAATCCAAGGTCTCAGATACTCTGCCTGGTGTTCTTAGCACATCGCTAGCATATGTTCCACCTGGAGGACCCTTGCAGAGCATCAAGGCCAACCAGTTCAATTGCACAGAGAAGACTGAGGTCCAATGGGGCCTGTGAATGACTCAAGGTTGTATAGCATTGGTGTGACTGAGCAATGGCTGGAACCTGGGTCTCCTATTTGTGCCCTTTACTTCAAGATGTTGCTGCTTCCCCAGCCTGGCTCTTTCTGGTGCTGGGTGTAGCATGTGAGTTGGATTTTGAGGGCCTTGGTATTTTTTTCAAGCATTATTCCATGAGCAAGGAGGACCATTCGCCTATTGGGGGGTGGGCATGGGTCTGCTGTCAGTGGCTCCAGAGTACCCTGGAGGGCCTGTCTGAGGTCTGGACCATGTGAGGCTGGCAGTCTGCAGTAAGCTAGGGGAAAGCCAAACCAAAGGTAACTAGAATGTGCCACAAGGGGCCCATTAGGTTCCGGGAGTCTCCCAGAGCACTCCCAGGAGGAATCATTGCTGGTAGTGTGTGATCAGTGGCAGGCATCGTCACAGGCAGCTGCTGGCATATTAATATTCCAGATAAATGTCTTTTGGCGGAGGCAAATGATCCTGCTTGAGAGCAGGTTTCTCTTTGAAGCTCCTGAAAGAGGCAGCTTGCAGAAAAAGGTAGCTTTGCAAAATGATTCTTTTGGAAACCCTCCACTCTACTCCATCTCTGTTTATTTTGTTTCTCTGTCTCTGCTGATTTATGGCAGGCTTAGGAGAAAGGAGAGAGGTAACTCAGCTGTACACATCCTCAAGGAGGAACTGTCATCTATTAGCTGGGATAAAGCAGCAGTGCCAGCTTGAGGCAGGATGCACAGCTTATCACTGCCCCACATTCAAATCCTAGCTCTGCCCCTTTACAGCTGTTTGACCTTGTGCAGATCACTTTACCTTGCTGAGCTGCAGTTTTCTCAGCTGTAAAATGGGAGAGTAATACCTTTCCCACATAGTAGTTGAGGATTAAATGCAGCCAGGTGATTAAAACACTAAACACAGGGCCTGAAGGTAGGGGTAGAGGCTTAGAGCAAGTGGAGATACCAAAGGGCCTTGAGCAAGGCTGGTGACAAAAATTTATCCCCAGTGATTCTACTCACTGGCTGCTGAGGGCCCCCGTTTTAGGGCTGGGGTCATGAGGAATGGGTACACCAGCTATTTCAAGCTTAGGGAAACTCCAGCCTATAGCCTTTCAAACCCTAATATTATATGTGGGGAAACTGAGGCCCAGAACAGGGAATTAACTTGCTAAAGTTCACACAGTAAATTAGATGCTAGAGAGGTTTCCTCTTCTTCCCGAGTGCAAAAGAAGTGCTCCCGGAGGGCTGCCCTGTGCAAGCCTTGCTCTCTTTCCCTTGAATGCTGCATTTGGAAAGAGGCATGTTTGTCATTGTGGATCCAGCCCCAGCAGACCGGGCCAGGCCTGACTGGCAGAGGGAGCATGTAGTGTAAATATGTGCAGACCTTGGCTGCATGGGGACGGCCTGGGGAGCTGTTCAGAATAGGTGGAAGGTTCCACCCCCCTGAGCAACCTGTAGATGTAGGTCTGCACTGGAGACAGGCATCTGAGTGTCTATAGTGTCCCCTCATCTGTCCTACAGAGGAACAGGCTGCAAGCCTGCTGGCCTGGTTTCCTTAGCCCCCACCACCGGGAGGAGTGTTGGTTACTGACAGCTGAACGAGTTTCTTGTGTCTCAGTCTCCACTTCTGTGAAATGGAGAGCAAAACCCTCCTTTCTCAGGGGTACTGTGGGGCAAGCAGAGACTATGTGGCAGTGTGTCTACCCCAGTGCCCGACTGTAAGGACTGCTTGGGCAAGTCTAGAAGTGTTCAGCATGACCCCCAGGCCACTGTGCTGAAGTAAAGGCTCACCCCAAGAGGGACACCACTGCATCGCCCATGGAGACCAGAGGCCTGCGCAAAGGGATCCAGGCCTGCGCTAGGTCCCAGAGCAGCCAAGGTGAATGCTCTGACCGCTGAGTCTTGGGATGCAGGGCATGGTAAAGATACATGACAGTAACAACAGTAGGGTGTCTGTGTGTCCTTTGGTGTGCTGTGTAGTCAGTCATTCTTCTGTATCTGAGATACAGGAGGCAGCACTGTTTGACTGTGGCAGGCCGTGACCTGAGGGCCAAGCCCATGCTCACACAGCAGTACAGCCCTTGGCCCCTCTGGCCCTGATAGCTCCCATCTCTAGTGGTGGATGGAAGGGCTGCCTGTGCATTTGAGAGGATGCTTCACAAGAGGGTCGCCGGGTGGCAGATATGCTCAAGGTTGGGTGCTAGGCTAGGGTTTGGATGGGCAAGTCTTATACCCCTCACACCCTCGAGCCCCAGCTGTCTTCCTGGCCAGAAAAGGACTGGGTTCTCAACCCTGCCTCACAGGACCATCAGGAGAACCTCAGGAGCTTGTGAACTTGGCAGCCCCTGGGGAACACCCAAGCCATTTTCAATGGCAAGAAGAAGATAATGATGATATAGGAGGAGAGGGCTGAGAGAACCACACTGCCCCAAGGCCAAGAAAATGATCACTATAAACCCGCCAATCCTACCTCTTCCATAAGCCCAGCACATTCAGAGCTGTTGATTCAATACATTCCCTACAGCATGCACCCCCCACTCCCCTGCCCCACCCAGTGCTGTCACTGTCCTTCCCCCTGAGGACAGACCAGTGCCCTGAGTACTGGTGCCCCATTGCTTCCCAGGCATCAGGGGCCACGGTGCTGCCTGAGAATCTCTCTGTGCCTGGGTGGAGCTCGAGGGACTCCTGGGGGAAGAAGCCTACCAATGTGAGGGCTGATGCCTGGTTTCCATGAGACCTGCAAGAAATGCTAAGGGGCTGGGGCATGAATCATAATCTCAGCCTTCTGGAATTGTCGGGTGGAAGGACCTGACATGAGGTCGGGCATGTGCCAGACCTATTGCAATGTGGACTTTCATGGTTTCATCCATGAAGTCATATTACTATACCCCCCTGAGTTTGATAGGTATCATTCAATTCTGAGAGTCTGTGATCCTTGGGCATTCAGTCTCAACATCCATGAGATGATTACCATTATTTAGAGCATCCTTGGGAAGCAGACATCAAGCCCTACTTACATACATTTTATCATGGGGAATCCTTATCTCCTTCATCCCCTCATTCTATCTCCCTCTGGTTTTGGTCTTGTTAGAAAGTGTTTTTCATGTGAGCTAAAAACTCTGCCTCCCTGGAGAGGCACCCGCTCTCCCTGCCCCATAAGCCCCCTGTAGAATTTTGAAGGTGAAGTCTTCCCTTCTCTCTGAGTCCTCAGGAGACAGGTGGTGACAGGAAACATATGATGCACCATCTTTATCACACTTCTCGGGAGCATAAGGCAAACTGCCATTTATTCTTTCCCATAGAAATTTCCCATCTCTTAGCAAATGAAGGCAGATTTGGTGCTATAATCCTCGTCTTACTGATGAAAACAATGAAGCACAGAGAGAGTAACTGACTGCCAAAGGCCGTATGGCTGATAAGGTGAAGAAGCTGAGCTGAGATTCAAGTAATTGTCCTCTGGTTTGAGGCTCTTTGGTATAGAAGGGGTGGGGCTCAGGGTCTGGGATGCTGGGGGTTCTGAGATGACCTGTGCCCTTTCACAGAATTTGGCCCTATCACACCTTTTCAAAACAGCACTCAGCCTCCTGCTGTCTGTGACCTTTGGAGGAGGGGACATTTTATTCTGCAGAATAGGGCCAGACAGCCCAGGCGGCTGGCTTTCCTCCAGCAATTCTTGGGGCTGCTTCAAGAAGAAATGTCTGGAAATTTGTGGAGTTCATGAGCAAATGGTTTCATGGAAGCGCCTGTTAAAATTTCCTCTGCTGGAGACTGAAGTAGAGAGAACACAAGCCAGGGGGCCTCCCCCTGCCCCACGGTACTCCTGGGCCTCATTCTCCTTCCATTCCAGCCCAGCCCCCGGAAAATCCATGCCCTTTTCTAAACACCAGCACCAAGCAGACCCATGCAGAGGCCATATGTGTTTGATTATGTTATTGTTTAAAATATTCACTGGTCTTTTCCATGGAAGATTATTCCTTTTACCCATTAGACTTAGCCACTTGATTTAATTTAGCCAATGAAATGTGAGCAGAAGCAAAGTGTGCAACTTCTGAACAGAAGCATTAAGAGCTGTGGGGGGATTCTACTGTGTTTTCCCTCAGGCAGGGGACTAACAATGTCCCAGATAGAGGCTCCTCTCGAAGCCTGGTACTGGAAGGAAGGTGGCATTGAACATAGTGGCGGCTGGTCTTAAGAGACATATAATATGTGTAAGAAATAAGCCTTTTTTGCTGTAGGCTCCTGGGGTTGGGAGTTGTATGTTATTGCAGCTTAACTTAGATAACACTGACCAATATGCTAGGCCTGGCAAGAGGTGACATGTTGTCAAGACAGATGGGCCCTGAGGCCACTCTAGATCAAATATCTTATGACATATGGGAAAAGAGAAAGACAATACCTGCAGGTAAACTCAGAGATAAGGGAGCTTTAGTCTCCCAGCTTCCTTCTGCAGCCTTCACTGACTAAAAATGAGGAAACATTTGCCTCAATTTCCCCACCTTTCCTCTAGCCACAACATTTGTTTGGGACCTCTGATAGGGATGGTATGAGGCCCAATTTTTACTCAAATACAGATTTTTATCCTCAGGAGATAATAGTTTGTGTTCTTTAAATAAGAAAGGAAAACAGCTTTGGAATTGATTTCTAAGTAATTTAATCACCTTTTGTTCAGACTCTTCAGAACTGGCTCAAGGACTATCTACATATTGACTCATGTACTGAATTTCTAGCAACATCCAAAGACAGAAGGGACCTAGGGAGCTTCATTGCCACCCTTTCCTCTCCCCTGTCTCTTCTTGGAGAAGTGTTAGGTGGAGTACTGCTTCTGGACCACAACACCTTCCAAATCATCCCAGAGAACAGAGTGGGATGGCCTTTGATGAAACCCCATGCCTGTGAGTACACAGCTGTCCCCCCTTATTCATGAGGGGTATGTTCCAGGATCCTCGGTGGGTGCCTGAAACTGCACAGAGTATCAAACCCTATATATACCATGTTTTTTCCCTATACATATATCCTTATGATAGTTTAATTTATAAATTAGGCACTGTAAGAGACTAACAACAATGGCTAGTAAAATAGAACAATAATAACAATGTGAATGTGCTCTTTCTTCTCATACAAAATATTGTATTATACTGTATCGCCCTTCTTGTGAAGTTGTGAGATGATAAATGCCTGTGTGATAAGATGAAACGAGGTGAATGAGGCGGGCGTTGTGACATATCATCACCTGCTCCGGGACTGCGGTAGACTGTGGGTAGCTAAAGGCATGGAAAGGAAAACGTGGCTAGGGGGGCACCACTGTATGAGGAGAACTGATGCTCAGGAAAGACACACGCCAAAAATGTCTTGAGTGTTGGACTGCCTTATATAAAGCATGTTCGTATCTCTTATTTTAACTGATTCCCTCATCTATGTAAGAGAAACAGTTATCTGACTAGAGGTCAGGAGCTGGGGTCTGAGTCCTACTTGTCTGACTAGAGGTCAGGAGCTGGGGTCTGAGTCCTACTTTTACCACCAAATTGCAGTGATGTCTTGGGAAAGTCATGCCATGTCTTGGAGTCTTAGTTTTACTATCAGACGGTTAGGTTTCTCTCATTCATTCATTATTCACTCAATAACCTCTTCCTAAACACCTACTATATACCAGCTATAGTTATGTAGATAAATAAAACCAATGAAAGGAAAATAAGGTGTAGGTTGGACAGTGTCCACAGATTCCTTCCATCTTGGCATGTATACTCTTTTGCAATGTGACTTCACGTCCAGGGTGGCGTGTAGCTAGGCTTGGTCACGTGGCTTCTTTGGTCAATGGGACAATAGTAAATGTGACATCAGAGAGAGACTTGTAAAGCCTTTGCACCTGGAGCTTGACTTCTCTTTCTGTGCTTGGAACACCATGTGAATAGGCCCAGGCTAGCCCATAGAGGATGAGATTCATGTGGTGTAATTCTCCCTCTGACCCATGCTGACAGACTACCAACCACCAGTATTTGTGCAAGGCATCCCTAGGCCATCCAGCCACTGGCCAGTCCATTGACTGACCACAAACACATAAGACAGCCCAGCAGAAATCAGCTAAACCAGCCCAGGCCAGAAGGCCCACATAATCACGAGCTACATAAAATGATTGTTACTTTTACCATTAATTTTAGGGGTGATTTGTTACGCAGCAAAAGCTAATCAAAACAAAACAAAAAAGGTATTCACTGAGCACCTCTTTATGAGAGGTACTATATAGATCTCCTTATTACATCATTACTAAGACCCTATGATGTAAATAATTTGCTCCCCGTTTTACATTTGAGGAAACTGAAGCGTAGAGAAGTTACCCCATGGGCAGTTGAGAGAAGTGCTGGAGCTAGGAATAGAATCTGAAGCTAAGGTGGACCTACCTGCCAAGGAGGTACCCGCCAAGGGTTTGTGTAGCAGATCTGAGTGGAGCCTGTCCTTCGTAGGTGCAGAATCCTTGGTCTGCAGGATGTCCATTCCATCTTGATGCTTACTCCTGGAGCCCCAGGGAGCTGTGTGCTGCATGGGGAAAGGAGTGTGCTGAGTCCAGAAAGCCTTAAATAAGATGGGATCATGATGAAAGGTATGAGAAGAAGGGGTCAAGGCAGTGCTTTATAACTGAAATGCCTCGTCAGACCAGCTTATGGGAGCCTGCTTCTAAATGATCAATTCCAATCTCATTATGACCACAGCTGCCATTAACTCAGGGGCTAATTGCTATTAGCTTATAGAAACTCAAGAGGGTTTAGCTGCAAAAAGTCCACGACACAGGGCCATCTCACTGCTTAAATGGCCACATTCCTGTTATTAATTCTATCTGACTATTACCTTATTACAGTTAAGTTATTATAACTTTGTGTAAAGTCCTTGAACCGGATGCATGTCCTCCATGCACATTTCATTACGGGGAGCAGAGTGCACCCAGAGGTTCAATATTTTAATTTTCATTTTTCTTTAAGGTACAGGCTTATTAAGAAGCATCAGGAAGATCTTTGATTTGAAGACAGCTCTGTAAGCAAAGGCCCAAACAGAAACCAGACCTTGGTCAGCATTTTTATGCAATTAAGGTCTTGGCAAGTCTGAGCAACAACAAAGCTTAGCACTGGAAGAGCCCGTGGAAACTCCAGTCCATTGTCATGTTACAGTTGGGGAAAGTGAGGACTGGAGATGGGCTAGGTCTCAGGTACAAAATGCCATGTCTGCATCAGGAAGAAGGCATTATATGAAATAGCCAGATCTCTGTTTTAGAAAAATTTAAATTCTGCGGAAGATGCTAAATATGCAAGGTTACCAATGCCGGGCAATTACAGCAAGGCCCCTAATATTCCCTGTGAAAAATACCTATGTGCTAAGAAATGGGCCAAGTTGCAATCATTTGCTCCTTTTTCAGAAGAGAGCCAACTGGATGGAGAGTTACATGACAGCGTGTGAAATTAGACATATTTAATGGGTGACGACAAGGTTCTCTCTGTCTACGTTCAGAAGCCTCCCTTAATGAGATCCAGTTGGTTTGTTAGGAAAATAGGAGTGTGTGCAATTACCAAGTTTCAGAAAAACCAAGTTTGCTTTTGTTTAACTTTGTAGCTTCTTCCCAAGATGCCCTGGGCATGTCTGGAAAAATGTCTGCACTTGTTGCTAAGCAGCGTCCAGTCCTGGGAGGTGATCCCTTAATGCTCTGTGGAGTCTTTATGTGGCCAGGTGCAGGGTACTGCTGATGGGGAAGAGTCTGGGGAGCTGGGCCTCTGACACCAGCTCTGTTGCTAACTGGCTCTGTGACCTTGGGGTGGCATGGTGCCTTTTGGAGTCTCAGTTTCTCATCTATACAACAGAAGAAGAGGTGGGATGTCTTCAGACCTTTTCTCTTCCACATGTCTATTCTCAATCTCTTTTATTGGAGTTTGTCTCTTAAAGGCACAGAAGAGGGAGTGATAAGCAGGCAAAGAAACTCGACAGCTTGAGTGCAGGGCTTTCTCTGGGGTCAGGGTTTCTGAAAGGATCCTAATTAAAGCCAAGTGAGCTCTTGGGAGTGAAGATCTCTGCAGAGTTGCTCATTGACCTTGAGAGGCAGGGGCTGTGGAATAAGAGAGAAAGGGAAAGAAGAGGAGAGGAGAGAAGAAAGAGAGTCAGTCAAGGGAGCCGGAACCACAAAGGAAAAGGGAGAGGAAGGAACAGAGGCAGAGTGGGCAGTGGAGAGAGGAGGAGGCGGGCTGACTCCAGACAAGAGGAGGGATTTACAGTAAAAAAACCAGTTGGAGAAAATCAGAAGGGAGGAGGGGAGAGCAAAAAAGAATAAATGGTTAGGAGGGATACCATTGAAAATAGGGTAATAGAAATGAATGCATCTATTGGTTAATTTCTAGAGCGTACAAATAGGAATGATGCCCCCCTTGCAGCATGGATGGGAAGGTGAAATGGGAGAAGGTATGTGAAAGCAAGAGGCACTTTTTTTAGATGTAGACTCTTGGACAAAGTTCTGTTGTTAACTGATTGTTGACATGTGCGCCCACACATGCACACATGCTTGTGCATAATGGAGGATTTTTGTGCAGGCATTGTGAAACATGCCACAGAATCTGCTGCTCATGGTCAACATTCCTCACAATTGAGAAGATTCAACCATTGTGCCTATTTCTACTCTCAGATTGTAACTAACATCCTAAATCAATAGCTTTATGAGATCCCTGCAAATCCCTTCCTCCTTGCTGCCACCCTGGAGAGAAGACACAGTTGTTTTATCTAGACACAAAGCAGCTGAACCCCGGAGTAGACTTGTGAAGAGAGCACCACAAGGTCACCTCTCTCCGAGCCTGTTTTCCTGGTGGCCCACCTCCCAGCTGGCACGTGGTTTGTAGCTCTCCGTGGTTAGCTGCCTTGCCGTCCCCATCTCAGAGGCAGGAGGACAGGAGCCCTGGGAGACGAGGGAGCCAGGTTGGCTTGGTGGCTCCATCCCTTCCAGTTCTCTTGCTTCTGGGTCAGGTAATTTGGACACAAACAGCACACAAAGATAAAACATTTTGTTCCTTCATTGCTCAGTGGCTCATCCCCCAGGTTCCAAAGGTCACTAAGCTAGGAAAACAGAACAAAACAAAACACAACAGAGCCCATCCCAGGGCTGCGGAGGCCTTCCACCCTCTTAAGTTTGCCTTGATTTTTGTCACTTCCACCCAGAGGACAGGACCAGATGGGAGCGTCCAGTTGGGAAGACAAAATGTAGTCTGTTTCCAAAGAAAAAAGACTGAAGCTGAGAGATAAGTCAGAGCTGGCGACGTCTTAATGGGTTTGAGCAGAGAGCCCACTCACCAGTACATTCCTAACTTATGCTGTGCATCTCCCTTCCATCATCGGTACCTGGTAACCAATGGAGTGTAGGTAAACCAGATTCCAAAAAAACCCCCTCTGATTTGTAGCATTTGTCAATTTCCATGTCATAAATTCTCCCCCCATGGTCCCATTTCAAGCTGTCCGTGGTATTGTCATTGAAGGAGGAGTTGGAAAGGGATGTTCTGGTGCGGCTCCAGCACACTGCTGACTGGAGCCATTTCCTCAGGCTTCCCATCCCCCATTCTTAACCCTCACAGTACATGGCCCATCCTACTGCTCAGAAGTTCCTCTGAAATATAGGCATGAATATGATGCTTCTCTGGTCTAAACCATCAATGGCTCCCCATTGTCTGCAAGATAAAATTCAAATTCCTTAGCCCAGTATTTAAGGCCTCTTAAATCTGGCCTTACTCTTTTTTCCAGCCAAATACATGACCTGTGTAATAGATGTCCTACTCTTGTTCTCTGCCCATTGGATTGTAAGTTCGTTATGGAGGAGAGTCTGTGTTGATCATCTTTGCATCCCTCATCCCTGGCACATCATGAGCGCCCTACAAATGTTGAAGGCAGAAGAAAGAATTGGTTAATGTTGGACCTCTGATCTTTCCCCAGATAGACTATACTCACCAGTTCCTCTGAGGCATCTTGTCCTTGCCATTCCTCGCCGCTCAGTATGCCCTGCCTAACACTGTCTCCTCCTGTCAGAATCTGGACCCATCTCCCCGAGATTCAGAGTCAGTTGTGTATAGGAACATCTCTGCTGCATCAATACATCCATTCAACAGCAGACATTAGTTGAGCTCCTACTATGGGCCAGGGACTGTTCCGTGTGCTGAGGAGACAACTGTGGACAAGACAGACAACACCTCTGTCTTCTGCAGTTCCCATCTGGCGGAAACCCATGATCAAATGAGTAAAAATGTAATGGCACATAGCAACAGTGAGTTGCTATATTAAAGGACATTAAAGCAAGGAGAGAGTCATGGTGGTTGCAGGTTGATAAGAACAGCCAGGCAGGCATCTCCAAGGAGGTGCTCGGTGAGGGGAGCTTCCATGCTTTTGCATTCCCTCTGGAGTCTGGCCCTGTCTTGTTGATTGTCGCCTCTCCGTCTTACATAGTCAGTGCCCTTTCTTTTGTGGGCTTCTTCCCCTTAACCAAGTGGACATGCCTAGGCTTTTTCCATTCCATCCTGAGGAAAACAGCCCTTCCTTGGCACTCTCTGTTCCCCCTTCGTCTGGGGTGGAAAAGAACTTGCTAAGTGGGTGTCTGCTCTCCTGCCTCCTGGGACCACTTTCTCTCTGGTTCTGGAATCCACTCCCAGCCTCTATTCTCAGCCATCATCCAGTGACCCCCATAGTGCCAAGTCCAATGGATACTTCTCAGTTCTTTACCTTGGATGGTTTCTGCAGAATCTGACATACTGGCCATCCTCCCCTCCTGGAACTCTTCCCCCTCGTCTCCCTTCACTTGTCTGGTCCCCTTCTTGGATCCTCTCCCCACGGACTCCCTCTTCAAAGCTGGCGCTCCCCCAGAGTCTTTCCTTCAGCTCCGCCTGTTGCTCTACAACACTCGCAAGACGTCAACCTCCACCTGTAGGCTGGTGAGCCCCTGTCCACACCTACAACTGAGCCCCTCCGCTGAGGAGCGGGACCTAAGATATCTCCAACCTTGGGCAGCCCACAGGTCTCCAGCACTGATGGGTCTGCAACTCATTACCTCATCGTTCAGATCAGCAACACCCCTTGGGGCTCAGCTCATTAAAAATCTGCCAGGATCCCCAGCAACGAACCTGGACCCCATTCCAGACTCATCCCTCTCCCACACTTTTGTCATCTAATTGAGTAACTCCTGCCTTTACCTCCTAACTAATTTCTAAGTTTATTTCTCCATTTCTATTACGGCTCCCAAATTTCTCATTCAGGCCCTTACCACCTCTCAGCTCCCAACAGGTCTCCCTGACCCCTGATCCAGGCTGGTCCCTGATCCACGCAAAACTGCCAGAATAATCCTTTGGAAACACAAATTTGGCCACATTCTTCCCTGTTTAAAACATTTCTGTGCTTCCCCTTGCCCATAGCACATGGCCGACCCCCAGACGTGTCCTGCAGCCCCTCTGTGGCCTGGTGCCAGCTGGCCTGTCTCTCCGTCCACACCACGCCACTCTCGGCCTGGGGCTCAGTGTTCCGGGCAAGCTCGGCACCCTGTCATTCTGTGCCCTCAGCAGGCTGCTTCGCGGCTCTGTTCCTTTGCTTATTCAGGGTCCTCTGCCTGGAACATCCAAACTTTTTCTGCCAAGCCTGCTCACCCAGCTCACCTTTCCTGATTCTTCCCCTCTCCGGTCAGGCATTACTCGTTGCAGGAAACCTTCCCTCACTGCTACCTCACCCACACATACAGACCCTCAACACTGAGAGAGCTCGCCCTCTTCTGTGCATACTGCTCCCTCACTCTCTGTCTCTCACACACCCTGTATTGTAATTACCAGTTTGTGCCCGCACGCCCCCAGCCTGTGAGGGGAATATGCAGGGATGTCATGGCCATCCTTGTGTCCTCCACAGTTGACCCGTACTGGGCACTTGATGAACAATTTGTGCTTAGCTAGGACAGCACTAGGCACCTGGTCAGAAGAAAGGAAAGAATACACGCTTGGCAAGGAGGCAGGAGAACATTCCTTTCTACTTAAGGGCTGTGTACTCTTGAGCAAGTCCTAAACCTTTCTGTGCCTCTGTTTCATCCCCTGTAAAATGGGGTACTAACCAAACACCTCACCAGAGAGTTGCTGGAGATAATGCACACTGC
The DNA here is from genome assembly GCA_032199065.1 of Smutsia gigantea. NCBI lineage: Eukaryota > Metazoa > Chordata > Mammalia > Pholidota > Manidae > Smutsia > Smutsia gigantea. Next base: position 15,615 of record JAVSCE010011086.1, read on the forward strand.
GTGCTCTGATCAGTCAGCTCCTATAGTGACTCAGGGCACAGAGTGGGACCTGCACAGTTACATACTATATTCCACTCACTTTTCATAATGCTTTTGTGAAGTAGGTGTTATTATCCTATTTCTTCCTAAGAGGGTGAAAGAGGTTGAGTGGCCCTCCCCAGGGCCACACAGCTGGTCAGAGATAGAATGAGGTGGCCCAGGACCCCCTGTGGGTGTTCTCTGCTGACCTAGCTTCAGCGAGCTCAGGGAAAAGGGAATTCCTCAGCGGCGTCTGAAAGAGATAGATTCCAGTAAGCCACAGAAAACCGTGTGATGATGGGAGATGGGTTGGAGAGGGACAGGCACTCATTGTCACAGGGGTAACTTTCAGAATGCCCGTAGAGCAGAGGGGAGACTTCCTCAGGCTTCAGTGGGTCATAAAGGAAAGTCAAAGTGTGTTTTTGGGGGCCACCTCTCCTGCTTTTGGGGGCAGTGTCTGAGCCCAGAGCCTAACCAGGTGCCTCTCAAACAGACCTGCTTCTTCGCCATCAGAGCAGCTCCTGGGTGAGGACAGGGAAGTGGAGGGACAGGGTGGGGTTAGCTGGTAAGGCCGATTAAGTGGGGTCCCCTTGGGGAAAATCTGCCTATGGCTTATCCTTGCTTGCACACAGGCCTCTCATCTCTGCAGTGCACCAGCTGTCAGCCCTGTCCTCAGAGTGCACGTGCAGTGACGCACGCCCCTCCATTTGGGATCGAGAGCTGGCGGTGGAGATTCGGCCCCTGTGAGGTCTTCTGCCCTTCCAGGAGCTATATCCAGTGGACACTCTGGTCTCACTCAGTGTTGGCCTCCCAGCTTGCCAGCTTTGACACAGCCTGGACCCTAGAAACTGTTCCCACAGGACTCCAGAGCAGTGGGGTCCCTAACACCTTTGGAAAAGCCACCACTTGGGAAGTCACTTTCCTCTGCAAAGAGCCAAGATCAAAAGAAGCATGTGTTTCTGATTTGGGAAGAGTGGGCACATAGAGTGGGGCAGGGGGACAGATCAAAGGGGCAGGGAGATGGGAGGAAGCCTGTGGCCAGGATGGGGTATGAGATCTTTTTCATGTCCTGAGTGATGGGAGGAGAGATTTCTCAGGGAGTGGCTCTGGTCCTAGCTGAGACAGGGTACTTGGTGCCAAGGAAAGGGCTCTGGACCACGATTCTGGTAATGTATTCCTAGCTCTGCCAGAATTCATTCAATGGCCTTAGGCCCATCTTGTTCCGCTCATGAGCCTCTGCTCCTCTCATCAGTACAGCGGGGAGGAAACCCAATTCATCCATTTATCCACTTGTTATTTATGCATGTCCAAAAGCCGGGCATGGAGCCAGATGCTGGGGAAACAGAAATGAAAGCCTCTCCCTACAGGAGAGCACACGTCTGCCCAGAAAACTAGGCCACAAACTCCTCCATAAGTGAGGTGCAGGCCCAGGAAGAGTTTCACTCAGGGATGTGGGAATACCAAGGAGGGAAACTGTAATGGGTTGAATAGTGGCCCCAAAAAGGAAATCACCAAATCCTACCCCTGTGCTGTGAATGGGACCTTGTTTGGAAAGAGGATCTTTGCAGATGTAATTAAGTTAAAGGTCTTGAGATGAGATCATCCTGGAGTATCTGGATGGGTTCTAAATCCAAAGACATGTGTCCTTATGAGAGAGGGGAGAGAAGGCAGGAGACAGAGAAGGCCATGATGATGGAGGCAGGGTTGGAGTGACATGTCTGCAAGCCAAGGATGCCATGGGTTGGTTGCTGGGAGCCCTCAGAAGCTAGGAGAGGGGCATGGAATGGAGTCTCCCGCAGACCCTCCGGAAGAAGCCAACCCTGTCCATACCTTGATCTTGAACTTCTGGCTTCCAGAATGTAAAAGAGTACATGTCTATTGTTTCACAGCACCCTGTCTGTGGCACTTTGGACAGCAGCCCTGGGAAGCTGACGTGGGCACCTGACCCTGGCAGGAAAGTTGTCTGGGAAGGCTTCTGAAGGGTGTGGCACCGGCACTGGGTCCTGAAGCCTGACTAGAAGGCGGCTGGGTTGGGGGCCGGAGAAAGGGGAGGTATTCAGGAGGAAGGCCCAGCACGGCACAGGCACAGAGAAGAGAAGAGAGGAGGCAAGTCAGGGACCAAGAACCTCAAACTAGTCTGGGAGCTGAGGGACTGGTGAAAGACAAGGCTGAATATGGGCCTGACAATCAGAAATGTGCTCTGATTTATCCCAAGGTTTGGGTGTTGTTCTGGGGCAACGAGGCTTTATTTGAGGATTTCAGCAGGAGAATGACCTCAGTGTGCGCTTTGGAGAGACCCCTCAGGATGCAGAGGGAAGAACAAATCAGGAGCTGAACACCTGACGCCAGGAGACCTGCGCGCGAGCAGTGCCAGCCTTGCCTCTGGTAGCTGCAGGACCAGGCCTGAGGCGAGGCAGGCTCAAAGCCCGGGGGATGGAAGGACAAGTGGGAAGGAGGCATCTTTGAATGAAGGGAGGACTCTTAGGAGGACGCTCAGCTAGGGGTCTGGGTGACTGTGCAGTTCCACTGAGGGATGGAGAGAGAGTGGCCCCAAAGTCTATGATAAGTTCGGTTTGGGGATATGTTGCATCCTCATAGGATTTCTAAGAAGGTCAGCTGAGTATAATATAGGCAAAGTCCAACGCAGTAACTGGCTGGGAGCTGCTCCTTGTCTGTTAGAAGACTGGGGACAGGGGCCCATGGGAGGGACACGGAGCCTTATTTTCCTTTCCATTCTGGGCATCCTCCACAGTCCGGGGCATAATAAGTCTTCAGTGGATGCCCACTGAGTCAAAATATGGGCTGGACCCCAGTCACCATGCACAAGGCCGTAATAAGCTCAACACGCTTTGCAGCAAGTGATTTATCCCGCAGACCTCATCACCACCCAGTCACGGGGAGATCAATTGGTCCGGCTCCAGCTGTCGAAACTAGAAGCAGAGGGGAACCTGGACAAATAGTTCTCGGCTCAGCACTTTCTCCGTCTGGGAAGAAAACCAGGTGGGGGAGAGTACCAGGCCATCAGAAGGTTATGAGGCCATAAAGAAGAGATTTGTGGTAAATAAGCTGGCGAACATATCCGCTCGCTGCTCTTTTTTATCACTCACCTAGAGAGCAAAATTCCCCCGCATCTTTTCTGCAGGCCAATAAATATCCTTCAAGGAGCCCGTATTTACATAGAGAGCAAGGGGTGTGCTCCTACATCCCAGGCCCCGTGTCAGGAAGGAACAATGTATGGCCCTAAAGAGAATGGCTGTGCAGAGAATCGATGCAAATGCAGTTTCTTTTCCCAGGATGATGGTCCTGAGCAGGGTTCAGCCCGAGTTCAAGGACTGTGCTCAGGCGGATGGTGCAGGCCCTTCTCTGAGCTGAGGAGATGAGTCTCTCCCCCTCCCTGGTTGGGCTCTCAGCTGCAGGGCCCCTTCCTGCTCTGGAGCTCTGCACGTGAAACTCTTTCTCCAAGAGTTATATACTTAGTAGAGGATATACTAAGGACTTCTAGGTCCACCACTAGGTGTCATTCCTCAGAAGGATGCATTGAGGACCTACTGTGTGCCAGGCACAATGGGTAAATAGAGGCAAGCAAGATGGACAGCGCTCCTGCCTTCCTGGTCTCTAAGTAGCTGCAATCAGGTGCTTCCACCCAGTAGAGGGCAAGGCCTGCTTGAGCAGCTGACATAGAAGTGGACACATTGAAGCTGTGATTTGAGGATGAGCAGGTGTCAAATGAGGGGAGTGGGTGCTGAGCAGAGGGAAGGGTTGGCACAGAGAGCCCAGGGTAAAAGTACAAAGAAGCATGGTGTCTGGAGGAGGTGGAAGAGCATCAGACAGATGGTGCACAGTGGGGGTGAAGAAACCTAGCTTGCAATAGGACTGGCAGGAGCCACATCTCCAGGCCTCAGGGGCTTTGCCCTGTGGGCAACAGAGAGCCAACTCAGGCCTTGGGCAGGGGAATGACATTTTCAGCAAGCCTCTGTTTCTGGAAAAAACAATGGACAATTTTTCTCATGACTGTGATGGCTTGGGTGTTGTCCTGTTCAGCTTAGAATGATGCCCAAAACAATTAAGTGCTTAATCATTGTTTGTTGAAGTACTGGATCAATGGATGGAATCCCTTACTGAATAGACCTTTCAGATATATTCCCCTTCAAATGACCTGAAAAGCCTGTGCTGTGCTTGTACCTTGGAGATGAAGGGAAGTCTGATGGTGGTCAAGTGACTTGCCCAAGGTCCCCCAGCTGCTAGATAGCTAAGCTGAGACAGAAACTCAAATAGTCTATTCACTGGAAAGATTCCAACATAATGAAGCTTGGAAAGAATGCCAGAAAAAATATGGGGATGGAGAAGGCAGATGGGGAGAGGAGAAAAAAGTAATAAGGAAAAATGAGATTTGGGGTGGTAAGTAAAAATCTCATCTTCCATCCTTTGCCACTTGGGTGTTATGTACGGTCCTTGTGTAATGATAGAGGATATATGTAATCATATAGTGTAATCATATAGGATGGGACATCTTTTAAACATGTATGCAACCAACAGCATAAGCTTTTATATGCATACAAATTCACATTTGACCACAACCCATTGTTTTTCTTTGTAAATAATGAAGAAAACTGCTTTCTGAGCATCTGGCTGTTATTTTTCCAAACCCAGATGTGGTAAATAAGAAAGACAAGTCAATAGGCTATACCTGCCAGGCGCAATTACCAGCAATTCTTCAACCGTGTGCATAGTGCTCCTGTAGACTCCGCTGAGCATACTTATTCCTGCCCTGGGAAGCCTCAGATTCTCTAGAAGCTTAGCTGTGCTGTCAGTGTTTAATAGTCCTCTTGGGGTCTCAGCTGTTGGAGAGGGGAACTTCTGCACCCACTTTCTCCTAAGAGCTTCCCAGGGTGGTGAGGGAGAGGGAATGGAGGTAGGCAGGAGGGTTGCTTTGATGATGGGCAACAGCTCATGACAGTCACTGGGCACCTTTCCCAGTGGGCAGGGTCACGTGCATTAGCAGTTAGGACCTTGTGGGGAATGTCCTCTTTTCCTTTCTTGTCCCATAGAGTAGCTACTTTGCTCTCATTGACAGTCTCTGCACGCAGCAGGCCTGGTTGCCATCCTCTTTCTCTGCTCCTGCCCCTCAGTCACAGCAATACAGGGAGGTCAGATGAGGTGGTGTGCAGCATGCATATCCATCTCAGCTTCAAGGGGAGGAAAATAGGGCGCCTCATGTTGCCCTCAGGCCTAAGCAGCATATTCCAGCCAGGTTGCTAGCAAAGAGCAACATGGAAGACTGGTAGGTGGAAGAGATACATGCCCACCACCAGACCTGCTGCTGGCCCTCTGCTGTTTTGTGTGTCTGCAGACTGTCAGAGTCCCTGGGCAGGGGAGTTAGTGGGAGGATTTGGGAAAAGACACACATCATGTCAGCGAAGTAGGAAACCTCATTACCAGCTTCTGTTTTCTCTCCTGGTGATCAGCGGTGGTTAGTTACATTCGGAAGTAAATGCTTGCCTAGTGGAAGGAGCAGTCTGGGAGGCAACCAGCTGAACCAGAACTGGGGCTGCCAGTGGATACAGTCAGACCTGGCCATTTGAGCCCTGACCACCTCTGCTGGATGTGACTCCAGCCAGGTCATGTGCCCCAGTGAGGAGTAGAATCTGCCCCGCTGCCTTCACAAAGCAATTGTGCAGCTCCAGAAAGAGTACACATGACCGTTTGGAAAACCCTGAAGCACAGTGTGCATGTGTAAAAGGTAACTGGATCAATATGAGGCCACGGGAAAACTCTGACCCCTGCAAGGGGTCTGCAAACATTGCCTCTCAGAGGCAGACTGACCAAGAGGGTGGAAACCAGTCAACACCCCAGCTGCACCCAGACTCCAGGCTGGGCAGGGAGTCTGGGCCAGGAGAGAAGGCCCTGGTCCACTCGCTGAGCCAGGTTTGAAGAGCGCTCATCATCTACGCACAGCTGGTGTGCAGCCCACCCCACACTCCCAGGGCACCGAGGGACGGGCTGGGTGGGACAGGGTCACTCCCCCTCTCTCCACACACCCCCACACACGCCCCTGTGACTGTCCTGCTCCTGCTCTATCTCCATGTCATTTATCACTGGACAGACCATTGGTGGAAGGACAATTTAGAAAGAAAGTTCTGGATGTGGCAGTTGTGTTAGTTCTTCTAGGCACTCTGTGGTCTGCAGCAAGTCACTGGCCCTCTCTGCACCTCAGTTTTCTCCTCTCATCAGTGTGTAAACTCCAAGCTCTGATGAGCACACAGGGTTGCCTTAATAATCCAAAAAGGACAGCATGAAAATGGTTCATAGGTTTGAAACTGGCACACATATACGGGATTTAATGTGATGTCTAGTCCTTTCCCTTCAGTCCTTAGAAAGTGTCTCAGGCCAAAGTGTTAGAGGTGGTTTAACTTGGTTCTCAGATCTAACTCATGGCTCATTGAGGATCAACCAAGGTGGTATGTAATAAAGAATTTCACCTTGAACTTAATATAGGTTGACAGATAAACATTGACCCTCCAGCCCAAAGCCGAGTTCCCATTGTTCCAGACACTGATGCCAAAATCAATCTTCTCAGGCTCGTAAAGAAACCCAGAAGCCTCTCAGCAGAGCTGAGACCCAGAGTGTGACTGTAGATGTGCTCTGGCTTTTAGAAAGGAGGCATGGATTCATTCAAGGCACAGAAGTCAAGGGGCCCCCACTCCTGTGCCTGTTCATTCTGGAAGGCAGCCACTGTGTCCACAGCCTGTTTTGCAGCTTCCCTGTCTGGGGGGACATTCCTGGAGTCCTGCAATTGGCTCTACTGCCTTCAGTCTCTCAATTGGATAAGGACGTCTCCTCTTAGGGGATTAATCTCATAACATTGTCACTCACCGATAGGCCCGTCACAACTTCATGGTAGGGCTGATCACGATGTACTCATTTGAGATTCGCTGCAGCAACACTGTTTGTAATACACTTGTGGTGGGAAAGGGTGTTCAAGAGACTGTCACAAAATCTTCCTCTGGTGAAATGCAGGCAGTTGAAAAATGCAAACACTCCTTCTCGGGAATCTGCCCCCTTTCCACTCAGCCCTCGGCGGTCCCCCATGTCCAGGACTAGGTACCGCAATAACAGATGAGGACCTGTGCAAACAGCTGAGCTTCAAGATCACACAAATCTTGTTCTCAACAACTGAGATGACCATTCACTGAGATAAAGGATATGGAAGTGCTTGGAGAATTTTAATCCACTGTGATCATAATTAGCATCACTAGTGGCATCTGTGTAGGGCTTACCCCTGAGTCCTACATGTGCTGACAGGTATAGTAAAAGGACACTCCTCGTGGGAGCTGTCATTTGTCCCCATTGTCATAGACAAGGAACCAGTTCTAATGGAACAATATGATCCCCCTTGGTGAGCAGGGCGTGCTGTGGGACTCCCGGGAGGGAATGCCTCCAGCAGGCTTCCCAGAGCATGCCATATTTTAGAGGGGTCTTATAGGGTGAATGGGATGCCACCCATGTGAGAAAGGGGCGGGCACACTGGCACAGGCAGAAGCTGCATCACATTCCAGAGCATGAGTCAGTAGCGCAGAGGCTATTTGGAGTTAGAGCACGGGGTGAGCGTGTGTGCGTGTAGCAGGGAGGCCGGTGAGGAGGCCAGAAAGGTATCTGCACCTTCATATGGGTACTTCTTTGCTCATTGCCAGTATCCCCCAGTGTTCCAGAAAGGATCAAAAGCAGCCTTCTTATGCGATGTCATTTTCACTAGAAAGAGTAGCAGGAAATTTATGCCATATTCAAACTGGTCTTCATTTTTGAAGCCGCAGGCCCCACCTCCACAGGAAGAGTTAGCAATCTTCTCCTCAGGATATTCCACCCAAGGGCCTGGAAAGAACTTCAATCCCCTTCTCTGCTTGGATACCAGGAGGCCCTGCTGCTGGAAAGGGCTTAGTCCCGGCCGGGCATGGCCGAGGCCCACAATGCTGAGGTCCTCTGCTCTGGAAGAGGCTTTGTTCTGATGCCTGGTGCTAACAGCTCACAAGAATTACCCTAGACTACCCTGCTGGTGACATAGGGTGGTAATGCCAGCGACCTGACTCCCTGAGGAGGTGGTGGAAAGGGGGCTGTCTGAACTACTTCCCATTTAAATCTAAGTATTTGGGTTGTCCTTCAGTCAACAATAGAAGCTCTCTACACTCCAGGCTCTTGCCAAAGATTTCAGTCTGGAGCCAGCTCCTGGCACCAAGCCCAGCTGGAACAATGGTGAACACTGGCGAGCAACGGTCTGCCCTTCTATACTGCTGCACAGTTGAAAGGCTGTTTTCACTCATGGTGCCTCGAGGGCAGTCTCTCCAATCACGTTTCTAAGTGGCTCTTAGTCTACAGTTCATAGATGCCAAAGGGTTAATAGATTAATACCTGAGATTTAAGGGGTCCATGAATCACCCCATAGCTGTGTGATTCTATTGGATGCAGGTATATTTTGCTGGGAAGAGAGTCTTTGGTTCTTTATTAGATTCTTTAAAGAGGTGTCTGACTATAAAATAAATTAAGAACCTCCACTTTAAGAATGGTTAAGTTTGGTTCTTGTGTTAAGAAGATGGCCAGAGAAGCCACCTCTCCTGACCTTTCTTACTTAGGTCTTGCTCTGAGATGGTCTGGCTGTCAGCCAAGGTCAGGTGAAGGGCATTTCTGCATCCTCTGGTTAACTATTATTGAAGTCATAACCTGTTAGGGCATTTGGCATCCTTCAAACCAAGACTCATGTAATATATTGTTCTTCAAAACTTGTTACTAGAAAAGAGTTTGTGGCCACTAAAGTTGAGGTATATGTCTTCCCTTTCCTCAATAGGTGAGAATTGTATGACTCAACATGTTTTTCTTCTTACCCTGGCTACCATGAAGTTCTGAGGCACATGTGATGTTTCTTTATTGAACATTTTTTATTTAGCACCTACATTCTAACATTGTGCTAGGCCCCAGGGATAGAGGACTGAACCAGGCAGATGCGGCTCCTGCTGTAACATAATGACTTCATGGCCCTGTGTTTGTGTGCGTGTACTTTGAAAAAAATCACTCCACTGACAGTTGTAGACAGTGGTGGTAGCAAACACACCATGCGTGCTGTGTCCAGCACAATCTAACTGGTCTATGCACATCACCTAACTCTTCGATGGCCCCAATGACCCTGAGAGGTAGGCACTATTATTATCATAGTCTAAATATGAAAAAGTGGAGGAACTAAAAAGTTAATTTAACTGGCTCAAGGTCACAGTGCTAGCAAGGGACACTCAACAGCTAAAGCCCAGCCCTCTGACTCTGGGGGCTGTGCCCAGACCTGGGACCCACGCTGCTGCCATCAGTGCCAGCTGCCTTCTCAACACAATCATGCATGTTACGGGGCACGCTCCAGCCTACGGAGTATTTTACCCTGTCACGGGCTGGAATCTCCACCAGGGCCTTGGTTAGCAGGTGGCTCATTCCCATTGTTGGGATGACCACGCAGATGCTCAGCAAGGCCAAGCCATTCTGTGCCTTAGCTGTCAAGCAAGCACAGAAATCAAGTCCTCCTGAGCCCAAGTCTTGAAGGGCTTCTTCCTGCTTTACCTGACTCCTTCCCTCCTAGTGCTTGTTTGCCTCTTGTAAACAGCCTGAAGCCTGGGCACGGAGGGCAAAGAATGCATACTTGGTGCATTTCATTTGAATACTAAACAGCGTCCGTCTGGTTGGTCTTGACTGGAGATCCTCTAGCGCAATGTAAGACCAGACCTTGTTAATGCTGAGGAACTGAAGATCCTTGATCCAGGAATTTCTGACAGTTTTGTGTGTGTGTGTGTTGGGGGACAGGGGTCAGAGTCTCTTCAGCGAATCTGATGCAAATTATGGATGCTCTCTTCGGAACTCAGTTTACTGCTGACCCCCAGCCTCCTTCTGACCTACTCACCAAGGCATTTTAGTGACAATTTCCCATTGTTGTCAGAATGGCTGTCAGAGAGGCTCATTGCTTGTCTTCTGTGGGTCTAGATACCTTTCTCTTTGTTGTGGAGTAGAGGAACATTTTCTTTTTCCTTTCCTGCAAAGGTGAAGAAAGGGAAGTGTTATTTTCAACTCTCAGCATAACGTGTCTTTGATTAATGTATATTGTAATCACCACAGAATACACAGCTGTCTATTAACGATGGAACCAAATGAGTTGAATGGATTATCAAAGAGCAGCAGCCCCGATTCCACTCTGAGGTACACGCTTGTCTTTAGAACATTAATCTTGTTACAGGTTGGAGTCTGATTCCAATTTCCCTGGCAGTGGGCGAGAAGGGAAGGAAGAGTGATCAAATACACCAGGGGCGGCGAGTGCTCAGATCTCAGTGGGGCTGAAGAAAGAGAGCAGTGTGGTTTTCTTAAAATGATTTTTCCAAAGGGATGAGAAAGGCGGAGAAGGCGTGCCAGGCGTTTTGAGAACGAGAAGCAGGACCCTGAGACAAGCGGGCAGAGGGATGAGAAAGCAGTTTGCATGCTACGCAGGGGGTGTGTGTGGGGAATGAGTTTCGTGGTGGGCACTGTTAACAAGGGGGTGCCAAGTAGGAGGAAGCAGGCCAAGTGTGCGGGGAAATGAGGCCGTCCCCAGAGCCAGACCAATTTTCAAGGCTCACTGAGCCCCAGTGGCAGTGGCATGCAGCAGGGAATGGAGCTCTGCCCTTGAATTACCAGTAGCTCAACCCGCCCCTGAGAGGAGGCCCAGGCTCTGCCGCAGTGCTGGCCTAGACCTCTGAGGACAGGGGCCGTGGGCACAGGCTTCGTATAATAACCCTGACTGAGCCTTGGCTGCATTGGTCCCACTGAACAAGCTTCCACCCAAGCCACACGAGGCCGAGGAACCCCCAGTGCTCCTATGTACAGCCCATGGCTGTCTTTCCACATAGTACTCCACCTTTCACACCTTCAGACTCTTTACTGCCCCTAACCAGCTCCCTGCCATGTGCTCAGACAACCACTGCCTGAGTGTAACTTTTAAAGAAGGAAGATGTGCAATTCTTTACCTAACTCATCAGCTACTCCATCTCCATCCTTCTGTCCCAAACACCTCATCTTTCAGCTAAACCTACTTACTCACAATTCCTCAAAGTTACCAACAGTTTTCATGTCTTTTGCATATGTTGGTCCCCTACCTGAGACTTTTTTCCTCTTTGTCCATCTGATAGGCTCCCCTGAAAGTTCAACGTCCAGTTCAGCAGCCTCTGCAGCAGGGTAATGGCCTTGGTCAAACCCTCCTTATAACAATGCTCCTCCTTTTTCAGCCAGACCCCAGGACTCTCTCCCGACTGTGTGCACCTGTTAAAGCCCCTACTGTGTGGGTGAGGGCTAAAGGTCTGCCTGTCTGCCTTGCCCCCTTGTCCGTGGATGCCTCTGGATGGCGACTTGGGCTGACTAATCTCTGTGCCCCTAGTGCCAGTCACAGGGCCTGGCTCAGAGTAAATTATTAGGATGAATGAAGGGTCACATACAGTTTTAAACCCTTTCCAGGGGCCTCTCTCACCTGCCTCCCCACCAGACCCCGTGCCAGGCATGTTTGCTCATTTATCCTTGCTGGGAAGGGTTTATGTGCCGCTGGGCGGAAGAGGGAGCTGAAGTCAGATGATAAAGCATGTGCCTAAAGCCCGGAGCTAACAGGCAGAGCTTCAAGCTTGGTCTTCCTGAGCTCAGGGTCTTCCACCATCCCAACCACCTCTGAGAGAGTCCAAGTTCACGGAGTAGAGGGTATAAGGTTCAAGTGTTGTTTTAGACGACACTCCAGCGACTAGTGAGAGAGGCGTGAACTCTAATAGAGCACTCATTCTCAGGACCAGACCTGCACTCCCCCTTCCCCAACCCCGAAAATGGCCCTCTTTAGATTTTGTGCCCCAGTCCTGGCCCTGCCAGGGCCTCGCTCAGCTGTGTAGAGAAGGAGGGGCTTTGGTCTGGTCAAACATTCAGAGTTCAGGATTGGCTGTTGATTTGCTGGTTCGTGTGACGGCCCTTCTGAGCCCCAGTTCTGTGCCCAGCACTGCGGGCAGCAGGGAGCGAGGGCTGAGAAGGAACAGATGCAGAGCTGTGCTCCTGTTCAAAAGGGCAGGAGGAAAGGGCGCTCTAGGCACAGAATGTAGTAGAGGGAAAGGCTCTCATAGAGGCAGGACCACACAGGGTCTGGAGGCCTGATTTAGTAAGGCTGCTGTGAAAAGGACCGGGAGGCAGGCTGACACGGGGAATGTTAGCAGTGCATCTGGGAGCTAGCAAAGTCAGTGCCTCTGGAACCACGGGGCTGGGGTTCCTGGATGGTGGGCTCTGGCTGAGGGCAGATAGTGCTGGCAAGGCATGTCTACAACAGCTGCCATCTTCAGAACCATCCGCGTAACATCAGCCAGGCCTAATCCCTCAGAGTCGTGAGGGACCTCAGGGGGCACCATGCTCGTCCCTCACGCTCAACCAGTCCCAGCCCTCGCCAGGCACCTGGTCTTGCCGAGAGTTCGCAGAACATGCCAGGTAGCAGAAGAGGATTCTGGCCTGGCACGGCTGCTCATACCCCAGCAGGACGGGAATGGTCTTTGTAAAACCATTGCCGGGAAATTCATCACGATTGGTAGGGGGTGGGATTGGCTGCGATTTCCCCCTTAAAGTTCCTGTGCTCCATCCTCTGCTGTGACCCATAAATTCACCTAGATGAAGTCATTCCCCAGTCGTGGCTGTAAAAGTCAGCCACATAGCTAGGGAGTTTGCAGCCGAGTTAGATTATAAAATAAAACAGGGGTTCTGGAGGAGGTAGGTCAAACCCGCCAAGCCCTGGGGGAGGGGAGAATGCTGTTCTGTTCTTTTTAACAAGGACCAGCAGGTTTTCAACTTTGTAAGACTGCTCACTTCCTCTCCCCCATGTGCTCCCAGCTCCTTTTTTAAGGGGTCACTCCTGTGACCACTCTGGTGCTTCCTCAGTGTTAAAGAATAAACCTAAAATAAAAAATTTAAAAACCAGCCTGAAAGTTCTCTTTCCTGCCAAGTTTGAAACATGCCTTATTATTCTGAAGTCTGAGATTCGACCAGAATCCAAGGCCAAGAGAAGCCCTAGACCCAGTGGCCTTCCCCTTGGAACCTGAAGTACGATGTGGCTCTGGAGAGACTGGCTTGGTCTCGGAGCTAAACAGACCCACCTGCTGAATAATGGTCCATGTGGCTTTATCATCCGTAAAGTGGGCAAGCATGAGTGGTTGGGATATCATGTGGTCTGATATCTCCTCCAGTTCACACAGTCTTCAGTACCTTCATTCATCCCCAAACAATTTATGTATGGGGCATCTATTGTGTTTCAGACATCAGAGTATACCCAGGAGATACAGCAGCGAGCTAAGTAGATGAGGCCTTGCTTTAAGTCCTTTTTACCTGGCAAAGGCTGAGTGTCTGGTGTACTCAAAATGGAGGCTGCTCATGTCCTTATTGCCCTTGATGGTGAGAGGGACACTGAAGGTGAGGATGGTGATATCTCACCTGAGCGACGGCCTCACAGCTCAACAGAGGCTCCTGCAGTCTCATTTCCCATGACCTCCAAACATCAGGATAGAGGAAATGAGCCCTGGGAGGACGATGCAAGATGTAGACATTGGCATTTGTGGGCTGGGCATAGGCATTGCACCCTGCTCTCTTTCCTGACCCCAAACACAGTTCTCTCTTGCAGTGGAAAGAGATGGGACTAAGCTCGTAAGTGTGTGTTGAACATCAGCTAAGTGCCTGGCACAGTACTAGGTGCTTGCACATGCATTTGGTCTTTAATAACCTGGGAGGTGGGTAACAGTCTTGCTTTGCAGATGAGGAAACCTGTAGGAGTTGGATTACTCAGGGCGATCAGCTAGGGAGAATCAGAGGCAGAATTTGAATCCAGATCTACGTTCTCCGAAGACAGGGTGCTTGGTTGCATTTGAGTTCTGAAATTATTGTAGTACTATGGAATATAGAGCTAGATGGGACTTTGAGAGCCCTTGTTGCCTGCAGCCTATGTCCCAAGCCTTCTATCTTCCCCAAGTAGGAAAGATCTTTTTCTTTCAAGTTTCCCCGGCACTCTTAGAATAATGACCTCTAAGGGTTAACTTCGGTGGTGTACTGGTAAATGTTTAACATTACTCTCAAAAAACCCGAAAGGCCTTGATATGTAGCATTTACTGAATACCATGGTGTCATGTTCTAACCATAGCCAATTTCAAGCTATCATTGTGAAAGCAGAGTTAGGCAGTATTTCCACCATACAGATACCACATATGTTAGAGTTATATAGTATTTTCATAATATAGAATCAGTAGATGTCATGGAATTGAACAATACAGAGTTAATAGTATTCAGATGAAAGGCTGAAGATAAATCCTTGCCTTCCAGGTGCCCCACTCAGAGAACCTGGCAGGCCTTTGCATGTGGTAGGAGCTCCGTAAATGCTTTCTTATCGACAGATCACAGTTCTCACTGGGGGTCCTCTTAGAAATAAGCCTAATGTTGGAATTGCCTCAGAAAGACTCTATTGGAGCCAGAAGAAGCCTGCCTTAGTTACCCATTGTTGCATAAAAAATTACCCCAAGTGTTAGTGGCCTGAAACTATAAACATTTACTATCTCCCAGTTTCTGTGGGTCAGGAGTGCAGCCATGGCTCAGCTGGGTCCTCTGGCTGAGGGCTTCTCACAGGCTGCCTCAGGGCAGAGACCAGGCTACAGTCATTTCAAGGCTTGACTGAGCAAGTCCCTCTTCCAAGCATGCTCAAGGGGTTGCCAGAAAGTTCTGTTTTCTTGGGGGTTGTCAGACTACAGGGCTCAGTCCCTCACTGGCCGCTGGCTGGAGGCTGCCCTGGCTTCTTGCTGCATGGGCCTCGTCAAGGGGAGGCCCCCAGCATGGCAGCTGGCTTCCTTCAGATGTGATCTTCTTTTATGGCTCATGAATTCTATTCACCAAGAGAAATTTGCAAGCTCATACCCACCCTCATGGGGAAGGCATTTCACAGATGTATGAATACCAGGAGGGAGGATCCCGGAGGATCTTTCGGTGGCCACCTCCCACAGAACCTAAGTGATAACAACAATGACTAATGTTGAACACTTATTATGTTCTGGGAAATGTTTGAGTGCTTTCCATGGAAAGTCTTATTTAACCCTCATACCACTCAGGAGGTTAGTTCTGTGAACCCCATTTTATTGATAAGGAAATTGAAACCTCCGGAAGTTATTTAAGCACCTCCAAACCAACCAGCTAGGAACTGAAAGATCTGTGGAACTAGCTGCCTGCCCCCTCCGGAGCCCACACTCCAGACTATCTCTCTTGAAAGACTATTCGGCAACTCAGTAATCTTCCTTTTTTGTGGATGAAAAGTCTGAGATCCAGAGAGCTTAAGGAACCATCTGAGGTTACACGGCAAGTTAAGGTCAGGGGCAAAACTCAAGTCTTAGTGTCTCCGGGTGCACTCGTTTCTGAAAGAAGACTAAAGAGGTGGGCAGCAAATCCATAAAGTAACATTGAATGCTCTCCTCTCTTTCGGATCTCTAGAAGCCCAAAGGTGATCGACATTTGGTCCAACTCTCTGTGTCAGCTGGCATGCAGCTTCCCTCCACCATAGATTCGGACGTGATGCTGATGGTCCTCGGTTGTACCTATGGTTAATCCATGTCCCTTTTCTAGGCTACCCCGACTTGCCTTGGCTGGGGGAAAAACCCAGGTCTGTCGCAGATATCAGAATAATGGACTGGTATTAAGTTCTCCTGGGGGCTTAATAAAAGGTGGTGGTTTGGGTCTTGTTTCTGTGATAGGCCCTTCTGTTAATATTTATCTAGCTAATGTATCTTCCAAATGGTCTCAACACAGCATTCAGGACATTACAGAGATTTTGTGAGGTTGTTCTGAGTATGGTATTTCTGCACTGGATTGTTTTTTTCCTTTTCCACTTGCATAAATTATTTTACGATGAAGGTGGTGATACCGAGGGAACTGAGGAGGGAGGAAAGGTTAGGATTTCACAGGACCCAGCCTGAGACATTTTTGGAGCCCAGAGGGAGCCAGGCCTCATATTCTTGAACACAAGGGGAAACGGGAGGATTGGAAATTTAGTGAGACGATGAGGCCTGTGGCTGACAAACACCAGCTGTGCTGAGTACATATCCCATCCTGGCCTGGCAGACATCTCTCCTTCAAAATGACACAGGCCATTAGCAGACTCACCCCAAAAGGATACACCAGGAGTGGATGCATGAAATTCCTGCAGATACACAGGAATCCCCAGACTTGAGCAGCCCCTCATGCCCTTATCAGACCAGCAGAGATAACTGTAGTAGGGGTAGAATCTGAACACCAGGAAGAAGTTCTGCCTTACAAATACTAGGCTCCAGATCCAAACCCTGCATTTTATGAATTTACTCATTCCACATAGCTGAATGCTTGCTCTTTGCCAGGAAGAGTGCTAGGTGCTATAACACAGGATGAATAAAATAGCGTCAGTGCTGTAATGGAACTCCCAACCTAATGGAAGATGCAGATGGCACTGAAAGTAACTGCAAATATTCAGTGTGATAAGTGTGGAGACAGAATGCAGCTTGGTGTTGAAGGCAAGCACGGAGGCAGGGCACAGACTCAATCACAGGAGTGGAGAAGACGTTCAGAGGTTCAACCTTGAGCTGCATCTCATAGGATGAGTGAGGTTAAGCCAGGAAGAGGAAGGGAAGGCATGCAAAGTCATAGAACAGGTTTCTCTGTGGACGTGCATGAGGCTTCTCTGTGAGACATACCCAGAAACAGAATTGCCAGGCCATCGGGTATAAATACTTAATTACACTAGGTATGTCCGTATGACTCTCCCAAACGGCTCTGAGATAATTCCTGCAGTTGTGCATGACAGTGTGTAGCTCCTTCATGTCTGCACCAAGAGTTAGTGCTTTCCAAGGTTTGCCAGTTGGATGGGATATAAAGTGGTACCTCACCCTTATCTGTGTTTCTGTGCTTCCTTGACTGTTTGAGTATCTCTTCAGAAATGTATTAGACATTTGGGTTTCCCCTGTGAATTTCCTATTCATATCCTTCACCCTTTTTCTATTATTTTTCTTTCTTTTTCTTGCTGACTTACAGGAATTACTTGAACAATCTACTTATTAATCATTTGCTAGAATTAGACTTTGCCAAAGTCTTGTTCCTAAATTGCCATGCCTCTGTTAAAGTTCATAACAGTGCACTTTAATGAACATAATTCTGATATAAATGCATTTGTTTTCCTCTTATGGTTTGTGCTTTTGGGGTCTTGAATAATTTGTAACTCTAAAGTAAAAAAAAATTACTTTTTTTCCTATCAGAATTTTGTCTTCATTTTCACACCTATGTTTTAAAATCATTGGATTTTTTAAATTTTACAATGAGAATGAGGTAAGGACTCAACTTTATTTTTCTCTGCATAGGAACATATTCCTAACATAATTTACTAATTTTTACATATAATTTTTCATATGTAAAATTACATAATTTACCTTTTCTCCAATGATTTGTGATGCTGACTCTACCATATACCTGTGGGGAGATAATTCTTCATGTGGCTCTTGCATTTCTTCACATCTTGGGATCAGAAGTGGTGATGAATTTTGTTTGTAATGATCTTTTGGAGGAAATTTATATGGTAAATGCCCTTGGACATAAAGACAGCATCTCCATGCAGAGCAAAGAGTAATAAATTTGTTTACTGCCCAGTATAATAAAGATAACATCTCCCTGTGGGGCAAAGGACAAGTAGGCCTATTTATAATTATGAGGATGTGGGTGCCTTAAGCTGGGAGTTCCTCTCCTGTCACTTAACCCACTGTGTGTGCAGGTGTCATCTAGATCTCTTCATGTTGGCCTATAGGAATTAGGGCTCCAGGAACCAGCATGAATGCTACTGGCTACTAATGCTACTCTGGCTACTGCTATTGGTGTGAGCAATAAAGTGTTCTTTGTCTTTGATTTAGGGATCTCATGTGCTCTGACAGAAAACTGGCAGGGTAACTTATTAACTTGCAAGTAGTATAAAATCTCAGACTCTTAATAGTTCTTGCCAATACCAATTTATTATGTACTTGGGACTCAGAATACCTTTTTCTAAGGTGGTATATTTGAATTTTTTTTTCTTTTACTTACACCAATACCAACTATTTGAACTACCATGACTTTGTAATAAGTCTTGATGTCTTACATAAACCAAGCTGCCAACTTTGGTCTCAGTCAATACTGACTTTATGTGCTAGGATTCATTCTCTTATACACATTTTGGAACCAGTTTGTTAAGTTGTCTCTGAAATCTTGTTGTGGTTTTTTATTGAAACTATTCCAAGTATATGGATTAATTTGGAGGAGAACTGACATCTTTATAGTGTTAGATTGCCTCATCCATGAACATAGATAATATTTCATTTCCTCAGGTTTAAATTTTCTCCATAAAATTTTGTACATTCTTTAATAAGTGAATATCTACTTTGTGGTTCTTTTGCTATTGTGGTTCTTGTTGCTGTTGTAAGTGATATTTTCTATTAAATGTTCTTGTTTTTAAAGGAGGTATGAAAGAACATTATTAGTTTTCACATATTGATCATATCGTGGTAAAGTTGTTGATCTTTCCCTTCAGGTCTTAGAGTTTGCTGACTTGGGCTTTCTATGTAAATCATCATATCATCCATTAACAATGGGGGAAAGGTCATTCCCTTTTCACTCTGTTTACCACTATTTTCTGTGTAAATAGGAACCTCTGGCATTATGAACACAGTAGAGATAGCAGCTCTACCTGTCATAGTCCTGACCTGAAAGGAAATTTCTCTTAAATATGATATTTTCTCTATATGTGTAGTATATAGCTTTTGTCAAATTAAGGATGTCTCACTCATTTTTGTAAAAGTATTTTCAAAAAATTATAAATTAGTATTGGACTTCATATTTTAGCACTGATTGAGATGATGGCTTTTCCCTTTCTATTATTGATATGCTGAATCACATGAATAGACACCCTTTGCATTCCTGGGGCAATCCTACTTAATCTTGATGTATTTTTAAAAATACCATTTTATTCAGTTGTCTAATCATATATTTTAGGAGTTTGCATCCATGTGAACACTGTGCAGATTTTGTTGTTTATCCTGAATGAAATGGAGTCACCAAAGGCTTTCCAGTGGACAGATAAGGTCTCATTAACATTCTTAGAAGGATAATTCTTGTTGCAGTTTTGAAACTAGAGGATAGCACACAAGACTGGAAGCAAAGAGAAAATTTAATTAGCCTATTGCCTTTTCCAATCCAGACACAAAATGATGGTTTGGAGCAGGGTGGCAATTTTGAAGGCAATGGGAAGGCTGGATGCTAAGTATATTTTAAAGGTCAGGCCAATAGGATGTCCTACTAGATACAGTGTTGCATATGAGAGGGAAGCAAAGGAGTCACGTGTTTGACTTGAGTAAGTCAAAGAGCAGAGTTGCCATTAAATGAGGCAAAGAACAATGCAGGTGTAGCTGACTGTTGGGTAAACAGGTGGGAGGTGGTTACTGAAATGAGTTTACTTTGGGTCATAGTGAGCTATCAGGGAGCTAATGGACTTACTGCAAGCACTTGAGTACCTGTCTTGAAATTAAGCTCCCATAAACACATCCTGAAACCTTGCTCCAGAAATGGTCATGATGAGGGACCTGCCATACCGTCCATGCTCCTGGCATCACTGCATGCTAGATATACAGGATTTCATATTTGCCGCCATCACAATTGCTCTCAGCTCCTGTCACTTCTGTACCCAAATGCAAACTGTGAAATCACAGCTGATATTAGAACTTACTAAGACTTCTTAGCCTCCACCCTCACTAGCAAACACAGATTCTCTGCTGAGTCTCTTTCCTCCAGTTGCTCAGCTCTAAATCCAAAACCCCCTGCAGGCACATCTGATTGGTGGGGTCACAGGCTTGTGCTAGTTGCAAAGGATGCTGGCTAAGTAAGTGTTCTGACTTCTTTGGGAAGATGAGCTCATAAAGCAGTACTCTTATGAAACACAAGGTTATTCAAAAGGTTCTGGGCAGCTAGAAAAATAAGTACCTATTAGAGTCCTTGGATCACCTTTCCTTCCCCAGTTGTGTGGCTTTCATCTTACTTTTGATTTGTTTTACTCAAATAATTTTTTTTAGATTCCTTCATTTTTTTGTATGTATTCATGGATTATCCCTTTATATTGCTAAGTGTTATTTTTCCATTGTGTGAATATCCCACAATTTAAAATTTTTTTGTTTTTTGTTTTTTTAAGTTGATGGTCATTTGGGTTTTTCTAGTTTGAGGCTATTATGGCTAAGGCTGCTTTGAACAACCTTGTACAAGAATTCGTGTAAATATGTTTTTATTTCTCCTAGGACTTAAGAGATTGAATGCCAAAGAGTGGAAATGTTGGGTGTATATTCAGTTTTATAAGAAACTGCCAGATCTTTTCCCAAGCTGGTTGTACCATTCAATACACCCGGTAGGAGTTCATGGTAGTTCCATACCCTCACAAGTACCTGATGTTCCCAGGATTCGAACCCAGGTCTGTATCACTCCAGATCCCATCTGCCTGGCACTCTTCCTGCCCTTGGCATCAGGATCTGTGTGACCCTTTGTCATAAACACCTGTTCACTTGATGAGAATTTTATTGTACCGCTTATTCTTGGGCTGACCTTGGTCAAGTCCCTTCCCTTCCCTGGACCTCAGTGTCCTTTTTGGTGACAAGAAGCATTGGAGAAGGGGTTGTTCAGCTTCCTTCCAGTGGTAAACCTTTTCTGTAAGCCTTTCCAATCTGTTTTCTTGGTTTCCTTTTTCCATCTGTCACTTGACACCATGCAATAGATTACATTTTTTTTAACTGCCTTAGAAAACATCTTGTATTAAAAAAAAAAACCTCTAAATAAACCTTCATTTTGCTAACAAATTTGAGAAGAATAACGGAAGGGAAGGTGGCAGTCACTGAGCACCTACCAAGAGTCATGCCACTAGGTCCAGCCTCTCTTTGCACTGTTGAGAGCACCCTGTAATGCAGCGCTTCTGAGTGGCATGTTTCTCCTAGTGCCCTCCCCAGTGACTGTCGTCCTCTCCCTTGCCTGGTTCACATCCGTCCCTCACTGCCACCTTCCCAGGAAGCCCTGGGCCAGCCTGGCTGAAACGGCAGCTCCTGCTACTTTGGCACGCAGTTCTCTATGGCTTTCTCTCCTGCTTCACTTTTTTTCCATATCATCACCATCTACCTAGCATTTCCTTCTCTTCTTTTTTCCTTTCTCCCCCATCCCCAACTACAATGTAAGCTCCATGAAGTCAGGATTTTTGTCTCTTCTGCTCACTGTTGTAATCTCATATAGTAGACACTTGACTAGATGTATGCATGAAGGAGTAAGTAAATGAATGGAAATAAGAAAGAGTTCCGAGAGAGTGATTATCTTATCCAGAATGACCCTAGTAGTGAGCCCAGGCCTGGGGACACAAAAGTGACTTAGGCCTGGACACTGCCCTTCTGGCTGACAGAAAGTCTGGTCAGCAAGGCAGATGGGCAGTGAACAGCCATGATGAGGTCTGAAGACTTTGACTCCAGGCTTCCTGTTTGATGTTCTGAGACAACCACGCCACACTTGGACGGTTTCAGTATCCATGGGAATTTGTGACAGTAGAATCACTGTTTGCAATACAAACCACAGCATACCACCCCTGTTTAAATGGTTTCTCTGATAACTCGTGTACTTCATATGCCATTCCAAATGCTCCACACTCCCACAGTGTCCTGCATCCATGGACTGGCCATGCTCTGGCTCCAGCCTCATCAGCATCTCCCCCATCTGTGCTCCAGTGAGTGAACAAGCCAAGCCACAGGGTGCCCCTTGTCTGTCATTGCCCTCTCAATCAACACACAAGTGAAAGACACTGAATGAATGAGAAAAGAATGAATTCCCTTGGCTAGATTAGGTCCCTATTACATATTCTTATAGTACTAGGAAGATGTCTCTTTTTATCATTAAAACTTATAATTCTCTGTTTAAACTGTCTTTCCTGCAAGAATCCAAGTTTCACAAGGGGCAAGAACTCTCTCCTGTACTCCCTGGGGCTAGCACTGTCTGACATGTACTAGACCCTCAATAAGCCTGTACTGAATCAGTGAATGGACAGTAAATGATGAGCGCACTGTCATTGGCTGACCTAGACATCAGGCTCCTTTGTGCATCACTGCAGACCCTGGGCTCTGCCGGTGCTAAGGCTAGGATGTGGGGGCTGTATGGCTACAATGTCTACTTTTCACTGGTCAAGATTGGGAGGAAAGATGTTTATGATTAATGAGCATCCTCAAAACCCAATAGTGCTATAAACAAGGTATACACAAAATACTATAGCAATAACCAGGCAACAGTGGTATCCAAGGGTAGAGTGGAAGATGGTCAAGGAAATCCACAGAGAAGAGATGATATCCGAGGTGACTTTAAGAGATGAGAATGCTCAGGAGAGAAATCAGAGCAGAACATTCCAAGCAAGGGTCCATGTAGGGACTCATGGATGGCCATGTAGCCCCTTGTGTAGGACCATGCAGCTAGTTAAGAGTGATGCCAGGATGCAGGTCCAAGCCTTCTGCTCCTGCAGAAGGTCCTGAGCTCCTTTCTTTCCCTTCCAATTCACTTGGCTTCTCTGGGTGTGAATTAGTTAAGAATGCTTTAGGCTCCAAGTAATACAAAGTCTTAACTTGTAGTCACTTCAACAAAAAGGATTTCTCTCTTCTCATAAGACAAGACATCTGGAGAAAAGTGGATGCCAGCATTTTCAGTGCTTTAACAATGCCAGGCCTGACATCTTCGGGGTCTCTTGGTTGATCCCTAGCATTTGTTGCTCAGTGATGACAGAATGGCTGCTGCAATTCCACACATCGTATCTGTAGTCCAGGCTGAATGAAGAGAGTGAGTGTGACCTGCCACTTTTTACCATGAAAGCAAAAGCTTTTCTGGAGATTTTTAGCTCATTACCAGAACTTAACCACATGGTCACCCCTAGCTGCCGCCGAAGATGGTGGGTAATGGGTATTTAGTTGGCCATATTACTGCCCCTGAGCAAAATCAAGGTCCTACTAGCAGGGAAGAAGAGAAAGTGTCCATCTGAAAGTGTCCATCTTGGTGTCTCAAGTCCTAAACATGAAATAAAGGGTGAACCTGATGATATCAAAGGACCATCTCCTGGGACCATCTCCCTGGGAGCTACCTCTTCCATCACATCCAGCCTCTAGTTTCCTCTGCACACACAAGAGCAGGCTCGTAGTAGGTAGTCTCAGGCCTTGAGAATTCCCCTGATCAGGGTCTAGATTAATTGTCCTTGAGGTGGATCTGGGCCCAGGCCAGGACTTTGCACACAGCTGGAGGTCTCCTGGCAGAGGCCTCACTGTGTCGTGCAGATGATGTAGGTCTGAGACTCCATTGAGGTGTGCACCAAGGGTCACCTGACCCCAACTGCCCGGTCCTCAGCCCCATCCACTGCTCTCTTTGCCTCCATTGAACCCCGGATCCATGATGAACAGGAAAATGCAGTTTGGGCCTGGAAAACCCCTTTGCTCTGGCCTCACTCTATCCCTGCAGCCTCACGCAGGTCTCTTCCATCACTGGGCCTCAATTTCCCCATCTGTAAAATCAGGATTGCACTATTCCTTTGATTTCCTGAAAAGATCCATGCTGGAGTAGACAGACCCCTGACTTTAGAGTCCTATGTAGTTGTTTTTGTGTTCTCTCTCTTTTCCTCTTTGGATCATGTGCCAGTCATTTTTGCCTTCTCTGTGTCTCACATTGCCCATGTGTAAAAGCCGAGGATGATGGCCGAGAAATCCTGCTGTGGTGCCTAAGCAGGCTGGCAGCACAAGGCAAAGTGTGCAAAGGACACAGAGAAGAGAGAAAGGTGCAGACCCAAGGAGTTTGTTGGGGGTGAAGCTAAATCCGCAGGAACTCCATCTGCCCAGGGCAGTGACCCAGAGTGCAGCTGGCTAGCATGTTACCGGGAGATGTGCTGGGCCTGCTACGAATGTAGAGCATCTGCTCCTGCAGGGTTGTAGGCCTGGGCAAAAGCTCCATGCAGCAGATGGCCACTCAGCCAGGGCTCTCTCCGGCCCCCAGGACCCACCCCCCAGGACTCTGCAGCACCATAAGCTGATGGCATTGCCAAAAGGGCAGAAAGGATGGGGAGAAAATCCCCAGAGCCCTGAGCTCACATGGTCCATTAAACACCTCCATGCAGTGGGGACCAGCCCTTCCAGAGGGGCATGCACTGGGTTCACGAAGTGCAGGAAGGGAGCTGCCCGAGGCCATCTGGGATGTGTTTTCAAGGAAATCTTGAAAACTGCAGCTCCAGCCGGAGGTAAACAGGATTTCCTTAAATCATGCCTTGCCTGGAGGACAGAGAGAGGGTCTGATTTCACAAAAGCAGCCATGGCCCCTGTGTAACGCTCCTGGTTGCCATCTTGGTAGAAGACACACGTCTCAGAGAAGATAAACAAAGGTGCCTACGTCTGGCCTCCTCATTATGCCTTTCCCTGCCTCCCTCGGTATGTGTGGGCATGTTGGGGTGCCTCCTGCATGCCTCCCAACACCCACCCATTTTCCAGGTAACATTTTCCAAGCACTTCTGAATAGCCACAGACAGAAGCATTTTCATTTGCTGGACTGGATTTAATCTCAGGATACCTCTCTTGGGTGGATATTATCATCCCTTTTCATTCCTTTGAAAATAAGGAAACCGAAACTTTAGGTGATTCAATATGTTACCTGGTACTGGGCAGCTAGGAGGAGACAGCCCTGAGGTTCACGTCAGGTCTTGTCACCCAGGTCAGCCCCTCAGGACCCGAGCTGTTCCATCAAATTCTCTCATTCTATCTGATCGAGATGAACCCGTGGCCTGGTTCTGCTTGGCCCTTGTGTAGCCCTGGGAGATCTCCAGATCCAGGACTATGCCCATTGTGCAGATGGTTGAAACAAGGGTCAGCGCAGCTGGTTACCAGCCCAGGGTCCCTGCCAATCTGCGACCATTCTGGCTGTAGATCTTAGAACCCTTCCTTCTCCTTGAGAGTGTCAGACAAAGAGCCACACACTTGCCAGGGAAAAGCTCCAACTAATTTTCTAGACATTAATACCTGGGTAAAGCTTTCATTTCCCAGCTTGTTGGCAAACACTTGGAACATATTCTCCCTACCAGTCCTTCTATTTGTAGCTGGCCTGTATGCATATGGGTAAAATTGCAGTATTTCCAGAATCTCTCACCTGGCTTTAGTGCATCTTCATATCCACAGGTGTTTCCAAGGGGTGGAGAGAAGTAGTTCATCCCCATATCAGTGGGTAATTACATGGCGACCAAGGGCTTATCTGGACCGGAGAGGTTGGGGGGGAGGATTCACTCGCTTCTGCCACAGCTGGGGAGAGAGATGAGGGATGACTGCTTGTAAGCAGTAAGTGGGTTTTAAACTTTATTTCTCCCTTTAACTGATTTCAGTGTCAGCTAAGTATTTTGCTCTGGGATTTCCCCTCCCCGGAGTTACAATGTCCTCTAGGTGGGGTTAAAAAATGTTTCATGCTTCAGGCAGTGAAGTCCTTCGAGGTTCATGGACTTGTGGACATGTGCCAGAGCTCCTGAGTTTGAGCCATCATGATGCTTGCTAGCGGCCTGATCCTCAGTGCTTCTCACACTGCCTGCCCCTGGGATTTCTTCTCCAGGGTTCTGTGTGCTGGCTGGTTGAAGCGGGAGGATGCACCCCCTGGGGCAGGCACAAATCCCCCCAGAAGCCAGGAGTCTGTGGAATGGGCACCCCCTCCCACCAAAAGGGGAGCACCCCTCTGCCCTCTGGACCTGGTGCCTATGTGACACGGGTTACTTTGCTGACCTGCAAATAACCTGATGATGAAGATGCTGTTTTCCCTGTTGCCTAGTGATGGAAACTGCAGTGGAGAGAGGTTAAGAGACTTGCTCAAGGTCACATGACTTGGAAGGGGCCCTGCTGGCCTTTGATCTCAGGCCTAGCATTCAGGCACACTGCCCTGCTCCCGTGACCACTGCCCAGCAAGATCTGGCTTTCTGTCCTGAGCAAAGGGGAGGATCCCCAGTCATCTCTGCACCCCGAGGAGGTCATCTCTGGAAGACATTAGGTGCCTTTGTGGAATCCCACCCTTTTCTCTTGGGGATGAGGGAACTGAAACCCAAGGATGGAGAAAAGTCTGATGTCACAGCCATACTGGCTCTGCCAAAAATTTCTCTCAGAGGCCACTGCAGACTAGATTTTCTCCACGGAGCAGCTGGGGGACTGCAGACAGCAGGAAGCCTGTGCCTTGTCCCCAGGGTTCCAGAAGGAGCACAGACAGAGAAGAGCAGGGCTGGGTTCTGTGTGTGTAGCCACTCTATCCCCTCTTGCCAGTGCCTCCACCTTGCCTTCGAATTCTCTTCTTCCAGCTGTATTTGGAAGCTCCCTGAACCTTTCATCCTTGTCCTTCTAGTGATGTATGGTCACTCTCTTTTCTATTTACATGCAGTAAAGAGAGAAGTGGTTTAATAGGTCCCAGGAGAGTGAATTTCGCAGAGAATTGAAAGAGGCAGTGCACTTAAATGCTGAGAACTTGGCCCCAGCTCTGCCACTCACATGGTGGTGGGCCTTTCCCAGCCAACCCATCCCCAACCCAAACCCTGTCCTCAGCCAGAACTTGAGTGTTGAGCTTGGGGACAAAGCTCTGTGTGGGAGCCCAAGCATCTTGGGAGCCCTGGTGCTATGTTATTCTCCTGTTAAATACCACTCAAGCTCTAGGATAAAGCACTTCAAGCCCCAAGAAAATCTCCGGCACCATTTCCCATGGATTTCTTCCTACTACATTGGGCAGCTCAATGAGTTGTTCTGGCCCCATCATATATTAGTCTCTGATGAGAAGTGGAAAAGATCAGTCAAAAGCATTGTGAGCAGTAGCCACTCCTAAAGGGTGTGTGTATGACCATGTGTGTAAATGTGAGATCTTGAAAATGGCTGGATGTGAACAAAGGTAGCTGATAATCACACAGGGACACAGGCAGAAAACAACAGTGAAAGCCATCGTCTCTGGTGGGGTCGTTAATTATTTCATTACCATCTTGGAGTTCCTACAATGTTCCAGGCACTGCCAGGGGCTGAGCTAACTGCTAAGCAAAGAAGATATATCTTTACAGCCTGGTAGGGAGGTAGAAAACGACACAGTGAATGTATAATTATAAGCTGAGAAAATGCTAGAAAGGAAAATACAGGCTAACATGAGACAAATGTGAAGAAGCTGAACTAATCTGAAGCAGAAAATTCTATGAGAAAGTGACCTCTGAACTAAAATCTGGAGGCTGAGTTGAAGGTGAACAGGCAAAAGAAGAGAAAAAGAATAACAACTTTATTGGCAGAGGACATAGCTTATGCAAAGGCCCTGTGACAGGGAGGAACATGGCACAGTTGATGGGCTGAGAAAAGGCCAAGATCACTGAAGCTCAGTGGTGGAGAGAGTGAGGCAAGCCAAGCATAGAGAGACAGGTAGAACAAACTATGGAGGACACCAGGCCAGGGTAAGGACGTGTCCTTTCTAAGCCAGCACATAGTGTGAAGCAGGGAGTGACATCTTTAGATTTGTGTCTAGGGAAGGTCACTCTGACAGCTTGGGTGGGTGAGGGGTGGGTAGTGGGGACAGGCAGATGAGAAATGACCACATCTGTTCAGGAGGACCTTATGTCATCCATGCAGGAAAGAGGTGGTGGCCAATTGGTCAGGAATGACGAGAGACTTGGAGAGAAATGGATGCATTCAAGAGATGCTTATGAAGTCAAGTCAACATGACCTGGTGATAGACTTTATTGAGAGGGGTGAGGTAATAGGAAATATCCAGGCTGAATGGACAGCAGTGCCATTTATGGGAATAAGAAAGAGTAGACATGGTCACCCTTGGCCTGTCCTTCTAAATGCCAATGCTACCTCTTGGGAGATTAGAGGACAAAGGGCACGTCTAGCCGAGGGAGAGATGAGACCAGAATAATAACCAACTATGGGCCAGTGTTGAAACTGGGGCAGAGTGGCACTGAAAGATAAGCTAAGCCATCGCCATCCTGGCCCACATCCCTTCTTTCTTCCTGTCCCAGTCCAGGTCCTGCATGGTGGTGACCACAGGGAGGGGAAGGGGCTGACTGCACATGGCCTCAGGTGGCACACTGCCCGCCATTCCTCCCCCATCAGTCCCTGCCTGCCTCTCCCTGGACTGCTAAGCATTTGGGCCACTCCCATCCACACTCCCCAGCCAAGGCAGCTAACCAGTACACTGGCTGTCTCCCTTAGTCCCTCCAGCAGCTCTTTGAGGAAAGTACTAGTCCCTTGTATAGCCATTTTGCAGATGAGGAAAACTGAAACTCAGAGAAGTGACTTAATTTACCCAAGGTCCTGCCACTGTCCAGGGGTAGGCAGGAAGAGAAGCTCAGTCCTGCCGGAGACCAAGGGCTGAGCTTAACCACTAACCTGACTCGCCTTTTCCTGCTGGTTCCTCAGCCCGACAGCCAGGCCAGGCCTCAGCGAGGGGTGTGAAACTGAACCCCATGTCCCACCTTTCTTGAGCTCCTTCCCTGGCACTTATTTTTATTGATTATGCTGGCAAAGACCCTATTTCCAAATAAGGTCGCCATCACAGATACTGCGTGTTAGGACTCCAACATATCTTTATATTTTTGCAGGGACATGATTCAACCCATAACACTGAAAAAACAACAACGTCCTGGGATGTTCCATTCCTGACTTCTGTTTCAGAAGGCTGCCACTGGGGTGGGCTCACTCCCACCTCTGGGCAGAGCCAGTGTTTCCTTCTCAGGAGCCTACACAGACTGGGGGTGGTGATGGCAGGGGTGGGGGCGTCTTCTCTTTCTAGGACTCTGAGGC
Organism: Smutsia gigantea; assembly: GCA_032199065.1. Classification (NCBI taxonomy): domain Eukaryota; kingdom Metazoa; phylum Chordata; class Mammalia; order Pholidota; family Manidae; genus Smutsia; species Smutsia gigantea. The sequence continues at coordinate 44,537 of JAVSCE010011086.1, forward strand.
TGGAAGGAATGCGGGGCTCGTCTGGCCCACCCTGTCACATTCCAGCAGAGGCAGCTGGACCAGGGTAGGGAAGGGACTGTCTGGGTCCCAGAGGATGTAGGTGAGGCTGCCCCCTTTCTCCTTGGTCACCATTTACAGACTGCCTGGATTTCAGAAAGGGCTTACAGGAGGCTGGAAGGAGCTTGTGTCTGTGCCTAAATTTGAAGCTGTGAATCATGCCATATCTGTGGGGCTTGTGAAGGAGGAGCAGGGATGTATTTGTTCAATTTAAATCATTCTTGGGCTTTGCGAGGGTCCCACTGTGGTAGACTCAGTGAGGCCTCTGGGAGCCTTTGTGTGCTGGGACAAGAGGATAGCAGCATAGGAGAAGAGACAGCAGATGTGGCAGAGGGGGTTCCAGGTAGACCCTGTGGTGCTGGCTCAGTCCTGAGTGTGTTAGGTAGGCCTGCCACGAGTTTGTTAGCATGGCGGCTGTGTTAGTGTTTGACTGCTGTCATAGAAATCACCAGAAACTTGAGGCTCAAAACACCACCAGTCTATTAGCTCACAGCTCTATAGGTCAGAAGTTGGGGTGAGCTGGTCTGGTTTCTCTGCTCCAGGTCTCATGAAGCTAAAGGCAAGGTGTCACCTGGCCTGGGCCCTGTCTGGAGGTGCAGGGGGAATCTGTTCCCAGGCTCATCCAGGCTGTTGGCAGAATTCCATCCTTGGTGGCTGTGGGCTGCACTGTTCCCTCCTGTTGGTTGTGGGAGCCTCTCTCAGCCCATTAAAACCACGTACAGTTCTCAGCATTTCACCCCCTCCCTCCTCAAAGCCAGCAATGGCACCGCAAACACTTCTGCTGGAATCTCTCTGACTTCTTCTGCCTTAGGTCTTCTGTTTCTACTTGAGAAAGTTCTCTGCTTTTAAGGGCTCATGTGATTAGATTGGGCTCACCCAAATAATTTGGATACCTTCCCTATTTTAAACTCCATAACCTGAAATGCACCTGCAGAGTCCCTTTTGCCCTGCAACCTAACATAGTCACAGGTGCTGGGGCTAAGGGCACGTCTGTCTTTGGGGCCTTGTGTCTCCTGGGGGCCCATGCATCCTAAGGGAAGAGGAACCTCCATAGTTGGAAAGAGGGCTGAATCTGTGAACCACATGGGTCTCCCACTCAGGTTTGTTTTCCAGCTCAGCCCTGTGTCTTGGGGAAGGGGGTGAGGGAAGTGGGGACAAGGGCCCAGCCGTAGTGAAAATTCAACTGCACGAACTGTTCCACAAAAATGTCTTTAAGTCAGGAGAGCTTTGCAACATCTCTACGAGAGTGTGATAGAGAATGGAACAGGCATCTTCCCCATTAGCACAAAGTACCTTTTCCCTCGTTGCACAGGGCCTCGGGAGTGGGGCAGCCCAGAGAGGAATCTGGGTACTGGCAGACTTGCCTGGTGGCCAGGTGCTTGGCAGTGCTGGCGGTAGTGCCAATGGCACGAGGTAGTGCCAGGTTCTGGGGAAGCACCAGGAGAACCCCCTTGGCAGCTTTGATGTGTGTGTATGGGGACTGTGACTGTGCTGAGAATCCTTTGTGTTGCTTCTGGGACAAGGAGTCTCTTGGAAGGAGACCTTACTGGAAAGGCTGCATGAACATGGAACTAATGTGGGCACCACAGACCGGTGGAGGAGACTCTTGGCTGTGTGTGTGTGTGTGTGTGTGTGTGTGTGTGTACAGTTCTAGGAGTAGAGATTTATGTAACCACCACCACAGTCAGGATACAGAACAGTCCCTTCATTCCCCCAAAACCCCTCATGCTGCTCCTTTTCATCAAACCCTCCTTCCATCTGCATCCGATGCCACCATAGGTCTATTCTCCATCCCTAGAGTCTGCCATTCCCAGAATGTCATATAAATGGAATTGGACACTGTGCAATCTCATAAGGTGGCATTTTCACTCAGTGTAATGCCTTTGAGATGCACTCATGCTGCAATGTGCACCAGTAGTTCCTTTTTTATTGCTGATCGTATTCCAGTGTCTGAATGGTGGATGTTGTTTATCTATCTATCCATTCAAGGACATTTAGGTTGTTTCCAGTTTGGGCAATTATAAATAAAGCCCTATTTGCATGAACACAAGTTTTCATTTTTCTTGAGTAAATGCCCAGGAATGGGATTGCTGGATCATATGGTATGTATATGTTTAACTTGATAAGAAATTGCCAGATGGCTTTCTGGAGTGGCATTCTCTCCAGCAATGTGTAAGACTTCCAGTTGCTCTGTATACCCATTAGCATTTGTGGGATCTTTGGTTTTTGGTTGTTTTGTTGGTCATTCTAATAGATTCTAATAGTATCTTGGGTTTTTATTTTATTTTGAATTTCTTGATTTATTTGCCATCTGTGTACCTTTTTTGGGGGAAGTGTCTATCTAAATTGCTTGCCCAATTTTCTATTAGGTTGTTTATGTTCCTTCTGTTGAGTTTTGAAGGTTGTTTGTATATTCTGGATACATGTCCTTTGTTGGATATGTGATTTACAAATATTTTATCTGAGTGTGTAGTTCTTCTTTTCATTCTCTTAATAGGGTCTTTCATAGGAAAGGTTTTAATCTTGATGAAGGCTAGTTTATCAGTTTTTTTTTATGAATTATGCTTTTGGTGTCCTATCTAAGAACTCTTTGCTTAACTTGAGGTCATGAAGATTTTCTTTTCTGAAAGTTTTGTTATTTTACATTTAGGTCTATGATCCATTTTGTATAAGGAATATATGAGGTTGCTTTTTTGTTTGTTTGTTTGTTTTTGCAGTGGCTATCATATTTTTCCAATGCCACTTGTTGATAATCCTGTCTTTACTGAATTTGTCAAAAATCATCTGGTCAGATTTGTGTCTCTTCCTGGGTTATTTATTCTGCTCTATTCATCTATGTGTCTGTCTCTTTACCGATGCCCTGCAGTCTTGATTACTGTTGCTTTATAATAATTCTTGAAATCAGGTAGTGTCAGTCCTCCAAATTTATTCTTTTTTTTTCAAAATTTTATGGCTACTGTAGTTCTGTTTCCTTTTCTTATAATTTTAGAATCAGTTTGTCTAAATAAACCAAAAATTCTGCTGGGATTTTGATTTGACATGCATTAAATCTATAGAATAATTTGATGAGAATTGACATCTTAACTATAGTGAGTCTTCCAATCTTGGGACACAGTCTCTGCATTTATTTAGGTGTTACTGCTCTCATTGGTATTTCATAGTTTTTATCATGTGGGTCCTGCAATGTGTTTTCTGAGACATAGAGCTATTTGAGTAATTTGATTTAATTCTGAGGAACTTTTTGTAAATGGTATTGGTTTTTAAAATTATGGTCTCCATTTATTTATTGCCAGCATATGAAAATATGACTGATTTTTTTCATGTTAACCTTGCACAACATTGCTAAACCCATTAATAAGGAACTTTTGTGCAGATTCTTTGGGATTTTCTATGCTCGTGTTGTCTGTGAATAGGGATAGTTTATTTCTTCCTTTATAATCTGTGTACCTTTGAATTTTTTTGGCTTGCCTTATTGCACTAGAACATCTGGTATGATGTTAAACAGTGATGAGAGTGGACAACTTTGCTTTGTTTTCTCTCTTATAGGAAAGCATTCAGTCCTTCACTATTAAGTTTGATGTTAGCTTTGGATTTTTTGTAGATACCCTTAATCAAGTTAAGGAAGTTGTCTTCTAATCATAGTTTGCTGAAAGGTTTTATCACAAATGTATGTTGAAGTTTGTTAAATTGTTTTTCTGTATCAGTTGGTATGATTGGGTGACTTTTATTCTTTGATCTATTAATATGGTAGCCTGTGTTGGTTAATTTTCAAATATTGAACCAGTCTTGTATTCCTGAGATAAGCCCTACTTGATTGTGGTATGTTTTTCTTTTTATATATTTCTAGATCAAATTTGCTAGTATTTTGTTGAATATATTTGCATATTCATGAGGGATATTGGTCTATAGTTTTTGTATGGTTTTGATTTTAGAGGAATAATGGCTTTATAAAATATGTTGTGAAGTGTTCCCTGTTCTACTTTTTGGAAATGATTATACTGAATTTGTGTTATGTCTTCTTTAAATGTTTGGCAGAACATGGCAGTGAAACCATCTTGGTCTCAAGTTTTCTTTTATGGGAGACTTAAGTTATAAATCTATTTTGTCAATAAATATAGGACTATTCAGGTTATCTATTTCTTCCTAGATGAGTTTTAGTAATTGATTGCATTCAAATACTTGGTCCTTTTTGTTTACATTGTGAAATTTATCTGCATAGAATCATTTGTAATATTCCCTTTTTACCCTTTTCATGTCTGTGGGGTCTGTGACTTTTGGGTTTTGTTAAAAATAACACCTTTTCTCATCCCCCTGCCCAGGAAGGAATCAAGCAGCAGGCTTCTTTCCTGATAAAACCATCTTGAAGGACATTGCCTATATCTAGAGAGACTTGTTAACACACTGGGAATTATACTCATCCATCTAATCATAGTAGTCACGAAAAACACTAGCTCCCTTATGCAAGCCAGCCTCTGTAAGACATGTGGCTTGGAGAAGAAGATGTGCTTTCTGCAGGTGGTAGACTTCAAAGCAGCAATAAAAAAAGGGAAATAAGAAGTGAGCATGTGCTATAGATGGAATGCTTGTATACTCCCCAAAATACATATGCTGAAACCTCATCCCCATTGTGGTGGTATTTGGCAGTGGGGCCTTTGGGAGGTGATTGGGTCATGGGCCCAGGTGAATGGGATTTGTTCCCTTATAAAAGAGACCTGAGAGCTCCCTCGCCTTGTCTGCCATGTGAGGACAGAGAGGAGATGGCTGTCGGTGAGCCAGGAAGCAGGCTTTCTCAACAGACACTGAATCTGCAGGTGCCTCAGTTTGGGCTCTTCAACCTCCAGAACCATGAGGAAAACATGTTTCCTCCTTAAGCTACCCAATCCATGTGTTTTTGCTATAGCAGCCTGAATGGCCGAGACACCCTGCCTGCCCATGTCCTCTCCCACACTCACCAGATGAGTCAGGTTGAGAGAAGACAGGAGTGTAAGGCTAACAGAGGTGCCTCAGCATGGAGGCAGGAAGCCAGGGGAAAGGAGACCCAACCCACCCCTAAGGGCTTTTAGTGAACTCACATGACCTGTACTCTAAGGACTCTGGAAATAACTAGAGAAATGGGGAAAGGAGGTGGCCTGGTGGTCTTACAACAGCAGGCGGGAACAAGAGCCCAGTAAGTCTCATTTATTAAACTGATATCACATACAGGTAAATATCTAACACAAAGAGTAGTAAAGAGGCATTGTTGAAGGCCCCCTGAGTCACTGAAGGCCCCCTTCTCCCTGACTCACTCCACCACTCTGCTGACACTCCCCGTCCACCACAATCCAGCAAGTGAAAGTGAATGCCTGGCGCAGCAAGCTCCAGCTCTGGCCTGTAGCTGGTACCCACTCTGATGTTCTGGTTAGTTGGTGTCTTTTCATCCTGCTTCTTAGGTATTTTGTCTCGCTTCAGCAGTTATGAGGAAGACATTATGGAAAAGCAAGAACTCAGGCTGACTGAGACAAGGAGTTCAGCCACCTATCCCCAAGCCCTCTCATGTGAATGAGCACAGGCACAGGATTTCAGACCTTGGTAAACCCTCCTGGTTCAGATTTAAAAACAAAACCACAGATTATCTGTTTTATTGTTTCCTTCAATACAATAAAAGTTCCAGGAGAGAGAAGTAGTTCCTTTGGACCCTGTACCCACTTTAAGTCAAATAAACATCTGTCAAGGAGGAACAAACCAGAACTCCCTGTGATCAGATGTTCCTAGGTCTACAGCAATTTATCAAAGCTGCTCTCATCAATTAGAGGAATATTTGAAAAATCATCACAGCTCCTACAAGCGCCTCATGTATAATTCAAAGCAATGGCTCCGGATGGAGTGAGGAAGCAACAGAAGCCAGGGTTGGCTTTTGAAGGGAAACCTGCCTATTGTCTCTTTCATCCCACACCCAGAACAAACTTCAGGCCCCTCGAAAATTGCATTTAGCCTTGGATGTAGAAGTGTAGGAATCTTGAGCCTGAAGTGTAGAAACTTCCTCTGCCTTCTGTTGAGCCCCCTGATGGGGAGACCATTTCTCAGTTCTTAGAAATTGGGTCTCCCTCTGAGATCAAGTGAGTGAGAAGTGACCCTCCTGTGTAGCATTAGCTTTTTATCCTTGTCTCCGATACCGAGTGGTTCAAAGGGGCTACAAACAAAGAAAAAAAAACCAACCAAACAAGTGATGAGCCCATGTAAAAACCACCCTTACTTTTCTTATTTCCCCACAGTTCAGGTAATACCCCTAGTTTCTAGATGAGGAGACTAAAGCAGAGAGGTGGAATAACTTGCTCAGGGTCACAGAGCAAAAACACAGTGAATAGTATTGTATGTCAACCATCAGACACGACCTCTGGGGGCATAAAATCCAAGTTTTAATTTTTATTGTCTTGCTCTATTTGAATAACGTGGAGACTGATAAGTGGGAAATTGAAATTTGGTTTGGAATAATATAGTCTTATTTTTAAAAATATCAAGTATCTAATTGCTAAGTGCAGTGGCCATATTATATTATTTGAGCCATCCCATGCCTGAATTGTATTTAGTTAAGAGGTTCAATTGATTTCACTTCTGAATTGCACTAACAACATACAGAACCCACAGAATTTAAGAGCCTAGCCCCACCAAGTCAGGGTACTTTAACAGTGGGGTGACATATGGAGGGGGGTAGGAGGTATACCTTTGGAGAGTAGAGGAAATGCTTCCTTTGATTTTGACCCAGGAGTTACTTTTTTTTGCTCAAACCCAGTCCCCACTTCCCTGTGCAATATTGGTGAGACACAGAAGTGACTCTGAGAGGGACAGAGTAGACTCCTATAGGACTCCCTGTGCATTGGGCCACTGGGGACAGGCCCTCTGCAGGGCATGTATAGTGGATGGTCTTTTGGGCTCTGTACTCTAGGACATAGTGGAACACGAGAAATGCAGTAGGTGGAGACCAATTCTGTGCAATTCCAAGGGGCAGAAAATGGGCATCCTGTATCATGAGTAAGAGGCCCTTTGAAGGGGGATGGGACTGTCCAGCCCAGACCGGAATGGGCAAAACAGGGTAGGGGTGCAGAAAGGAGAGTCCAGGGGCTGCCCAATGCAAGTGGAAACATCCACCTGGGAGCAGGCAGTCAAGAGACCTGGCCTGCCTCCTCGCCACTCCACGCTCAGCACCCAGTAGTGTCTAGAACACGGCAGGTGCTCAGCAAGGTGAAAGGAGCTCCAGCATAACTTACCTGCAAAAGCCCACCAAGGTGTTCCAGTGTGAGCCGGGGCCCCTCTTATGAGCTCCCATAATATCCTAGGCTCGCTCATCACCACCGCACTGTCACATTGCATCATAATAAACTAATTTCCTGTCTGCTTCCTTCTGAGAACCTCCGTTTGCATTCCCAACATCTTCTCAAGCATATGGTGCATATTAAGCCCCGAAGGAAGGAATGGAGGGAGGGAGGGTTCTTTCAGCTACATTGGGCTAAGGGTATCACCTAAAAGCTGAGGAGAAGAAACTGGAAATTAACAGCAGGTCCTGCTGAACATTGTCTCTAAGTTGACGGATATAATTACGTTGCTGGAAACTCTATAAGGGACCCACATAGTTCTCCAACAGTGAAGTTCAATCATGCAGTTATTCTGTGTATATGTCTCAAGACTTCAGGGTCTATCATTACCATTGTTTCACTAGCCCATGGTATATAACTTATTATAGCAATTGAATAAATAGTGGTTGAATGAATGAGTCAGTGAGTGAACTGGGTCCTTTTGCATTCTTTATAAAGCCCTGGTTTACCAACCCATCCATCCATGCATGGTTCTCCGGGCAGGCTTCCCCAGTGACAATGGGAGTCCACAGCTTGTGGCCCACAGGGGCAGTGCAGGCCAGCGGCGGCCCATTGCAGCATGCTGACTCCTTCTCGAAATGCTCCAGCTCCTGCATGGGGCCTCCTGCTGGAGGAGAAACCTTTGCTGAATCCGCAGCCTGAATTATTCGCCCAATATTCTACCTTTAGAACAGATGTGAACTTGAGGATGGTCCTTCTCTTTTCTGGGCTTCATCTTCCCCTCTATTAAGTGAGGTTACCCCCAGATGATCCCAAAGCTTTCCTAGCATTTCAGGCAAAAAGAATGAGGGTGAGGGAGGAGGATGTGACAGTGGCATTCTGGCTCCTTCCTGCAGCAGCCCCACCGTGGGCTCCCAGGGTTCTGAGGGAGTGGGGCCGTTGTGTGGGATGCGCTTCGAGGAGATGTGAGCAAGCATGAGTTAGCACCCCTGCTCAGGGCCCCGGAAAACGTGTCAGAGACACGGAGAAGAACCTGCTGTCACTGTGAAGACTGCAGACATCCAGACTGAAAATAGGATCTGCCTCCTGCCTGCCAGGGAGGGCTGCGGGGGCTCCCTGCCTCCAGGCTGGGGGGTGGAAAACAGCAGAGCACAGCAATGAGTGCCTGCTCTTAAGTTCTTTCTCTTAAAACACTTTGGGGATGAGGATACAAACCATAAAGCACCCAGTGAAAGTTGCAGATCCTTTCCCTGGAAAAATGCACAGACACCTGACATTTCTCATCAGCTGTAAGGGAAGGAAATGGCTTCCCTCAAGTCCATTTTTGAGCTTTGGGACCCAAATAATAAACCCATAGGGAGTAGAGATATCTGGGAGGAAGGAGTTGTGGGTCCTCACTGTATTCTGGCTCTGCTCTGCCTGACTGTGCTTTCCTGCTCTGGAAGGCCTCAGTCTCGCCATCTGTAAAATGGACGGCCTGGGAGAGAGAGCACTGAGTGAAGTTCCTCCCTGGATTCCATTCTAGGGTTGGTCGTCACAACCACATGTGGTGAGAGCACCTGCTGGGAGCTGGGGGAGGGGGAGAACACGCTTCTCTCCAGGAAGTGTACTGGGGACATTCAGAACGGACCCTTTGCCTAGCCTTAAACTTGGCCTCATTCTGTTGGAGGAACTGCTGAACAGACAGTGGCTCTGCTACCTGAAGATGAGAAACACTCAGACTCGCCCCTTCTCTTGCCTCAGCTGTGTCTAAAGTGTCTGCCTCGTGGGAGTCAGGGTCCCCTCGGCGATGGAAGCTCCGCTACTGGCTTCCCTTCTAGTCTGTCTAAAGTGGGCCTAACAGAGAGCCAGGAGTGGGGTCACAGCCAAGTTTTGAAGAGTAGGCACCACCAAGGCCTAGACAGCCATGACTTGTCTTGAATCCAGCTGGCCAGGCCTCCCACCCCTGGTTTAGAGAGCGCCGGGGCACCTAAAGGCTTTTCCCTCCCTCCCAAACCCTTGTTTCGGTCCCCTCCCTCCCCTCCCACTCCTCCACTTAGCTCCTAGGACGGCGAGAGGGCCTTTTGTCCAGAGGTCCAGATTCCTGCCTGGGTGCTCCGCCTGGGAGGGCAAGGCTATCCAGGCCTCAGTGCACCCTGTGGTCAGCCCACTGCGGCCCCTGCACTGCCCTGCTGGCTCCCAGCCCACTTAAAGCTCCCTTCCTTGGTTTCTCTTGAGCAGGAGCCACGGGGCAGCTTCTGGGAGGGTGAGTCTCCTGACTCAGGCCTATGACTTCCATTCCATGGAAGCCGTCATTCCCACTCACAATTACAATTGATTCACGGTTGTGAGGGGACCCTGGCTTCCACTGTCAACTTCTCCAAAGCTCTACTCACTCAGTGACACGCTTGCTCTTCCCTGCCTCCTTGGCTTCTTCCAGGGGCCCCGTACTCCCTTCCTGCCATCTCTGTGCCTTCTCGCAGACTTCTCCACCCCTCAAAGCCCCTCTCAACCTTCAAGACAGCTCCACAACACCTCCTCTAGGCTGCCTTTCTAGACTACCCAAACGGGGGTGAGGTTCCTTCCCCCAAAACCGCAGGTCAGCTGGGTGCTGAGAGGACAGTAGCATATGGGGCCAAGCCCTGTGCCAGCTGCTTCAACAGAGCAGAACCTCAGATAATCCCTTGGGATAAATAGTAATATTCCCATTTAATAGATAAGGAACTGCATTGGTGGGGGTGGGTTGGGGCTGGGGGCCAGTTAACTGACTTGCCCAAAGTCACGTGGCTAGGAAATGGGAAAAAATTCCTGTGCTCAAAGCCTGGGTTTTGTTCCATGGTTCTACCCAGCCTCCTGTCCCTGCAGGGAGTGATTGATTCTTTCTTTCTAACTTACTTGGCCTGACTTATCTATGTGGCTTCCCCCTCTGATCTGGGGTCCCCCTGAGAAGAGAGGCTGCTCTGTTCCCCTCGGTCTTCCTCCCGGTGCCACGCAGAGGGGCTACTCAGTCAGTGTTGGAAGGATTGAGTTAAATCTCTCCACTTAGTGGCTGGCATTTTCCCTACCCCAGGAGTTGCAATAATGAAATTTCTACCGTACCATAAAGGACTGAAATGTCAAAAATGTTACAACCCAAAGGAAACCAGACCTCTTGCAATTTACAAATAATACCTGTGGACTCTGTTTATGGCACATCTGCCATGTGACCAATTGCAGGCTTTTCTGTCTGACTCTCGATAATCAATTCAGTTGGCTCCAGGAGAACTGCACTGGCATCAGCTCTGATTGGCCAGCGTCCCTGTGTACCCCTTGTTCAGTATTTTAACACCACACCTGCCTGTAGGTCATGTGTTGCTATGGATGCCCCACTTTATGGGTGAGGACACTGAGGCTCAGAGTGGGGAGGTAAATTACCCAAAGCCACTTAGCAAGGCATTAACAGAGTTGGGCGTGGAAGCCTGGGTTTGTGGTACACACAACTTAATAAGCATATCACTCAGCCTCAAAGTCCAGCTTTCTTCCCTCCCTTTTCTAGGCTAGCTCAGGCCTTCTCTCACCTTCAATGGGCCTGGGGTCAGTGTTCACATGGTGGGGAGTGGGAGGCTGCTTCACCTGCAGACTGGGCCTCTGGGCAGTACAGGCCAGCTGTTCATGAGAAAAATGCTCCTGCTGGGCCTTGGTTCTGCTCGCAGAGGGCAAACACCTGCATCAGTGCCGGCATGTAGGCGGCTGGGGCCTCCCTGGATGCCAGAGCTGGATGGGGTCGGTGGTCCCTCTGTCCCCATGGGAGAGGAGTGAAGGAGAGCCTGGCTACTTGGGGAAATGGATCTTTAGTCAGTTGCATTTTGGTGACTCCACAAGGGACAGTCGTGGGTTTGGGGTCTGGAAGCCTGTGTGCTACTGGCCAGGGTGCTTACTCTGTGAGCACCTCACTCCCCTGCTTGTAAAGCCCCCTCTGTGAGGGCTGAGGGTAGGCTGTGGGCCGCATGTCCTGTGTTTGAACACCAGCAATGGGACGGGAGAAAGGGTCCACTTAACTTCATGCCTTGGTTTCAGTATATATTCAGTGGGGATAAATACTAACCCCAGATATTATTTGGGCCAGAGTGGAGGAAAGCCAGGGACACAGTGAACATGAAAAAGGCCAGTAAGAGTGGGTGCCCTTACTACCCCAGGTCTGAAGGCACAGGAGGAGGGAGCAGTTATGAAGACAGGGGCACACTGAGAGCTGAGCGGGTGGCAGCTGGTTGGCTGGACGGCAGCCTCTGGTGACCCCAAAGGCAGGAAGCCAGAGACCCAGTGCTCCAACTTCTCTTTCTTCCCTCCCTGGGATCTCCGTAAGCTGCCTACTGGGAAGCTGGGGAACACACTCCCCTCAGGCAGACTGCTGTGGAGAAGGTGGGGAGCAGGTCAGTAGTGACAACAGGGGACGTCCAGGGCCACGTACAGGGGCCTCTCTGAGGATTGTCCTACACCCTCCCAGTTTTTCTTCTGCACCCTGAGAGCTGACTAGACAATAATAGGACACATACTGGAGATAGAGCCGTATTCAACCTGTCAGGGGGTTTATTGTAAAAGGAGATTTAGTCTCTTTTTTGCAAGTAAAACAATGAGGCCTCCATAATTGTTCTAGGAGAAATAAACATGCCAAAATATTTAAGTACTAATAAAACTTAAGAATTATCCCAGCATATTTAAATATAGATGTATTTTTATGGCAGGCAATGAAGGCAATTGCTAGCAGGATGCATTTCATCCCGTCCAGGCCATTTAATACTAAACCTCCCACCCCCTCCTTTGAGGCTTGGGTGGGAAGGGCGTGCGGAGGGGGCAGGGGTAGGGCCTTCCCAGAGGTGAGCAGAAGTTCCCCTTTCTCACAAGCAGGCCACATGCAGTTACTGAGCTGCAACTAGGACACCAAGCATGGCACGGTGCTTCCCTTTGCCTCTCACTCCCTGCATCCTCATTGCCACCCTGGGTAGTGCTTGGGGGCATCTCTATTTGCAGCAGAGGAATCCAGGGCACATACAGGTGAAATCACTTGCGCCAGGCTGCACAGCTGGGAACTACTGGAGCTGGGGTGAGGCAGCCTGACTCAGGATCTCCACTTCTAGACCGTCTCTCAACGCTGCCTGGCCCTGCGCTAGCCATGAGGGCTATGATTCACAGCAGGCCGAGTTAGGGGCCTCTTAGCCCTTGCCAAAACTCTTCAGGAGCCTCTGAACAAGTGTCCCTGACTCTCTATCTACATGGCTGCCTACCAAGGCCCCTCCCATTCTTGATGCTGCAGCCTGAGGCCGCTCTCTTTCAATCCTAGTGTGTGCATGGGTGTGTGTGTGGGTGTCTGTTTGCGGGCAAACTTGACCCTGGATTTCCTGGCTTTTAACCTTTCCATGGTTCCCTGTTACCCACAGCATACAACCTAGGCCCCTGGGGCTTACCCAAGGCTCTACCCATCTCTCCAGCTCTATCTTCTGCTTCATCTTGAGCTCCATATTCTGTATGGACTAGAATTCTGGTTCTGCAAACACAGTGTGCTGGTCTGGGCCTCTGTGTTGCTCATGCAGGGACCACTGCCTAGAATGCCTTTCTATCCTTCCTCATATGGCCAACTCATGCACCCTTCACAGTCCAGCTCATGTACACATTTTCCAGAAATTCCTCCTAGAACCTCTAAATTCAGTATATACCCCTTGCTCTGAAGTCCCAAATGCCCCTTAGCTCAGAACTCCATAGGACGAATTAATCTATTGAAGGGACTCACTTCCCCAAATGCAGGAGTTGCATCTTCATCTCTGCCTGCAGCCCCCACCTGAACCACGGTCCCGAGGGAGGGCGCATGAGTCAGGGGCTCTGAAAGAGGCAGGCTGCCTTAGCATCTTGGCTCTGTCACTCAGTACCTGTGTGACCCTGAGCATCTTAACCTCTCCAGGGCTTGCCTGGGAATAGGGTAACAATGCCCACCATATGAGGCTGTGTGAGGAGTAAGTAGAATATCATTTGTAAACACCTCTGGCAGAAAGCCAGGTACATGTTCCCTACAAGCTGGGTGAACGTGAAGTTTTTTTTTTTTATTAAGGTATTATTGATACACACTCTTATGAAGGTTTCACATGAAAAACATGCGGTTACTACATTCATCCATATTATTGAGTCCCCCCCATAACCCATTGCAGTCACCGTGCATCAGTGTAGTAAGATGCCACAGAGGGTGAACGTGCATTTTTAACTGTGTTCTCGAAACTGCCCAGCCCAGGGGCTCTTCCTCCCTTTGGTGAGTGCAGGTGCCCCTCACACACATGCGTTTTTTCTCACACAGACCTTTCCATCTGCTCCCAATCTTTGAGATCAAGCTTCTGAGGGGTACAAGGTACAGAAAGAAGCCAGTGGCCAAGACAGATGGGAGATCTGGAAGGTACAGACAGAACTAAGACCAGTACGCAAGTCAGTGGGCCTCCAGGCCACCGCTATTTCCCAGGGCCCCAGTTCAGACAGGAATAATCTTCTGTAAGGAACTGGTGATACTCCATCCCCTCCACACTCTCCTTGACTTGTGTTTGATGGAGTTTGGAGCTGGCAGAATCAGCTGCTCTGACCACCAGGTCCCAGTTGGAGGGCCTGGACGACCCCACGCTCATGGAGACGCGCACTAGGGGACATGACTCTCCATCGCTCTCGTGTCTGCCCAAGCACATGGCCGTTAGCCTGCACGCCTCAACTGTACTTGCGCTCTGGCTCTCCCAAGCAAACAGCTGGGTGACCTCTGGGTCCTTGCCTTGGAGTGAGTCCTTTCTGAGACTTGAATTCCTCATCTATAAAAAATGATGTTTCCAAAGTGAGGAATAAATGAGATTGCCTCTGATAGTTCAAAAAACTGTAAAATCGCTATGATTAAGATCATCTCCACTAATCATCGTGATCATAATAGCAAATAAAAATAATTCAGGGAATGTAGAAGTCTCTTTGGAAATCAAAACCCCGAGGAACTTATTTCTCTGTTGGAAATGACATCACAACTCACATCCTATTTTTTTAGACTTCTTAAATTGTGACAAAATATAATGTAAAATTTACCTTTTGAACCACTTAAAAATATACGGTTCAGTGGCATTAAATAATTCATTCACTTTGTTGTGCGACCATAGCCACCCTCCATTTCCAGAACTTTTTCATCACCCCAAACTGAAATTCTGTACCCATTTAACACTCACTCTCCAACCCCTGCTCCCCAGTCCCCCTGACAACCGCCCATCTAGATCTACTTCCTGTCCTTTTGAGACATCTCCAGGTATCCCACAGAAGTGGAGTCATACGGTATTTATCCTTTTGTGACTGGCTTAAATCACTTAGCATGTCATCAGAGTTTATCCATACTATAGCATGTGGCAGAATTTCCTTCCTTTTTGAGACTGAAGAATATTCCAGTATATATATATACCACATTTTTGTTTATCTGTTCATCTGTCGGTGAACACTTGAATTGTTTCTACCTTTTAGCTGTTTTTAATAAAGCTTCTATGAGCATGAGTATACAAATAGCTCTTTGAATCCCTGCTTTCATTTATTTTGAGTATGTACCTAGAAGTGAATCGCTTGATCATATGGTGATTCTTTTTAATTATTTTGAGGGACCACCACACCATTTTTCACAGTGTCTACACCATTTTGCATTCCCAAGAACAGTCTACAGGGTTCTAGTTACCCCACATGCTCACCAACATGTTTTCTGTTTTTTGTTTTTGATTACAGCCAATGTAATAGGTGTGAAGTGCTGTCTCATTGTGGCTTTGATTTGCATTTCCCTAATGATTAGTGGTGTCCAGCATCTTTATATGTGCTTACTGTCCATTTGCATATCTTCTTGGGAGAAATGTCTACTCAAGTCCTTTGCCCATTTTTAATGTTACTGTTGAGTTATAACTCATGTCCTATTTTAACATCAAATGAACTGCTTAACCATCTTTCCTTTGGTAAAGAAATAGTGCAAGTGGGTGTGTGTATCAGTGGATGAAGTGCTTCTTTTGTTTACTCCTTACCATAACCTTGTGAAGTAAGTGACATGACCCCTACATATGAGGAAACGGGTTCTGAGAGATTAGGTGACTTGCCCAAGATCACGCAGCTGGTACGGGATAGACCGGAGCAGGGTTTGGCACTCATCTCAGCACTAACCACAGTCTATCTCCAAAGCCATGTAGCTCCAGCTCCCATGCTGCCTCCCCACAGTAGCTGAGGCTCCTGCACCAGTGCAGGAGGATGGCCACAGTGAACACTGATCTACTATTGTTATCAGCATGAAAGACACACCTCCAGGTGAACGATGTAACCAGAAGGTCCAGAGCAAGGCCCACCATTAATCTCAGGTTTACGGACTACACAGGAAGATTCTGCTGGCCTCCAGCCCAGTTAAGTGGACATTTGGATTTTTTCCAGAGCAAATGTAGATACTGTAAATACAGGTCAGCTGGTTTGTAGGAAATCAGCATCCAAATGAAGCCACATCTAGAAAGATTTTCCAGAAGTCATACTATGAAGTCCCTGAGGGGGATGGACCATTTGGAGCATGTCTCCTGCTTATAAGATGTCATTTTTCATTCATTCAAGACTGACTTGCTGAGGGACTTCGTGTGAAAGGCTAGGGGTGGAGAGGGGCAGTGAATGATGATTCTGACAACCATCTACTCTCTATTCCCCAGAATAGTCTGCCTTCAAACAGAGAGGTGGTATACTTGCCTGTGGTCCCACAGTAAGCAGGAAGTGATAGAGCTGGGAAGAAATCCCCAGTTTTCATTAAGTTACTCAACATTCCCAATACCAGTATTTTTGGTGTTGATGCTACTACATTTTCCACACTGCTTCCCTTTCTCAGAGAGGGTACAACAATCCTTTGCCAGAACTTATTCCCCAGTTTGGGTCTGAAAACAATAAAGTAAATATAGATAGGTCTCTATTTCTTCCCTCTGGGAACATGTAGGTAGAGGTCACGACTTATTCCCAGGAAAAGTCAGAGAACAACATGAGAAGGAAATAAAAGTGAGTGCTCACAGTGCGATTTGATTAAATGGCACAGGAGTAGGATAGAGAGCGAGTCCTTTTAATCTCCTCCTAGCCAGGCTGTCTGAGCAGGGACTGTCCTCCTTCACTAACACAAAACCCCCAGTGGACTGAGACTTCCCTCCAGGCACTTTACAGGGGCTGGATCAAGAGGTCATTCCCCACGGTCACCTTCTCCCTGGGGTGTTGGCACCCCAGACTGGCCCTAAGGATGCTTCTTTTCCAGTAACGTTCTGGCCAGGGATGGATTCCACATCTGCTTGTTGGTTTCCCCTAGCAGAGGTGGGGAGGATCTGTTTGCACCGAACATCGGGAGAGGACATTGGGGGAGTAAACGTAAAAGGTGCAAGAAGCATGAACTCCACTTAGGAGCTCTGTCCCACCTGCTGGCTCACCCCATGGCTCTATCCAACCTCAAGCCAGAACACCGGCTGCCGGCAGCCCCAAGGGCTCCTTGACTGGGCTTTTGGCTTCCTCCTGGTGAGAGTGCCATCTTGCCACTCTGTGCAGATGATAACTTCCTTGTTCCTTGAGCACAGAAACCAAATCTTAATCAAGTCTATGTCGAGTATAAATGTCTCAGAAATTTTTGTGGAAAATCAGAAGAAGGAAAGAGAGAAGGAAGAAGGAAGGATAAATAGAAATTTTTCCTTTTAACAAAATCCATGAGATGCATTTAGTCTAATTGCATTTGTTGGGAGTGGCAGATGTTTTTTTCAGTAGAGCCTGGCATACAGATAGATACCATAGGTGGTCACTTGATGTTTGCTGAGTGAATGAATGAGTGAATATTGTGGAGATCTGTGATGTGCTTACTGAAAGGGAGACTTCCTTGTGGAACCATATTAGTCACTATTGCTCAGATAGAGGGGACTATGCAGACTACAGCTTCTGTGTTAAGTCACAAGGAAATGCACAAGCCTGTGATGAAATTTGCACACTAGGAGACCAGTTTGAACTAAATGTAGCTAAGTTATTCTCAATGCCAAATGTGTTCAGTATGACTTCTAGGTCCCAGCCTGCTCAGGACCATCTCTCCAAATCAAGCTCTTACATTGCCAGTGTAGGGTCTCTGGTCTGAACACAGCCTGTGGCTCACCTGCTAACTTTCCACCAAAAGCACAAAGGATCTTAAGTAGAGGAGGTGAGGTGTAGGGATAAACGAAGAGGGGGAAAAAAGGAGTGTTTATCTAGGTGCTGAGGGAAACAGACTGATTAATCCAAACACAAGAGAGAATTTTTAAAGAAAATCTTCTGAATTCAGAATTATTCTTCAAGTTAAATACTGTCGTGATGTCTTTCCTCTAAGTCATGGATCTACTGCCTCTTGCACAATTTCCCCTCCAGGAAATCAAGACCCTCCTCCCCCTTCCCTCATCTCTCAATTCCTGATTCAGGAATAACAGCTTGATGAAGATGCCTGAAAATAGAAGAGGAGCCTAGTCGCTCTTCAGGGTGAGACCCTACATCTTGCCACATTAACCCTGTGAACTCAGACCAGGAAATGAGGCTGGAGCCATTAATGCCTAATGATGTTGCATTGTCTTCCAATAACAAACCATCTCACCAGTTGGTTTTATAGGGGACCAGCTGTTGTTAATTGGAGAAGATGAGCATGAAATGGCAGCTTTCACACCTGACCAAGAGAGAGCTGCAGCTTCATGGGGCAAAATGAGAACTGCCTGCTGCAGGCAGGGGGGCCCCCTTAGCTCTGCCTCATAAAGGAGGGGTACAGAGATGGCATGAGGCTCCCATTCCTTGCACATCCTTAGTGGGCAGGTAAAATATAAAAGAGTTTCAGGTTCATTTAACATCCCATGCCTCCTCCCACAGCCCAGCAGCATCCCCTTGCCATGCTGTGTCATCTCCCCTGGCTTGTGCATGTGCCTCTCCAGCAAGGTGAGGGGCAACTCGAAGCCAGGGGCCCAACATTGCACAGCCAGAGCCTAGCCCAGCATCTGGCACATTCCAGGTTCTGCAGAGGAGGCATGGCCAGGTTGTCTACCACTGATCCTGGCCTCTGCACCCCAACCACAGGTGACCAGCCCAGGTGTCAGGCTGCCAGCAACCAGTGACTCAAGGGCCTGGCTCTCACACATGCTCTGCCTCTACCTCTTTTTCTCCCTTGGTGTTTCATCAAATGAGGTTATCACTTAGTGGATGGTACAAAGCAAAGTAAGGAGAAGTGCTGTTATGCAGAGGGGCTGGGAGAGCTCCTTGGTCCAGGAGCAAGTCCACATGAGACAGGAGCTGTCCACAGGGTAGAGGGGCTGGGAAATTTTACCTATGGGGTCCCTACCATGTGCACGTCTTGCAGTCTCTGGTGGCCCTCCCAGATATCCGGAAGCATATTACACGATCTCTGTTTCATGGATTGGGAAACCTAAGCTCCATGTCAAGCAATCTGTTGATTTTTGTTGAATGGCAGAGCAGGAACTTGAACCAAATCCCTTCCAATGAAATTGTAATGGCACCACACTGTTGCTGTGGCATTTAAGGACCACGGCAGGCCCTTTCCAGAGGTAGAAAGCTCTATTTCAGGGGGCTCTATCAGGCTGCCTCAACTCCTGCAGACTGAGAAAAGCGCAGGCCTGTCTATCTGCCTCTATTTGCCTTTATTTTCAGTATTGCTGTGAAAGACGGGAGTGCGGAGCATTAAAACATGTACTGTAAATAAACCAAATTAAAGTAAAATTGACTCATTTAGCAACCAGCCTCCAATCTTGCATTAAAGGCAATTGAAGAGATTTCACAGATTTTAGTAACCAGATAAGATTATTATATAAACAGACTTCTGCATTGAATGATGAGCCATATCTTGAGGAGAATATTTGAAATCAATAGCAATACAGGCTGAAAATTAAGTAATGTGGTTAAGCACCTTTGAATGATACCATTTTTAAGAGCTGGTTAGAAATAAATATGCCAATTGCAGCGGAGTTGATAGCCGGAATAAAGTGATGATTAATCAATTTGGGTCTGGGAGCCACGGAGGCCATCTTGGTGTTGCCGGCCCCCTACTCTGGTTTGCTAGAGAGAGGTCGAGAAAGCTGTGGGGCCTGATGGTGGCCCAGAGAAGGGACAAGAAAGAAGGGACCAGCATCCTTGTGCAGAAGCACAGCTTGCCCACCGAGGGGCCCACTGAGACGCTGTGGCGAGGAGGTGTCCGAGAGCAGGTGGAGGGATTAGTTTCTAAGCTGCTTAAGCTGCTCACACAGGGTGAGCAAGCAGCGAGGGGAGGAAATTATGGTAGGGGACGCTGACGACCGTGGGATTGCATTTGGAATGCCCAATTACCATTCAGCTGGGAAATGATTGGTCTTTTGGCTGCCCTGTAATCATCCCTCACCTGGACAGTTTCACCAGCCTCCTGATGGGGCCCCACGTGGGCCTGCGCATGCATTCCCACGGTCACCGTAGTGATCTTCCCAAAGCATTGCTCTGATCCTGTCATTCCCCTCAGAGAGACCCCTGCTGCCTCCCTTTCGCCTTCGGGCCGGGCCCAGGTACCTCGGCTTAGGGTTCAAGGCCTTTCGCAGCCCAGCTGTCCCTACCTGTCTCATTTCTTTCTATTCCTATTCTTGCTCTTTAATGTCTCCAAACAGAATGTTTCAGTGGTGCCAGAGAACCCTGTTCTTTGTGGTCCTGTCCCTGCTTCTGCTGGGCCCTCCCTACCATCCCTGTTTTCTGAAACCCCATTCTTTCTCCTACCCAATTCAAATCCCACCTTGACTGTTCCTTCCCCCAGCTCAAGCAGAACTAGCTACTTGCTTTGTGTTACCACCATGCCCCCAACTAGCCTCTGTGTTGCATTAGCATCATTCACTATCCCTCTTGTATTCCACAGCACCTTTGTATTCCATGGCACTTCCTGGCACCTTTGCAGCGCTGCTCTCTGTGGCTGGCCCTGGAGAGGTAAGAAGAGAAGACTGAAGTGGTCCCTCCTCTCCTACAGCTCAGGGTGTCATGCCAAGCGTGTAATATTCTGTGCAGCCCTGCTCTGAGAAAAAAGGCACACTTATTTAATTCAGTTGGCATGAGGCTGTTGATTTATAAGTGGTTGAATGAATGAATGAGAGAGCAAACAAATGAATGAGCAGCAAAGGTGGACCAGTGGGAGGAGGCTGCAATGAAGCAAATCTTTGTTTGGTTGGAAGAAACTGGATTCTGATAGCTGCCCAGCACTGCATAAGCTGCCTCCACAGGGCTGAGTTCCCAGGAACCAGAGGCATCTGTCAAAGAGGTTTCAAAAAGACTCAGAATTGGCTGTGAGATTGAAGTTGCAGCGCTGTGAGCTCTAGGTCCAGCCCAGCCACTGACTTGCTATGAGACGTCAGAGCAATCCTCCCTTTGAGCCTCAGTTTCTCCATCTATAAAATGAAGACTTTGGACTGGAAGTGGTCAATCATGAGCCCTTTTCTAACAAGTAAACAGGAGATATTACTTCTTGAATGTTGGTGATTTCCAACTAACCCCTTCTGTATACATGAATTGTGTCAGGAATATGGCTATACCCTATGTTAGATACAGAGGAAAACAGAACAAGTGTGAGATGACTGGAGAAAAATTACGTGCAAGATTTTGTAACAGGAGTATGATGAATGTGAGAGACACTTCTGTGGGCTAGTATAGGCTGGGAAGGCTTCCTGGAGGAGGCACAACATTGACCTAAAGGATGAGTAGGGTTTAAATATTTGAAGAAAGGAGGAGTGAATTCAGGCCAGTGTAAGAGCAGCTCTGAATCAGCAAAGCAATGTCCCAAAGGCCCCCTGTGGATGCCTTCACATGCCATGGCCTCATCCTTAACAAAGAACATAGCTGGGAAGGAGGCCTTATTTAGAATTTGGAGCTTCTTGCTCAAAGAGGTTCTTTGCTGTGTTTCTATCCTTGTTTCTGGCCTCAGGAAGGCCTGCATTCTCTGGCCTCATGAGGCTCTGGGCTGCCACCCCGCCATGGGCAGGCTGAATGTGCAGGTGTAGGGGCTAAGCTGGGCTCCCTGGGAAGGACCCTCGCTCTGGCCCTTGTGGCTCTGCAGCCTGTGGAGCTCTGATGCTTAAGCTAGAGGGGCCCTGAAGCCCCAACAGCTTCTTAGAAGGGGACTTCTGACCCTGGGTTAGCTAAGAATAGGCAGAGGACCCCACTCCCCATCAATAGCCAGGATTTGGGTTTCTCAGGGCGAGATTGGGGCTGGGAGGTGGGAATGGCCAGTTTTGTTTCTCTCTGGTTCTCTTTGGGCTGAGCCAAACAAGAAACACAGCCAACATCCAAGCATTCAAGTTAAACACGTGCACTTACTCCCCTTTCTTGGCACAGAGGGTATGGGGGGAAGGGCCAGGGCATACCCCCAATCTCACCCATCCTGTGGAACCTGAATAGGCAACAGAGAGGGCGGCCTTCTCTCTGCTAGAATTGCAGGGCAGCCACTTCTGGTCCAGTGAGAGGCACCCACACTGTCGGGTCCAGCAGCAGGATAGCTGGCAGACTTCCACATGCTCAGGATGGGACACTGAGGTTCCTCTTTTTCTGAGCTAACCAGATTAAGTGTAACTGCAGTTTCTATCAGTCACTGCCAAGCATTCCCAGTTATTCTCGTTATTCTCTCTCACTTCTTCCCAAGGAATCATACTTGCTTGGCTCAAGCCAATAGGTCTGTTATCATAAAACAAATTTTTTAGAATGATTGGTCTAGAAAGTTCTAATTATACAGACAGCGGGCCCTCAACTGAAGGGATTCCTGTTACATGACACCTTGATTGCAATCTGTGGCCCAGTAAGGCTAGACCTGGAATCTTCCCTCAGTGACCACCGTCCAGAGTTCTACTTCTACAGCCTGGCTTGGTTCCGACATTCTACAGCGTGAAGAGGGTGATTGAAAATCCCTTGCAGAGCAATTTGCTGGGAAGGGTACTTGGCATGTTCTTATTGTTGGTGGTGATTACAGACTTGCCAGGGAAGGTGGAGCCGTTTCTTCTCCTTCTCCATTCTCACCTAGGAGAAAACAGCATGGTGTTTCCTGAAGCTTGGACACATTTGTCCCTAGGGGAGTATTATTATTATTTTCAAAAATGTTGATGTTTCAGAGCATGAGGGTGTGATTTTCCAGCTCCTGGAGGAGGCTTTGGAGCTTGAAGGGAGAGGGCTGTAAGAACATTCAGCTTGGTGATCTGAGGGAAGATGGATGCGGACCCATTGAAGTTAAGCGTAGTGGCATAGACCTGGGCCTGGAGGAGCCCATGTCAGGAAGGGCATACAGGGGGATGTCACGCAGTAGTACCCGTGTCAGAGGTTGTCAGCACATGCCATACCCCATACCCCACAGACACTCAGCCCCACACATAGACCTCATGAGAGGACCTGTTTATTTAGAGGTTGAGGAAAGATCAGTGTTTCGAGTCTGGATGAACGCAGATGGAATAGGGACCGTGGCATGGGATGGGATAGATGCTGCAGGACTGAACTACCTCAGGAGAAGCCAGAGACCAAGCTGAGGGCCCCTGGGAATCTGTGCTCTGGCCTCTGGTTGCCCTGTGGATTCTCACACAAAGCTGGGTCAGCTGCGCTGGGGGTTGGACATTCCACTCAAGCCTTTCAGTTTGGGCTCCTTTTCTTTAAGTTTTTAAAAAATTCAACGAATTATTACTGACAGTCTACTCCATTTCAGGCCATGTGCTTGGCACCCAGGGTAGGGATATGAATCAGACACAGGCCTTCACACAGGTCCAGGAAGAGCTGCGGGGCTAGTGAGGAGCAGTTCCGAAACAGAACAGCAGTAGGGTGAGCAGGAGTGTGGCGGGATGGAGTGAGGTCATGGCCTTATGAGAACCCAGATGGCGGCCCCACTGGGTAGTGGAGTCAGGAAAGGGTTTCAGAAAAGGTGCTCCCCCAGGACCATGGGTATCCTTCGTCAAATGCTCACTCCAGACCAGTGAGGGAAGTAGCTGAAACACACCCGCTGTTTCATGCACTTGGCTTAAAGGATCTTCCTGTCTATTTTCCCAAATGAGTCTCATAATAACTGTGGTTTCTGATCTTAATCTCCAACGCTCTCATCCCCCAGCTGTTTAAACATTTGGGCAGAGTGCCTGGGTGTAAGCAGTCGTTCAGGGAACGCAGTGGAGGCCCTCGGAGGGGCATGTGCGTGCATCTGAGCGCTGTCTGTCACCTGCGGCGGCCCTTGGGGAACACTGGCTCTCCTCGTGGGCCCATTGCTCGGAAGCAGCATCAGCCATGCAAACAAAACCCCCGTAAGTGTCCCTCCAGGCAAGTGTACCATAAATAACCAGGTCCAGGCCCTGACAGGGTGGGACAGGTTTAGCAGGGAAGAAGGTCTGCTCAGAAGAGAGGCGTTTGCCCCTTTTGAAAAGCTTCTGTCATCTCCTGCCGGCTGTCCCCAAAGGCAAGCCTCCAGTCAGGGGCTGTGGGGAGTGGGAGGAGGGAGCAGCAGACCAGGCTGGAGACAGCAGGATGGGGTTTTGGGGGGCTGGTTCAAAGCTCCACTACCCTGTATCCCTGTTCAAGACCCCAGGCATGCAGCTCTTGTTTTGGAAAGTGGGAGTAAAGACTTTAAGTTGAGGGAAACCAGGGTTCTTTGCACATGTATGTTAGGCCCTATGGCATGTGTTACTCATTGAATGTGAGCTGGATTTATTGTTGCCCATTTATAGAAGAGGAAACTGAGGCTCAGAGAGGATTGAGACTCTCAATGCCCCAGCTGTGAGGAATCAGAGTTGGCAGCTGAACTGGGGTGTGTGTGTGCACCCTTGGCACTGGCCCCCACTCTCTGGTGGTCATTAGTGGGTTTGATCAGAGGGAGCAGAGTGAGGCAGGGAAGGCCCCAGGTGCAAACTCTAAGGAGGCACTCTCTTTCAGGGTCCCCTTGACTGTGGTGCGTCAGCCTGGGAAGCAGCGCCAGGCCTCCCTCTGCTCATGCCTAACCTTCGTGGGTTCCCTGGACTCTTTCCCCGGTACATGAGAAGGAATTGTGAGTGTGACCATGACTCTGAGAACACAACACAATGTGTCTGTATTTTTTCTGCATCAGATTATTCCAGCTGGAGTCCCCAGTCACCAGCAGTCACAAGGGGTCTTGATGTCTATCCCTTGGGAGCCCCATTTCCAGTCCTTTGATTCACGTAAGATCCTCACGCTTATGCAACTAAAATACAAATGGATGTAGTTCTATCTCCTCACCTTTATTAGTTTACATCTCTGTGGCAGACTTTGCCATGTCCGCGTAATCTTTTCAGAAAGTCCCGATCTGTTGTGGTGCCATCCCCACCCCCTGCCCCATCTCCTGACTTCCTGGGCGAAGCAGATATTGAAGGGCCTTCCTTCCAGCTCCATTTCTATGTTTCTAGGCCAGATCCTTGAACTGGGCTCCTCATCACTGAGGAGAAATAAGAGTGCTATGGTTTTCATGAAGCTGGAATGATTCCCTTCTTGAATCACTAAAGATGTCAGGTCACCGATGGTGGCCAGTAATAAAAACTGCCACCTCCTGGGTGCATATCACCTGCTGGTCCTTTGTGGACGCTAGTCTACCCTCCAAAGAGTGAAAAGCTCAGGCATGGCAAGATAGTCTGTGGTGGAAGACCTCTTCCTTCTGGGGAACCAACCATGTACTTTATTTGAATGACGTTTCTGGTTCTTCCCAGTTCTAGAGGACAGATGTGGCATCCTGGTGAATGAGAAAAGCAAGTTGAAGAACAGTACACAAAACAGAATGTGAGTTAAACACAGATACAATATTTTTTTTCTGGATACGTATTTACATATGCAAATACATAGGGAAAAGTCTAGAAGAACATATGCCAACCGATAGCTGTTCAATGACCTCTCACAGGAGGCCATTGGATGGGTGGGTTGGTGACTAAACTCAGCATTTTACTCTTATCTATGATATTTTCATTTTCTGTAAGGAGCAGTTATCCATATACCATTTATGTAATTAAAATTAATTTTTCAAATGAGAGGAAATGGCAAAAAATGCAATGGGTGCTGTGACAATAATGGGGACTACAAGCCTGAGAGTAGAGCCTCTTTGCCAGTTGGTGAGCAGCCTTCATTGCTTCTGAAGTACTGGGGAAACTAGTGGTAGTTTTGCTAGTAATTTCTCTGGAGAGCTGAGGTGCCCCAGCATGGGGACTAGAGAATTTTTTTTCAAGTATATATTTGTTTTCTACTGACAAAGGAACATATATTCACTGTAGACAATTTGCAAACTATGGAAAAGTATAAAAAGGAAAATGAAAATCCCTTGTAATCCACCCACTGAGTCATAATCACGGTTAACATTTCAACACAAGGGCTAATGTGGATTTAGACATGCCGGGTGTCACACCCCGCCTCTGCCACTCAGTCACTCCATGTACAAGTTAGTTGTCGAGCTGTGAAAAGGGAAGGCTAATACCCACATGGCAGGGGGAGGACTAATTAAGCGGGAATGCTCTGCAGCACATTCCAGGGGGCGCTCAGAAAATACAAGTAATCACTACATGGTAGTTGGCAGCATGAAGCCTGTAGAAAAATATTTTTCACCAAATTGGGATCATACAATATATAGAGTGTTGTATTTTTCCTTTTCATTTGACACTTTGATATGAGCGCTGTTAGCTTGGGTCCTTGGGGATGTGACAGGTGCCATGCCAGGCCGACTTGTGGAGCTGACAGTGAGAGCAAGCTCAGTGTGCTGACCTACCCCGGCTCTAAAGCCTGCCATGGCTCCCTGCAGGACCCAAGTAAATCTAATCCCCATTGGGTGCCTGGGTCCTTCAGAGTCTGGCCCTTCTGGTGGCTCTGCCTTCTCCTGTCTGCTTAGCCTGCTCCACTCTGTATCCATGGAGCCCCTGAATCATCGGCACCTCCAGCATCCACCCCATACTTACAATCCGCCTTTCTCTTGGTGCTCGTCCAAACCTATCTGCTCCATCAAGGACCTTGTCTTTACTGTTCCGGCCGCAGTGACCCCCTCACTCTCTCACTTCCCAGAGCACTGGTGTGAATCAGACACTTCAGACCTCCATCTGTCTACCTCATCTACTGTTTTGTGTTAATCTTTGTCTCTCCAGCTACATTGTATGCCCCTAATGACTGGTGTCACATAATATGCCACTTCAAAAAAAATTCTAAAAGTTACCTTGCTGAGCACTTGGGGGACACCCCCACCCATGCAGGAGGTATTTCTGCACAAGCTCATGAATGATGGCGTTTTTTGCTTGTTGGTTCCCCTAGGCTCAGGAACATCTCCTGGCTGGATCAGCCGTCAGCTAATAAACCCAAAGACCTTGTTCCACAGTGTGTGTATCCGTTGTTTTTGTCTCTCCAGCATCCACTCCCCCTTCTTTTTGTTACCTTTTCCATTCTCCAGTCATATATTTAGAAGTGGGGTCATCCTTGGCTGAGGCTGGGGCCCCACCCCTAGTCCCAGGGATTGCTTCTGGATGGACACAGATCCTAAGACAGCCAGTGCAGTACAATCCTGGAACTTTTGCGAGGAAAAGAAGGGAGAAACAAAGTTCTTTCTCGGCTGGTCTTTTGTTTTTAAGAGATGGGGGATTCTGGAGCTGCTAACAGCTACCACATGGAGGGATCCTGCCTGAGAGGAGAACTGTTACAGAGGAAAACAGTCAAGACATGGTGGGAGTGTTGAATATATTAGCATGAGGTGGTGGTGGTGGTAGAATCCTAGACCCAGCCAAACCTGCAACCAAATCCAACGCCCATGCTTCTGAGTCATAGGAGTCCAAACGCCTTTGCCTCCTCAAGGCAGTTAGTTTATAGGTTTTCTTCACTGATAATTCCAAGACTCTAGACTCAAACCCTCAGTCTCCTGTTCTAAAACATCTCCTATCTGAACTCCTTTTCTACAGGAACTGAGCATCTAGCTGTAAGGGGCCCTGGAGCCCAAGTGCACCCTCCAGGTTCTCCCCTCTGCCACGTGATCCCAATTTAGAGAAAAGGAGCCTGAGCCTTACAGAAGCCCGGCAATTCTTGCAAGGCTGTTCTGGGAGCTGTGGACAGAGCTGGGGCCCTGTGCATCCCAGGACAGAGCCCTACTCCTCTCCTGAGTGCCTTAAGGGGACAGCGTGTGTGCACCCACACTCCATCGTGGCTGCAGGATTTAGGAAAGCACAGTGGTTAACAGTATCATGAGGGCTTCCATGGGAAGCCACAGGGGACCTGAAGTTAGCAATGCACACAGCATGCTTCCTATATGACTTGCAAGAAGCCCAAGGGAACTACATTCTTATTGCTTATTTGATTGCTTCAAAGTATCAGAGTATCTGCTTCTGGGTACCAGGCATGCTGAGGCTGGGCAGAAAGCTGTCAGTGCCAGGAACACCCAATAGCACGTGCTTGGGCTCCATAGGCCTCCCTGCTGAGCACGCAGTCCATAAGCACCACTGTCACATACCTCTACTTATACCTGTCCCCGTGGGGAGCAGTTAGGAGTGGTAAGTCACAGCACTTCCTCTTCCTAACTTCCATGGAGTCAACCTTGGAATCCATTTTTGCTGAGCTTGGATTGCAGCCTTGGTCTCTTTCTCAAGGCAGCTTTAAGCAGCCACTACCAGTGTTTTGAGAATTTGAATTGAAGCTGAACATTTTTACCTGCTATTGAAAAGGTTTAGGAACATTGCATGCCTAGTGAAATCACTCAGTACATTGGGTTCTGATATTAGAACTGGGGAGTTAAGCCGGGAGGCATTTGATTTAAGGCCATCACGTTTCATACATTATGAAGGAGGCTGAGAGATAAGAAGTGAGCAGCTAAAGGTCACTCAGAATTAATGGTAGATGTGGGTCCAGAACTTAGGTCTCTTGACTTCTAGGACAAGCTACTTTCCACTTTCCTGCTGCGTCTCAGACTTTTATGTCTAGTTTCGGTCCTCAGCTGAACAGATTCTTTCACTTAATCCAGGAGTTCTAATCAGTACACATTTAGCTGTCGAAATCATCAGAACTATGGGAGAAAACGCTGCATCAGTAAAAGCAGCCACACTCCCTTAATACAAAGGATGAACTGTATTGGTCAGAAATTGCCACAAAAATGCTGTGTAGCAAACCACCCCGGAATGTGGGGACCTGCAACAGAGATGCATTCTCATGCTCATGGGTTTGCAGAGAACTGAGACTTAGATGATCCAGGCTGAAGCGGGCTGGAGAGGCCTCCTTTGGAGTATGCATTGACTAAGCGTGGCTCTAGGCTGAGGCCTGGGCTCTGAGAGGCTTCACAAGTATTCCAACTGGGTCTCAGGCTGAAGGGTTAGAAGCTACCTTTGGATAAATGTTCTCATAATGTATCATGGAAGCCCAAGAGAGTGAGTGGAAATGTGATGCTTTTTGAGGTCTCAGTTCCAAACTAGCATATTCAAACTTCCACCTACATTCCACTGGCTAAATAGTCTTCCCACTATCGGTGGGTCAGGGAAATAGACTCCATCTCTAGTAGGAAGAACTGCAAAAAGCCTCTTGGCAAACGCCAAGATGTGCAATTCTAATACAGGGAGGCTCTGAAGAATTGAGAATAATGATCCAATCTACCATGTGAGGTTTCAACTTCCCCCCATCTCCCTTCTTGAGTCAATATGCTCCCATCATTCCTGCATCTTTGCTTCTATCCCTTTCATCAGAGATGCACGAATGGCTTCCTGTTAAACTAATGGTTCAGTTAAACTCCTCCTTGGGGCACTTAGCTCTCCTCGGAACCAGTAAAAAGGCTCCTGTCTGTTTTCAGTTTCCCTTAGCTCTAGCTCATTCTGGTTGAAGAGCCTGATGAATCTTTTTGAGGCCTAGATTTTTATCAGTTTGTATCCAGTGTGGAAGCCTTTGGTGGCTTCTATCATTTATAGCAGTGAGTTTTAACTCCTTAGCCTGGCATTGCAGCCCTAAAACATTACACCATTTACTCTAACCATTACTTACAGACTGTCTTGGTCTAACTAGACCGAGTGCCTTTTATTCCCTGCATTGATCAGTCTCTGTGATCCACCTCCTAATGTGCCATGCCCTTCTCCTGAGCCTCTTCCACTGGGTTGACCTGCACATATTTTGCATCAGCCAGGGTTCAACCGGAGCAACAAAACCAGTGGGAGATACATACTGAACAACTGATTGTAAATAATCTGCTTATGAACTTTTGAGGGTTGACTAGACAAGTCTAAAATCTGTACGGCAGGCTGTCAGCAAGGGCAGGCTATAATTCTCAGGCACGAGCTGAAACTATGGTCCACAAATAGAATTTCTTCTTTTTCTAGAAAGCCTCATCTCTGTTCTCAAAGCCTTTCAACCGATTGGATCAGGCCCACCCAGACTATCTAGGATAATCTCCCTTAATTAACATCAACTGATTATGGACTTTAAGCACATCTACAAAAATACCTTCACAGCCACACCTAGATTAATGTTTGATTGAATACTTAGGGTCTATAACCTAGCCAAGTTGATACATAAAACTGTCACAGTCCACCCTGTGACAACTTGGTGCGCATGGACACCTCCTGAAACCATACTTAATTTCCAAGCAAAGATAATAACAAAGCCATACTTCTACATAACATGCTGCAACTGCCGTACCTACAACCAAACATGCTAACTCTTTCTGCAGAAGATGATGCAATGTATTTCAGTAATATTCACTCTACTGTTTTGGTATCTTGTAACTTAAATACTGTGATATAAACTTAACTAGTATTAATACATCTTATATTAGATAATAAGGGGATAAGAGATAAAAGAAAACAAAAATAATTGGCATATATATGTATATATACATGTAAACATATTAATGACAAACTAAGAAAGAAATGCTCATAACAATTATAGTCCTCATTTCTGCAGCCAGTCTTGTGGTCATACCTGCTATTTATAACTAGCTTTTTCCACTCCCATTCTCTTTACCTTTAGCAGGTATCTCAGCTGGTTCTGGTTCTTGCCTGGTGGGGTGTCTCAGCTCTTCATTCCTAAAGGGTCTAGGCCATTAGCCGTCCTGCCTGAATTGGATTGCTGTCGTTTTCTATTGATTTTTACCACAGGGCATGGAAACACTAAGAGACACCCTGAGGGATGCCCTGTATTCCAGACATACTTCTCCTTACCTCTATTGTGTAGTAACAACTTAATTTCCCTTTGGCAGTGAGGATCAGTCAGCCCAGCCAGCAGAGTAACTCCTTCTTTGCCTGTTGACTCAGAGGTATGAGGAGCTAAAAATGGCTGGGATGACAATCCTAACTTCCAGTTCAGTGGAATCATTGTTGTGTCTCCTGGTGGAAGCATTCCTCCCTTTGGAACTAAGACCTCTAAGCCAACAGAGCATAGGGTCATGGGACCAGGAAGCAAAAATTTCTCTAGAAAATAAGTAAGGATAATAGTGGTGCCATTCACATTTCTACTCCTTGATTCCTGGACCCATGGATCCTGGCAATGGGAAAAACACCACCACATGTTGGGTGCTGGTTTAGAGCATACACAGCACCACGGAGGACATTGTCCCAGCCCTGCAAGGCAATGCCTCCTGATCATTCTGCCATCCAATTAAGCCATTTGCTTCTGGTAAATGGCAAGACCGGTGAATTCCACAAGCACAGGCCTTTTGCTGCACCTCACTTGCTGTGAGGTGAGCTCCTTGATCAGAAACAGCTGTGGGGAATGCCATGACAATGGATAAGGTATTCTGTAAGTCCACGCATGGGAATTTTGGCAGAGTATTATGTGCAGGGAAGGCAAATCCATATCCAGAGTAACTAACGATCACAAATTCCAATCCCATCCACCCTTCAGTGCCCAGTTCATGTTTCATCTCCTCTAGGAAGACTTCAATAACCTTTCAGAGTAACCTATACTCACTCATTCTACCAATCCTTATTTTGCACCTTCTATATGCCAGATACCCTCCTAGTTGCTGCAGAAGGACACAGTTCCTGCTTCAACAGAACTTAGCAAACAGTGAAATGGAATCAATGGGCCCATTCCCTGTGTCCTCACAGCCCAGTGACCACAGGTTCAACCCCATTGCTGTCGGTTTTCTCTGCCCTGTCAGACTATGTGGGTCTTGGGAGCATTGTCCATAACACCTCCTGACAGCTTGAATTATGGTAACGACATGATGTGTTGAGGAACCACTGGGAAGGCCTGGAAAATATGAGGCTAATGGTCTCACAGAAGTCATGTCTTTGGATGCGGCTCGTGGGGATTCTGCCCTCTCTAGGGAGGTAGCAGTGTGAGTGGGAGTGTGGAGAGGGCCTTCCCTGCTGGCTGCTGGCTGCTGGCTCAGCCAATCTCCTTGCCACATTCAAGTCAGCAGTCCTTCCTCTTGGGCAGGCTCTGCCTCCTTTTCTCCAAGACCATGTTGTTTCTGGCTAGTGAACCCACCTAAAGCCTGCCTGAGAGAGGGCACAGAAAGCCGTGTGCCCCTGCAGGCCACCTACAAGCCATCCTTCCCATCCCAGCTTTTCTAAAGCCAGCCTTGGTTCCCTCCCCCTCCACCAAGCCTCCTTTCCTGCTTCTAATCATCCAAGGTACTTAATTGATTAATACTGGCATTATCCATTGGGTTTTGCATACCTGCTATGTGCCAGGCATTGCAAATTGGGCATCTGATTGAATTTTCACAACAGTTGTGGGTGGTGGTGCTGAGCTGCATTTTACACTTGATTTGCATTCACATTGGCCCCTGCAGCTTCTCCTCAGAAGTACAGCTCCCCGGAAGCTCAGCTGAGCCCTGGTAGTACAGGGGAAGAGAGGGAACAGTAGACTGAGAGCTGAATCAGAGCTGGATGAGCTTGGACAAATCACTTCCCCTTTTCTAGATCTTGAAGTTCTGGCCTTTGAAGTGAGTTATTTGAGCTGGATGCTTGGGCCCTCTACCTTTTGTAGGTTATAGATTTTTAGGTATAGCCTAAGAGCCAAAGGCCTGACTGTGTCCAGCAAGGCTTCATGTGACCAAGAAGTTTTGCCTTCTACAGAGACTGCTGATTTCCTTGTGAACCTGCTCTTGGGAGAACTCTGTTAGCAAGCTTCTCATAGTTAGTGTTTGCATACCTACTTTGTGCGTGTCCAACAAAATGGGGGCAATGATGACTGAAGCAGACCACGCTGTTGGTCCCAATTCTTTGCCCCTCCCTGTACCTGGGGGCATCACATACTCCCTCACCTCTTTGACTCCAACCATATGACTTGCTTCTAGCAGTAGAAGTGATGGAGGCAGAAAGCGATGGAACCTCTTCCAGAGGCCATGCATCTTTCTGCTTGCGTGTTTGACCTTCTGCCATCACAATGAGATGAATAAGCCCAGGGCAGCCCATGGGTCCCGGGAAGAGGATGACAGTCATGTGACAGACAGCTGATCCCAGTCAAGCTGCACACACATGAGCTGAACCATGTTTTGTTTAAGTTTGCTAAGACTTTCTGATTGTCTGTTATTCTGTGTTTTTGTGGCAAAAGCTAACTGACACAGACTCTTAGAAAGGTATTTATGATCCAGATCCTCACATCTGGATGAGCTTTAGGGGGATCTTGGTGATACCTCTCCATCATCACCAATCCAACATGTAAGCTTGCCTTCTAGCTGTGCTTTACCTACTTCTGGGATGGAGAGCTCTGTTTCCTGCAGCAGCCCACAACATATTTAGAACATGTAACTGCTAAATTTTATCATGAGTCAAATTTTCTCTTTTAACTTCCACTTGGCCCCCAAGGCTACACAGGATAAACACATCCTCTTTCCCTTCCAACAACCATTCAGAGGTGTGAAAAGTACTCTCATTTCCTCCCTAATCTTTGCTTCTTCGTGTTAAATAACCCCCTTGTCTTCTGCCATCTCTCATCCCATTCAACAGCCCAGCCCTCTGCCATTCCTGCAGCTTCACCAAACTGGGTGGCCCTGTCTTCTTCCTGCTCCACATGCCCAGAGGGAAACATAATAGTTGGTGTGAGCTGATCAGAGCAGGAGCAGGAGCAGGATAGGGCTGCCATGCCCTCACTCCTGCCCCTGCCAATACCTTCCAAGAAGTGGGAGCTCCTTTGACAGCCACAGGACATTGACACAGCCCAAGGCAGCCCTGGATAGGCCTGAGCCTTTCTCACACATGCCTTTTCTACACCAGGCCTCTGCCCTCCTGAAACCTCACATTCTCAAGTGTCCCAAGGCATTCGGAAGAAAGGAATCTATGCTCTTTCTGACCTCTCTTGCTGCCAGTGTTCCCAAGAAGTAGGGGAACATTTGCAAACCAGCCCTGTAGCAGGCAGCAGTGACTGAGTGATTTCTCAGGGGTCCTCCATTCCTTAGAAGTGGTAGCTGGGGCCAGGCTCTCTCAGGGCACTAGGACACAGTCCATCTCAGAGCCTCTCTGCTTCTGACCTGGCAGAGAAGGATCTTCATAGGACCTGCTGGGGCTAGGGAGTGAGGCTGGGATGAGCCAGAACCAGTTTCAGGGAGAGGTTTCCTCAGTTTAATCCCTGACATATATGGTCTTGTCATCAATTACTTGGCCACTTGGCCAGAGCATGGCAGCACTATAAATATATGCAAACCCTGGCTGCCTGGAGGTCCATGCCTTGCGAGGCACAGACCATTTGGGTTGCAAGCTGAGCGGAGCCTTGTTTACAGAAACCGTCATCAGTGCCCCAGGCAAGTCAGAGGCCTGTGTCCGTGTCCCAGTAGGCTGGTGGAGCCAGAAACCCAGGTGACTGCCTGGGCCGAAGTCGTTTCTAAGTCCCGCCTGCCTTAGAAACACATCTTAAGTGATTTCATGCCTCTTTTGCAGTGACTGTTTTATTATCCATTATCCAGCTTGGGTGAGGTGAGGAGGGCAGCTCCTTCTGCACCCAGGCTGCGTGTGGTTAGATGTCACAGAATCTAAGGAAGCAAAAGATCATGCTGTCCAATGCTGGCTGAATTTTTGTTTACAGCCTGTGTCTCTTACATTCCTCCAGTCAAAGGAAGCTCACTACCTGTCCCAAACAGCTTACAGTGATTTAAAATCTGCCTCCCTGTGGCTTTTGCCTGCCGATCCCAGCTCTGCCTCCTGCAACATATAGAAAAAAAATCCCTCTTCCATAAGAAGCTTGTCAGTAAAGCCATCAGCCACAGTTCTCCTTTGCTCTCTTCTTCAAGCCAGTCCCTTCAATTGTCTGCATGGTCCTCATGTGGGCACTTCTCTGGCTTGTGACACCCTGGGCTCCCTTCTGTTTCAGAAGGAAATAATCTTTCTCCAATATACCTCCGTTTGGAGTGGCAGGTGGACCATTAGGCAAGGAGCTGGTCAAACTGGTTTGGCACCCACAGTCTCTCTTGTAACATCCCTTTGAGTCTGACCATTCACCTGGAAAATGGGGTGGTCCAGGTGCTGGAAGGGGCATCCGTGTGCAACTCCCATGTGACTGCTGGTGTGAGGGGGAGCGCAGGCCCACACCAGGGGTTGATGGTAATGCCAGTAGTCTGTTACTAGTGTTGACAAAGAGGGGCTGTCTTTTTGGTACAATTGCCAGGACAATGGGGCTGTCAGTCTTGTGTACCTGTTCCTTCTAAAAGTCAGCTGTGGTTTGTCCTATGGATGCAATTGAGTGAGCCATGACCCAGAGAAGGGGCCTTTATCTAGAGTAGTAGTCAGGGATCTCCAGAGAAACAGAACCAGTAGAATATGTGTACATATAAAGGAATTGGTTCATGTGATCGTGAGAAATGGACAAGTCCAAAATCTAATGGGGGAGGCCAGAAGATTCAGCAAAGAGTTACAGTTTGAATCCAAAGGCAGTCTGTTGGGGAAGCAAGAAGAATCCATGTTGCAGATGAAGTCTGGAGGCAATTGGCTGTCAGAATTCCTTCGTGCATGGAGGAGGTTGGTCTTTTGTTCTATCCAGGCCTTCATTTGATTGGGTGAGGCCCACCCATATTATGGAAGTCAATCTGCTTTTCTCAAAGTGTGGCAATTTAAATGTATATCTCCTCCAAAACCATCCTCACAGAAACATCCAGATTAATGTTTGACCACAGCTGGGCACCCTGGTCCAGCCAAGTTGATATAAAATTAACCATCCCATCCAGCTGGCCCATCCCAGGACAGGGCACACAGCAAAGCAGGAGGAGCTTGGGATGCAGTCATTCTTGCTGGCATGTTTTTCCAAAGGACAAAACAAAAACCTTTCTCAAAACTCCAGGAGTTTTTCACAGTTATATAAAGACAATGCCCGATGTTCCCCATAGCATTGAGTACGATGAAAATGGTTACAAAATATAGCAACGGCCATCCAGCCATCAAAACTGAAGTTGTATACATGAATACTTAGGTGGGAAGGTGTTCATAATATGTATTTTTTAAAGTCAGATTATAGTATGTATAATGTGATCATCATTTATGATAAAGATACAGATTATATTCACTAAATGTTAACAACGTTCATCTTTAGATACTGGAATTACAGGTCTTTTTCCTTCTCTTCTCTTGCATGTATCCTATAACATTCCCATTAAGATCTTGGGCCATTTGCTAAAAAAAGCAATAAATAAATCAAAGTTTTTCAAGTAAACAAAATGATTTTTACATTTCTGTCATCTAAAAATGCAGAGATCCCCAAAATATATATGGCAGCACCTCATTAGTTTGAGTTATGTTCCAGCTAAATTTAACTAAACTTTTACATGCCAGAGCCTGTGGGTTTTGCTGTTGATGTTGCTATTTTGGTTAAAAAGCACATTCAATATTTTTGATAAGATTTAAGAAAGTATTTCATAAAACTATTAAGTGCTGGGCACATATCAGTTATTTCCAGAAGACATTCATTCCATCCTTAGACACTGGCCAAAATTAATTCCTTCTCAGTCATGTTTACAAATAACCATTGCTTTTTCTGCTCTCAGTTGTCACTTCTGCTGAATCCTCAGGACTCTTATCCTTTGTTTTTTCACAATAATTTCATGTCTCAGGCTCTCTGAAGGGAGAAGCATCCCCTGTCTAATCTGGAGTCAAATGCATGGGCTGCAAGACAGCTGTTTCTCACCTTCTGGTTAATAGGGCCTCACCGTGTATCAGAGTTTCTCAACCTTGGCACATTTGGGGCTGAATACTTCCTTTCATGGGCACTGTTCTGTGCTCTGTTGGAGGTTTAGCATCACCTCTGGCCTCTCCCCACTAGACTCCAGTAGCAAACTCCGAGCTGTGACACCCAAAGACGTCTCCAGACATTGCCAGACGTTCCCTGGGGAGCAAAGTTGCTCCTTGTCGAAAACCACTCCTGTGCATCATTAGCTATTCACATATATCACTCCAGAATAATGGGGGAAGAAAGGACAATCTGATAAGCATCTGGAGGGACAGAGAGGGGCCTTGGTCCACATGGTGGCTCCTGTGCCCTTTCTGATAGGATCTAATTGGCCCTGTTTCTCTGGGTCCAGCTTGGTGATCTCCTGCTCAGAACCATAGTTGTAAGTTGCGCCACCTACCTCCTAGCAGCACTACTCTAAGACAGGCAGCACAGAAACCAGTGGAGAGAAGCTGCTAGAAAGAGAAAGTCATGAGAGGGTGGGCAAAAGATGACGGTGTCTGTGTGTTTGCAGAGCATTCAAAAAACCAAAGGAAAATAAAAGTGGATAATACGGTGATGGAGTGTGTGGTGGGTGACACCTAGAATGCTGTGCCCAGGCCTCAGTTGGGTCCCATCCCCTCACAACCAGCCAGATGCCCACAACACCTTCCTTCATACCCATTTGCTGAGAGCTGGGCCTTCTGCCAAGGATGTCCTTCTAGCAGGAGAGGCACTGGGGGAAAAGGAAAGGAAATGTCCTTCCAGATCTCCCTTACATCT
Organism: Smutsia gigantea; assembly: GCA_032199065.1. NCBI lineage: Eukaryota > Metazoa > Chordata > Mammalia > Pholidota > Manidae > Smutsia > Smutsia gigantea. The sequence continues at coordinate 81,715 of JAVSCE010011086.1, forward strand.
GTCTCTGTAATTCTGTGCTACTTTTAGCTCTGGCATGAAAAGGCTACAGTAGAATCCCAATCTGGGGCTGCGGAGCAGATGAAGGGGATCATCCTTGAACTCTAACTGGTAAAACTTCCTGGCTCTAAGAGGTTCCTAGAGCCTGGCCTCCAGCTTTTCGTGATTTATTTGGATCCTGAGAGCAGCCATCCTACATATACTCTCAGGATATTCTTCCACCAACTTGGAGCTCAAACACCTTTGACAGATCCCCACTTTCTGGAAGATAAATCTTGACTGCACTGCATGATTTTGTATTCATCTCCTAGGGCTGACATAGCAAAGCGCCACACACTTGGTGGCTTAGAACGACAGATAGGTATTCTCTCACAGTTCTGGAGGCTGGAAGTCTGAAATGCGGGCGTCGGCAAGGTCGGTTTTCCTTTTGGAAGCTCCCAGGGGGAATCGTTCCCTGCCTCTCTAGCTCCTGCTGGCTGCTGGCGATCCTCGGCACTCCGTGGCTGCATCGCTCTGGTCTCCAGCTGTCATCATATGGCCGCCTTCTCTGCGTCTTTGTCTTCTTCACTTCTCTTCTCTTAAAAGAACACATGTTAAAGGACTTAGAGCCCACTCAGATAATCCAGGATGATCCATCTTGAGATCCTTATCTTCAGTATATCTGCAAAGAAAACTTATTACAAATAAGGTCACAGTCACAAGTTCTGGGTGGACATATCTTTTGGGAGCCCATCATTCACTTCACTGTAGTCTTCAGAGGGGGCTTCCAGAGTCAGGCTTTCTCAGCTTCATTCATTTGGTCACTCACAGACTCATTCACTCAGTTAGCTGATGAGCAATGAATGGCACTTGGGGAGGTGGGGAGAAAACATGACTGCTCCTATCTGCCTGTCCTCCTGCTGAATGTCCCCATCTGGGCCTGCCTCCTGCCTGTTTGCCCTGGGTCCATTCCTTCCCCCTTCCATCCATGCTCTGGTGCTCAGAGCTCTGAATCCTCACTATTCCTCAGGACACAGCTATACACCTGTCTCCTCTGAGAAGTCTTCCTTGCCTCTCCAGCCCTTTGGCAGTATGATCTCATCTGGGCCCTCATTTGGTGCATCACAGTCTGAAGACAGGCTAGGAATGTCTTCATTGCAGAGGCCCCTGTAAGTCACTCACCAAACACATACAGACTTCAGCTTAGCTAGAATCAGCAATGAATCCACTCCGCTACATGTACTGGGCCTGCCTGGTGTGGGAGGTGAGGGCTAAGGATGACAGAGAGGAGGGTAACTGCTGCTGGTAACTTTTCAAAGCCCTGTGATGGTTAGATTCTGTTCTGCTCCTCACCACCCTATGACACTGTTTTGCCACGAGGAAGTGGTGTTTCTGCAGTTCCTTGACTTGCTCAAATTCACAAAACAAGTCAGCAGCAGACCTGGGACTAGGGACACATTTTCATGTAATCCCCATGCCAGATCTCGGTGGTGGATGGCTAGGATCAAAGGCTGCAGTTTTTCTCACTTGCCAGGGTGTCCTTCGCAAGCACTCCCCCTTCCAGGTGGATTGCCTTCTGCCTCTGATTTGCTGTCACTCTTGTCACATGCCTGTGGTCAAACGCCAGTGAGGGGAGAAGCAGCCCCCAAGTAGCCTTGTGTGGGCCCTGGCAGCATGGCCCAGTGGGAAGGGCTCCTCCCTCTTACCAGCTGAGGGGCCTCCCCCACCCCTAGAGGCTGCTGGAAGACCTCCCAGCTTCTGCAGCCCACGCCTTTTGGAGTTACCCCCACGGTGCTTGCTGCGTCGCTGCACCAGTGGCTGCTTCTGTGCTGTTTGCTCTGCCCAGAATGCACCCTCCCCTCTCCCTGCCAGTGTGTCAGCTCTGCTTACCCTCCAGCTCTCACCGCAGGGGCTGCTCCACTGCATCTGAGGGCTAAGCCACCGCTGCCTCCCCTGAGTTCCCTCTGCCTGTATTACAGTGCCACACCATTGTGTTGGGGCTGGCAGGTGAAGGGCTGACCTCCTTGGCTATCCCTGGGACCATATTGTCTGGATGATACAAATTCATCTTGGTATCCTGGCACTGAAAAAGGGCTCAAAAGCTGTAGAGGAAACTCTCCTTGCTTTGGGCAGTTTACATCAATTCTGGCTGTGACTTCATAGCCCACTCTATGTAGCAGAGTCGTTCATGCATTTATTACTAATGTCTGGAGTCTCAAAATGAGCCCAGACTGTAGGCTCCTCCCTTTTACTGTTCCTAACTGTGGCTGAAGAAAAGTTGCTTGAGGAAAACATAAGAAATACTTGTCAGTACTATAATACAACCATAGCACCAGCTCCATCCTATCACATAGTCACCATTTCTTTTTTTGTGGTGGGAAACTGCACATAGTTAAAATATCAATTTGATGTTTTGACAAAAGTATGCACCCATAAAACCACCAAGACCATGAGCGTATCTGTCACCCCTCCAAAGTTTCCTCTTGCCCCTTCATAGCCCCTCCACAGCCCTCCAACTCCAGTTCGAAGCAATCACTTCTGTACTTTCTGTGACTATTGATTCATTTGTATATCCTAGGATTTTATATAAGTGGAATCATAGAACATATACTTTTTTTGGCTGGCCTCTTTCACTCTACATAAGTATGTTAAGACTCATCCATGTTGTACTGTGTATCAACTATTCATTCTTTTTTATTGTTGAGTAGTATTCCGCTGTAAGGGTATACCACAGTTTCTTTATCTGCCCATCTATTGGTGGACTTATGAGTTGCTTCTAGTTTTTGGCTACTGCAATGAAGCCAAAATGCAAATCAACCTGCTATGAAGATTCATTTACAAGTCTTTGTGTGAACATATGCTCTCATTTCTTGTAGCTGAATACTGAAGAGAGGGTGGCTGGGTCATATGGTAGGTGTATGTTTAACTTTTTAAGAAACTTAACAAGCTATTTTCCAAAGTGGTTGTGCCATTCTTCAAGGCCACCAGCAGTATATGAACATCTGATTCCTCCTCATCCTCACCAACACTTGGTATGGTCTCTTTATAGTCTGTTTAGTTTTAGCTACTTTAATAGAGGATAGTATCTTGTTATGGTTTTAATTTGCAATTCCCTATTCTAATGAGGAAGAGCACCTTTCATGTGCTTATTTTCTTCTTTCGTAAAGTATCTATTCAAATATTTTGCCCACTTTTTATGGGGTTGTTTCCTTATTATTGAGTTTTGAAATTCTTTAAATATTCAGAGACAGGACCTTTCTGCTCTTTCAGTCTGTGGCTTATTTTTTCATTCTTAACAGTGCCTTTCAAAAAGTGGATGTTTTTAATTCTGATGAAGCCCAGTTTATCAGTTAATTTTGTTGAAGTCCAGTAATTTCTTAGTTTATAATCATAAAGTTACTAATTTAAAACAATGAAAGCTGAGTAGTTTACAGTATCCAATCATTTAACATTTACACAGAACCTACTCTCAGCCAGAAATTGGCCCCATGGAAAAAAAGGAAGATAGGATCCTTGGTTTCAAAATGCTCAGAGCATAGTATGGCAGGTGAAATGAGCATCTTATTGTATTAGGCATGCATCATCTGTGCTGCAAGAGAGGGACAAAGAAGGTAATGGTCCTCATAGGAGAAAAGGGATGGGACAAGATACAAGAGGGTGAAGTGAGCATTTTACAGACCTAGTGGGTGAACTAGGTCTCACACAGAGCTACACAAAGAAAACATTTTTTTGTTGTTGTTTCTGAGAAGGCCATCTTGACCACTCAATTTTCCTTTGCATGGAGGGTGAAATATGGGGCAACGGACTTAACCTAAAACAGGGGAGTTTTGTATCAAATGTAGAGAAGAGCCTGACAAAAGAGGCTCTCAAAAGGAGGGGAAAAAAAAGACAGAGAAAGAAGAACAAAATGGTTAGTAGCAAAGAAATATCAAGGGAAGTGTCTACTCATAAAATAGAAATTAATGGATTACAGAGCAAGGACATTAAGAAAGATCTTTAAGAGGTTGCAGGAAATGGGAGAATTAGGGCAAAGCTGAGCTGTCATGTGGAACATTTGACATAACAAACTACTGGTTAAAGCTAATATAAGCTTTATATTATGCAGGGTAAGAGACAGCATGTGCCCAGGAAAGATGAAATGAGAGAGGATGGAATATGTGGGGTCCAGGCTATGACTCTGAGCCAGCTAGCTTTGCTGAGTATCCTGTGCTAGCCTAGGCCAGGCTGTCATCAAGAGCTTGGGTCGCTTATGTGGCCTTGGTACAGAAGCCTCCATCCAGGCCATGATGACAGGGGTCTGGGGGTGTGCCTGCTTATCTGCAGTGCCCTGGAGAGCCCTTTATGTGTTGCCTTTACTCTGTATTTATTGCTTTATTAAAAACATTAATAATCAAGAGTGGCAAAAATATTTTCTTCCGCTGTAATGCAGATTGGAAGTGCAATAGAGTGAGAATGGACAGAGTGGAGAGGTGCCTAGAGAGAGGAGTTGCTTCTCAGATCCTTGGTGGGAGCTGTTGCAGAAGGGTATCTCCCCTCTGTTCCAGCATCAAATGGGCAGCATGCTGACTCCTAGGAGTGAGGAGAGCCAGAGTTAGAGACGGCGAGTTGGTGGGGGACTTCCACCTAAGGTGTAAACTGTGTGTGATCACAGCTGAAGACAGTGTCTGCAGTGGGGGTAAAAGCCCAGACATGACCATTCCAGCACAGAGCAGCAGGGACTGAGGGGTATGGGAATGAGAAAATGACACCAAACTACAGGAAAAGCAGATGATTCCCATGGCCACCTGAGGTCTTTTGTTTTTCCATCTACAAAGTGTGAACAGCAAAGCTGAGCAGCATCTCCGTGTTGTGTCAGGGTAGTTGAGTTTAAGATCACACGTACTTCATCTCAGCAGCAATCTCTATCATTGCAACTACTTTATTTAGGATCAAAACTGCAACTAAGTAAACAGTAAAATTTAACAATGGCTTAAACAAGATAGTAGCTTGTTTATTTTTTATATAAAAGTCTGGGTAAGTAGATTAAGGGCCAATATAGTACCCCACTGGGTCAGGGGTCCAGGAAACTTCTAGACACCACCATGCCATCTTGGCAGTATAGCCCTTGCCCTCAATCCAAGGTAACATTTATGTTCCGGAAAAGTGAAAATGATGGAGGAGAAGAGATGAAGTGTGCACACCAGCTCTCTTCCAGAAGCCCTGGAAGGTGTTGCATGACGCCTCTACTAACACTGTACTGGTCAGGACTCGTTACCTGGCCGTGCAAGGGATGCTGGGAGATGTGGTCTTGATTCAGGACAGTCATGCACTCTGGTAAATATACTATTCTTATAACATTGGGTGACAACCAGAGACCTCTGCCACATGGACTAATCCTTTACAAAGTACTAAGTTAGGGAAATGCAAAGCTGTTGTAATATGTTGAACTGTATGTAGGCTACTGCAGTTGGGTTTCTGGCAGCCACAGTGGGCATACCAAGTAAATAATTCCCCAGCTATAGCTGTCCCATGAAGTCAAGTGAGGAAGCTATGACTTCAAAGAGAGTTACAGGAGAGTGTTAAAAGACAAAGGTGCCAGTAAGTGAAGAATCGTACGCTGGGGCACACATGCTCCAAGCCAGCAGACCAGCTGCAGACCCTGGGAGAATCTGGAAGTAGAGGCCACCGTTTGAGTGTGTGCCTGGGGAGGAAAGGGAAGAAGGATCAAGAGGGAGAAATCACTGGAACAGGGCCCGGCATTTGAGAAGCTGAGTGATCTATTAATGGGAAGTTGGGTCTTTTTGTCTTTTGGTGGTTGGAAAAAAACTTGACATTGAACAAGCTCTTCCTAAACATGTGCTGTATGCAAGGTCTCCTGTTGGGACTGTGAGATGAAGAAAGAGAAATGAGACAGAGCCCCTGCCCTCAGAGAGCTTCCAGTCTGGGAATGTAAACTCGAACATGGTATGATGCTTGACAACGCTTTGGAACTCAACCCTTCAAAAATTGTATCTTAGCTTGTAAACATTGTAGCGCTTGTAAACATTGTAGCTGAACTCTTTACCAAGCAGATATTGAGCAGCGTTCAACAGCTCTGGTTCTGGCATCAGACACTGATTCAAACTCTATGTCTGTCACTTACAGAATAATCAACTCCTCCTGCTTTGCCCAGGACTTCCCAGTTTTAGCACTAAAAGTCCCATATTCTGGGCAAATCAGACTAGGTAGGCACCCCTGCTATTTATAAAACTTCCTGCCCTTGGGCAAGTTACTTGATTTCTTTGAGTCTCAGTTTCTTTAACTGTAAAATGGAAATAATAATAATTCTGACCTTTTCTAATTGTTGTGAACATTAAACGGGAATATGTTAAATATGCTTAGCAGAGTGCTTGGCTCATTCATGGTGTAACTGCTCTCATTTATTGTTCTCAGAATTGTTACAGATCTGATAGATTCACATTCATTTTACCTGTGTTCTCTTGCCTGGGAATTACATGCTATGCTGGAATAAGTGAAACAGAATTTGTGATGGTTTTGTAACATATTTCTCATGAACGGCAAGGAGCTACTGTTACTGAGGAATTTCCTTTTCAAATTTAATATAGACTCTAATTTCCCTTCTTTCACCTTCTCTGTATACTCATCATTTTCTTCATTGTCACAGATCTGAAATGAGAATATCCTGTGAAGTGTCATGTAAAGTTATTGTCTGAGATGTTATAATGAATTTGCTTTTAAAAGGTAATTTTAGGAAGGCTCTTGGAATGTTAGAGAAATTTTTTCTTAATGTTCCTGTTTTTATTCATTCCTTCTTTCAACAAACACTTAAGTGTGCGATTATTAGTTGTCCGGCTACCTGCTGAGTGCTGGGTGCCCCAGCCACTGCCCTAAGGGAGTCACCTGGGGAGACAGACATGTGACAAGTGTGCATCACAATGAGGTAAAGATAGGGATGGAGATGCCCACCATGCTGGTGAGAAACCCTCCATGTACACGGTGGCATCAGGTAGTTTCTAAATCAAGTGGTAGATGTGCTGACTCCTTTATCTCAGGTGGGGAGTGGGGGGTGCATCTAGGTAGGGGGCAGCATGCGAGCAACGGAGCTGGAGTAAAAAGCCCCAGGGCCATTCAACAACTGCTGGGTTCTGATGATAGAGAGTGACAGAGACCTTGTTTGCAAACTCATCCTACATATATTTGTGGAACACCTATTACGTGGACGCTACTGTTAAATTTTCCATTAAAACCTCAAGACACAGGCTCCGTTCTTAGAAAGCTTAGGGCTTGGAAAGATTGTGTATAAGATGTATACACAACCAACGCAAGAGATCTGTTATGGACAGAACGTCCGTGTCTTCTCAAAATTCTTAAGTTGAAGCCCTAACTCTAGTGTGGTTGTGTTCCGAAGTGGGGCCTTTAAGGAAGAAATTAATGAGATCACAATAGTGGGCTCTGATCTTATGGGATTAGTGTGCTTGTAAAAAGAGACACCAGAGGTCTCTGTCTCTGTCTCTGTCTTCCTCTCCAAATGCATGCGGGGAGGAAGGCTATATAAGGACCCACAGAGAAGGCAACCTTCTGCAAGCCAGAAACAGGCCCTCACCAGAAACTGATTGGCTAGATCCTTGATCTTGGGGCTTCTCTCCTCCAAAAACGTGAGAAAATACATTTCCCTTATTCAAGCCACACAGTCTATGGTACTTTATTGTGGTAGCCTAAGCAGACCGAGACAGTGCCATGATGTGCCACCATAAAGGCAGAGAAGAGATAACATTGAGGCTGGGAGAAAGGGAGACAACTGCGGACTGGGGGAGCAGGAACTGACTGGCCGGAGGAGGTGACCTTGAGTGGAGCCTTAAATACTTGGAAGCACTTAGGTTTACGTGAAACTGATAGTGGAAGACTATTCCAGCCAAAGGAAATGTTACGGGCTTTGCAGGCAGTAAGAAAACGTGCACCTTCCATTTGTCTGCACAGTCTGATATGGAGGACTGTGGGACACACTGGGTCAAGTTGTGAAGGGCTTTGAAAGTCAGGCTAAAGGCTGGGGCCTCCTTAAGGAAGCCCTGAGGATGCATTGCCGAGTTTAGACAAGTGGAAGTTTCATTTTGCCCTGTGCCTTTGGTGGAGCAACCTGGAGGTCTCAGGGAGGCTCACACCCAGCAGCTCTTGCAGCAGTGCAGAGGAGAGTTAAAGAGGGTGCAGCCTAGGGCAGCCGTGGTGGGAAGGTAGGCAAAAGAGGTCCAGAAGGTGCAATGAAATGAATTTTGCAGCTGTTGGATAGGACGAAAAGAGGGTGGGAAGTAAATAATAATTATTACTGAGAGTTGAAAACAAAGTAAGTTCATAAAAATCATTTTGCTGACTTGTCAATTTCTAGGACACTTCCTCCTACAACAGGGGATGAGGACGTTTAAGCTGAATGGTTAACATCAGGACACAGAACTTTGGCTCTTTGTGTTATGCCAGACTGGCCCCAGTTTCGAGCCTCAGTAAAGAGGTCACTGAAAGCTTGCCTTCTAGATCATTTGAGGCCGAGGAGGCACCAGCAGGTTGAAAAAGCACCACTGTCTCTCAGAGAGATTGAAGCAGGGAGAGTGGAGTTGGGGGTGTAAGTGCTGAGAACACTCTTGGAGAAACAACCGAAGACAGAGCCCTGGGGGACAGCCCACACTTGGAATGTTAGAGAAGGAGGGAGAAAAGCAAGAGAAGACGGAGAAGGCTTGAGAGTAAATGGATGCAAACCAGGGTGACATCAGGTCAGGGACAGTATGAGGAGGGGATGTTGGGAGAGAAGCATGGTCAATTGTGTCAACGGCTGTAAATTCTAGCAATGAGCTGAATGGTTAACATCTGAAAACTATGCAACAACTGAAAAGTATGCATTTATTATGAAATTGAGTAGCTCCATTCCCTGGAGAAGAGACTAAAAAGCCTTCTGCCTGGATGGCTTACCTCACCTCCTGCCTGAGGGAAAGGCTTGGACCAGATAAGCTCAGGGTCCCTAGGATGAGCCCACACACTTTGGTCTCCTGTGCTCTTAGCAGACTACTCTTCTTCACATGTGATGTGACAAAGGTGTGCACAGGAGGCACAGAGAGCAAACCTGTCTTCAGGGAAAGTTCTGGAGAATGTCTCAGGAGAACCTAGACAGCAGATTTCAAAGACCCATTGCTTTGCTGCCCAAACATGAATGTGCATAAGGCTCACCGGTTTATGATGCCAAGATCTGGAATGAGGCCTGAGGGTCTTTATTTCCAGTGAGCTCCCAGGTAATGCCAAATGTGCCTTGTTGTCTGACCACACTTCGAGCGGCAAAGGTGTAAACTGGTGGCCCTGTCACCACACATGATAAGTAAATGTGTTTTCTTTTATCAGAATAATGTTCTAAAATACCAGAATTAGTTGACAACATTTCAAAACCTGAAGATTTCACATAAAAAAAAAAAATCCCAGTTCTGTCTTGTCTTGAGACCCTCAGGAACGCTGCCAGTACTGGGCTTATGTTCCTGAATGACAGCAAATATTGAAGCTGATTGGCAACTGCCAAAATGAGCAGGCCTGCTTCATGCCCTCATTGATGCTGCCTGCTGGCCTGTGAGACCCCAAAGTTTTAAAATTCCTGATCTACAGCAAGCCCCACGTTCAGCAGAGGGGAAACTGAGGCCAGAGAAGGGCAGGAAACAGTGGGTAACCAGTAGCATCTAGTTCCTGCACCTTTGGGTTTGTGAGCTCTGAGAAAGACCCGGTAACGCCCGTGGTCCCAATATCCTTCCCCTGCATCATGCAGGGGACCATGCAGAGGCTGGGCTCTACCCCCAGGGCACCTGGTGTCTCCCCTGATGGCAGTACTCTGCCCTTTTTGTCGACCTCCTTGATGAATACAGTCCAGGTGGGAGAACGTGCCCTGAGTCACACGTTTCTTTGTGCCCTTCTCTAGCTCTCTCCTTTTGTTTCTTGGGGAAGAGGCTGGGACAAGTCAACTCACAAAAATGTGCTTCAGCCGAATGAGATCCTGGAGTTTATCTAATAGGCAGGTTGGGAAAAATGAAAACGCTAATTACTTGAGGGAAAGCGTGGAAAATGAGTCAGCTGATTGGGCCACCAGGCAGCCAGTAGGAGCTGGGGTTTTTTTTTTTCAGAGGATAATGACTTATTCTGGGGGATTTCAGCCGCGCACACACACAACAAAAATAATTCCAAGTGTCTGCTAGCAAAATCCCATGCTGCTGGACATCACGTTTGAAAATTAATGTGACAGGCTGGAGGCACAGTTGCCTCAAGATCAGAAGACGATGAAAGCTTCCTCCCCAGGAAGTTTCTCAGGGTAGAACCAGAAAATCCAGCTGGAGAATCTAGAGGGGCAGCAGCCTGCCTCGGGACCGTGGGCAGAAATCAGCTGGGAGGCCAGGCTGCCTGCCCTCCTTTGTCTGGGCAGACGGGCCCAGCCTCCCAAGTTGCTGATGATCATATGGAAGCTGGTGAGGCTACACATTAATTGCCTTGTTCCTCCCATCATTAAAATGATAGGTCTTGCCACTGGGAGTGGGGCTGCCTGGCTGTGAGTCAGGAGCACCTCCTGGCTAGGGAGATCTCCTCACTGGGCCCTGCACATAGTTCCTTCTGAAAAGCCAAGTGGTGGTTTGGGATTCACGTGGGTACATTCAACTCCAGGAGCTGGGGACCCCAGGGCCCTTGTTCTCACTCCCTGGTTGGTGATGGAATTAATGAAGCCCAGGTAGCCCTGTATGCAGGGCACTCTCTAGTCCTTTACAGCTCTTTGTCTGCAGCCGGCCTCTTGTCTTTCATTGCTGGCTGCCGCCCCAGTCTCTGGGGCTGATGCAGCAGCCAGATAATGAACGGTATATCAGCGCAGGCTGCAGAGGGGTGCGGGGGAGGGGGTGAGCGCCAGAGCCAGCGGCCTGACTTATTATCCCTTCACTGGCAAACAAAACAAAATCATTGGCCTGCCAGGGTCATTAAGGACCCCAGGGTTGTCATAGAAACGACCTTTGGGGCCCGGTGGTTGTTAATGCATGAGTGACTGCCTGCATTGTGTGCACGGGGAGAGGTCAGAGTTTTGTTGGTGGCTTAAGAAAGAAAGAAAGAGAGTGAAGAAGAAAGAGCGCTAGCACAAAGCCGAGGATTGGGCGGCTGACATTCAGAAAGAAGGTTGCACCCCACCCGTAGCCCTGATTAGATGTCTGGGATCAGGAACTTCCATGCAAGCACATAGTAGGCGTTTAGTAAATGTCTGCAAAGACGAATGGACATGCTTCTCTTGTTAAAAATGTCCTCCCATGTCCACTGCCAGTTCCACACCCCCTGACCCCAGGAGCCACTTGGCCAATGCACTCCCTGAGAAGTATTTAGACAGGTAATTGCTCCTGTCATTGTTCCAGTCAAGATCAGTAAACTTATGTGCAAGTTGTAGGGGACCTCATATGTCTTCGTCTGGGGGGGGGGATGATTTTCATGGCTCCCAGGACTCAGGAGGATCTGGCTGGGAGTGGGTATGCAGGGGCTGTTGCCAGGAAGCAACAGGAGGGCAGATCCTCCAAGGGCAAGCCTTGGGCGTCATGTGTGCGCTTCTGACCCACTTCCTAGCCAGGGCAATGTGTGTCTTCTGCACTGAACACCCCCCTTGTGAGATAGCTCACCTTCCTAGCTGAGAGAACTCAGCCCCAGGGGCTTCCCCAGCTTACTTGGGTTTCAGAAGCAGCCCTGCCACTAGCTCACTCTATGTCTTCCTGGCCTCATATCCTTACCTGTAATATTAAAGATGCACCAGGTGACATCTATGGCCTACCCCAAGCCCGTTCTGCTGTCTTGGCAAGAATCTCCTCTAGATTTAGGATTTTATTTTCCAGGTGGGAAGAAAACCTTCCAAGAGTATTCTTTGGGTGACCCTAGAATCATCTGATCTCTTAGAGAAAACTAAACCTGGTTGCTTTCTTCTGCTGTCTTTCCAGTGTAGCTTCCAGCTCTCTTTCCAGTTGGGAAGCCAAGGCCTTTCCAATGAATGGGCTTAACAGGCTGAGGTCTGGTTAGAACAAGCAGGTCAGGATTAGTCTGATTCTCAGTCTCATGAGGGCTTGTTCCCCCTTGCTGGGCGCCGTCTTGCCCTTGTCTGTGTTCACAGTGCCCACTACCAGAAACCCCATGTTCCATGTGGAGGTTGGTCCCCCAACCTATCAAGTGGGAGACATACTCTCTTAGCATTAACTGCCAGAGTGGCTGCCTTTTAAAATTGGCTTCAGGGGTATGGCTGCTGTGCTCCCTATTTACCTGGCAGATCCTGAGATTTTGCTCAAGCAGACCAGACTGTCACTCACAGAATCCCTTCAACAGCATGAGCTCAGGAGCACAATGGCTACAAATTTCAGGTCTCTGCTGTGGGCCAGGAATAAGCAAATACTCATGCCAGCAAATCGCAAAGGCCTGCCCTGCAACTCTTTGCTATTCTGTGAGCACTTGGTAGAGCTTCTTTATGAGAGTGCCTATCACAGAATCTGGGGTGAAAGTGCCCCAGTAGAGGGGGACCCTCAAGGGCAAAGGAGGTTCTTACCGCTCTTATAGCACTGAGTGCGGTGCCTTCCTGGAGTAGCAGTAGAGTATTGGGGTGGATGTTTATTTCAGCCTGCCATTTAATTCTCATAAAAAGGCAAGCAGCCATTATCCCCACAGTACAGGTGAGGGATCAGGCAGGAAGGAGGGGGCCTTGTCCAAGATCACCAGTCAGGGAGTGGAAGGAGTGGCATTAGAACCCAGAGCCACAGGCTGCACGTCTGTCACTGTTCCATCCGCAGCGCTGCCCAAGTCCTCCCCCAGGTGAGTGCCAGAGAGTGAGAATCAATACTCTTGTTATTTACACTCATACTGCACAAAATATTAGGCTCAGAGATATTCAGTTCACCTTTGTTTTGTTTTTAAAATCTGTAAGATTGATTTGCATAACTGTCGGGGCTGCAGCCTGGCACCTGCTGCGCTGTATGTAATCGGAAAGGAGGTTTTCCCTTGGAGTCAAGCATTTTCTCTTCCCTCCCAATCAGCTGCAGAAAGAGAGAGATCGGTACCCAGCTTGGACTCTAGCTCAAGCCCTGCTAAATCTGCTGAATCCTCGATTTGGCACAAAACACCAAACTCTGAAAGTTGGAGGGTTTTTTTTTTTCTCTTTCCGTCAAACCGTAGTTTCTCAGTGAGAAAAAAAAAAATCCCTTGGCATTTCCTGGGTTTACAGAGGCAATGAGAATCTAAGAGCAAACAGAGCAGCATTCTGGGTCTTAAATTTCCAAGAAAACAAATGAGGAGTTGCTGATTTGGAGAAAAGGCCCCAGACTAGACATGACTGGCTTTACTGGGGCTGGGATTGCTTCTAGATCATGGAGAGAGCTTGAGTCAGTCCCTTTCTCTTATGGAGCCTATTTCTACTTTTCTAAAATGTAAGAGAACCCAAACTTTGAAATGCTCTACTTCTGAAGCATAGGCTCCTATAAAGGTCAATAAACTCCAAAGTTATCTGTCTTTAATGATGTTTAACACTAGGTTATAAAGTAGAAGCACTTTCTGGGAGAATGAGGCATCATCTAAGCCAGCAGAACTGAACAGAGTATTTTACTTTGCATTAATATGTTCCCTTAGGGATCAGAATAAACCCAACATTATAAAAAATGCCTTGACTATTTGCATATTGCATATAGAATTCTTATATATAGTATTTACATAAAGCATGATGCTTATTTCTCAGGGTGGGAGTGAAGGAGCTAATAATTTACTGAGGGCTCTCTGTACCAAGTGCTTTATGTATAGAACTGACTCTTCAACAACCCAAGCAGGCATCGTTTCCATTCAACACATTGAACAACTGGGATTTAGAGCAGTGACTTGCCCACAGTTACTTAATCGTACTGTGTAGGGATTTCCTTACCCTTTATGGCACTTTTCCCTCCTACAACTTAATGGGATGGACATCGACAGTACAGCAGACATGTATAATAATGTAATAATGTCAAATAAGTCAAATAATGAAATAATGTCAAAGAAGTGGGTGTAGATCAGTGGTTTTTATACTTATATTCCTCTGAAAAGTGGGAGATTTGGATAAGGGGGTCTCTAAGATCCAGTTCACTTTTATAAACCCTGAATTTGAGTTATTTATTTAAATAGCATTTACCAAAATGCATTCTGAAGCATAACACACTCATTCAATATTCCTAGAAAAGCATGTTTCATGGTCAAATATGTTTGGAAGGTATTACTAATTATGTCCCCAATTACAGACTAATGATGTACATTATGATAACAAAGACTCTGATAGATCTTGGAATAAAAAAGCTGCATAAATAACTATATAATCTGTTTCCCAGATGTATTGGTTTCTGGATGCTTTTTTCTCCCCACATAACATTTATTAACATTTGGTGAAATAACGTTGCTATTTAACACACTTGGAAATACTAGAATAATTGTAAAGTTCACAAATCCTCACTTCCTCCATTTCTTGTCTTCCATCCTTCTCTCTGTGGGTAAAAAAAAACAGTAGGCCTCTGGAAGGACCATGGGCAGGGAGTGGGAGTGGGAGGAGAGAGTCCATTTAAGGCTAAGCAGGACCCATGTGCAACTTCTACTTGGAAAAACAACTCATGCACAGCTCTTAAAGTGCTAGCAGCATTCAGTCGTGAAAAGTAAGAACCTGAACTCAAATCTGAGCTCTTCTTACAAGCAACAGTGCTACAGCAGTTTCTGAAACTTTGATACAGGAAATATTTTGATGCTCTTTCTATATATTTATATATAAGCCCATTTATAGATGGGGAGAAGATGTGATAGCCCTTCTGTTTTGGTCAGCCCTTGATGGAATTTCCCCCCGCCCCACCTTAAGCCGGAACACCATTGTCCATGTAAAATGGCACCTCCATAGTACCTGTCATTTATGGAAATTGCTCCCTAAAGTTCATCTAGTTAGTTCCTATGTATTCTTTGTTCACAGCTTCAATGCCACCTCTTCCAGGACTGCTTCCCTGACTGTAGATGGATCTTGCCTTCTTTTTCTGCTTCCGTAACAACTTGGGCTACTCTATGAGAGCAGTTATCTGGGTTAGCAATGACATAATTCAGTGGTTCTTTTCTTAATGTCTGCTTCTCCCACGAGATTGTGAACCTCTGGATGGGGGCCAGGCTGGTCTTGATTGTATTGCTCATGTAACACCCATCACAACTGGAATATAGTAGGACCTAAAGAAATATTTGTTGGGTGAGTGAAGGAATGGATGAATTTCCATGCTGAGAAGTTGGGCTTATCTGCCCTGGACCCCACATCAATCCCTTATGCAACTTTGCTCTTGACTTTGATGTCACTCTGCTATTTAAACTCTGTCTCACTCTTCAAGTTTGTTGCATGCTCTGGTGTCTCTCATCTCCTGACCTCGGCTCCCTGCCACCACACTTGGCCACATCACTCACAAACCGCTGGCTAACGCCCACCTATCACAACCACCACCATCCGCCCTCTGTCCACCTCTTCAGGCCTGACCCCAATCATTTTCCTGTGGATGGAAAGACCAGCAGAGGGGTTTATGATGTGTTACCTATAAATAAAATCATTGACTTTCAAACATCAAAGCTACCCTAAAGGCCATTTGTTCAACTTCATCTTTTGTCCAATGAAGAAAATAGCAATCAGACAAGATAGGCGAATTGTCCTTGGGCAGAGAGGAGGATGAAAAGAAGTCTCTGGGTGCCCCTGCTTCAAGCCATTCTGTGTCAGCATTATTTCAAAACTGTGTCTGCTTGTTTTTTTTTTTAAGTAAAAACTCTGATATATGTCTGACATTGGAAATGTATAAGCGGATTTTAAAATGCTACTTTCTGAGTGTCGTACCGCTACATGTTTGTACTGTCACTCCCATTTTACAGATGAGAACACTGAGCACTATAATGACCATGAAAACAGGAACTCATGCTCCCTCCAGGTCTTTGGTCTTTGTTCTTCACACTTTTGAGCTCCAGCCCACATAATCATCCCAGACCACGGTAGCCTCTTTGTCCTCCAACAGACCATGAGCTACTTAAAAGCAGAGATCACGTCTTATTTATCTTTGGCAGTACCACTTCCTCACTCAATATGTTGGCACATAATAAGCCCTAAATAAACGTTTAAAGAATGAATAGATGATTGAGAAAATGAGTAAATAATTAAAAGGCTGAAGCAGCATTATTTCTGTGAAAGATGGGTATGATTAAAAAGAGAAGGCCATACGTTTATCTAAAAAATGCATAGAAATTGAAAGTAAACCTCTACCTCCTTACACTGAATGAACTTACAGAGAATAATTTGTTTTATTGCAAATACTTTGGAGGTAAAAAATCTGGATATACCTTATTGAAACAGCCTGGATGCAGGTATACCTGCAGTGATGTGCTAGTCTGCAAATTAGAATCCAGCAATGGTGGCAGAAGGAAGGTGGAAACTACTGACGGACATATGTCCTCTTTTTACTGTTAAACTTGGTATGAACCACACACTCACATATGTGAGTGTATATGTATATATGTGTAGGGTGTTAGGTAAGTGATATGAGGTGATTGTATGAGAGGATAGACTGTTAAGAATTGACATGCAGGAATTTGAATATATGGGAAGAAGTACAATTTTAATGCTTTTGAATATATATATAACCCTTCCTTAGAGGCTCTTAAGAAATAGTTTGAATAAATGTAATTAGACTAGCAATTAACACATTGCTTCCAAAGTGCCTTCTTCATCCTTTTTTTTTTTTTTTTTTAAGCTTTAAGCCATCCTTTGTCATGACATTTGTCACGTGCTTAAACAAGCTCTCTTGTCCCTTTATACCACAAAGGTGAATCTCACCCAAGCACCAGCATGTGAAACCTAGAAACTCCTGAAGGAGAAGGTAAGCTAAGCTGTATGATGTATAAACTAGTAGCCCCTGCCTCAGAGGACTGCAAGGAATAAACATATGCAAGCATATTAGCACATTGCTTGGCACATGGTACATGCTCAAATCCAGCCAGTTTATTAAAGCCGAATGCGGAGGGGGTGAATCCAGACTGCAAGTGGGAAAGGCAGGGTGGAAGAAGGGCCCGGTGACCAGACAATGTTCATTTTCTCCAGGTCTCCTGGGATTGTTTTGGTAATTACTCCAGCTTCTTCAACAGCTTGTGATTTGTCCAGTGCCAGGGAACCTGGATTTGCATCACATGATGCATAATTCATATGGCACGGACAGCAATTATGAGCTAATTGAGGGGTGTAATGTTTAAAGAAAGGAACCATTATGAGGAACATAAGGGATGTTGGAGCGAAGAAGCTCTTGAGTCCATGGAGGCTCATTCTCTCTAATTCAGCTTTCTTTAAGATGACTCTAATTGTCTCTTGAAGGGCATGGAAGTTCCCTCCTATAAGATGTCCTGGGGGCTGGGTGGCAGGCACTGCTTCTCTTGCAGAAAGAGGGCTGAGGGTGGGCTGGGTGGGCTCCTCTTTCTCAATTTCTTGTGTGGTTCACCTTCCAGGCATCCCTTACCATGGTGACACAGTCAACCAGGTTAATATGATTAGAGGGGTAAATGTTACCATCACCATAATTTCTGAATCAAAAGTCAGGACCATTTCCCCAGGGGAGAGATGGTCTGGGAAATATAGTTTGGGGCAGAATTATTGGAATTTCCAATATGAAAGTATATTTTGGAGGGATTATAGGGAAGCCCATGTAAATGGGAACTTCACTAAGAAATCCGGGAGCCAGGCTACAAATATAAGGAACACTGGACTGTTTGTGGTAAGACTGAAGTCTGTCCGTGACTAGATTAGCCCCTTGCTGATAAGCCCTTGGGACTTCACCACCTCTCTTTGGGCCTCAGTTTTTCCATCTGTACAACGGGAAAAGCTGTTTAAGATGGCCTTCTGGGACTCTTCCAACTCTGATGCACTGTTTCTATGCATCACACCTCGTCCTCCTGACTTGAGGTTTTAAACTCTTTTGGTAAGTCAGTGTTTATTCTCTGGGGACCAACAATATGTGCCTTAAAACTCAGAGGGCATCCATAATGTGACTGTCACTTTCAATAGAAAACTTTTTTTTTTAATCGACTGTGAGGATATAACTAAATAAATCACTGTTCAATTGGCTTCCATTACAAAGTTAGTTGCATTTTTCAAAATACTGAATCAAAAACATTTTGTGAAGAAGGCTTGCTCCAGCCCCTGCTGCCCCTGGTGTGTGCGTTGTGGTCTTTGAGTGACGAAGCACTGTTAATGGTCTGCTGTCTTCTCAGAATGCCACAGACCTTAGCGTAGCTTTCATTTGAGGACTGTTGCATCATTGTCACTTGGTCCTGTACTTGCCCTTCACCCTCAACCAATGATTTCACATAAGCATATGATATCACAGGAAGCCCTTCTGAAACGCGCTGGCTGTACTTAACAATGTCTACTTGAGCTGGGCTGTAGCATCAGTCCTCACCAGCAGTCAGCTTTTGGATGCGTGGTATGTATAACACAAGCTGAAGATTCAAAAAATCTTGGCATACAAAAAGTACAAGAGGTCTTAGAGATCATTTGGTCCAGATAGGCTTTATACCTGGTTCTCTGCTTCATCATTGCAAGTTAGACCTTCTGTAACACTAATCTGCCTAAACTGAAGAGTGCCTGCTGTTGGCTTTTGTGTAGCTGGCTTGCAGAGTCTCTTCATTTAAACAGAGTACCTGGCCGGTTTGCTTGCCTTCTGAATAATGCAGTCGTTTAGCATATTCAAGGTGGAGGTTGTGTGATTCTCTGCCTGCGGTGCTAGTGCAGTCATTATTTTTAGGTGCAGCCAAAGCAGATCTTTCACCTGCAAGTTGGGCTGTCGTGTCTGTTTAAGCCCTCAAGCCAGACTGCAGCTTATTTGAGACTTTCAAATGGGTTTTGCCCAGAGTAATTGATCACCTGTGGACTAAGGATTTCTTTTCTTCTTTTTCTTCAAAATAGCTTTCTAATAATTTAAGAAATCCTTCCGCAAACCTCAAAAGAATGAGAGAACTGACTTTAAGGAGGCATGTGTCTACTTACAAAGTCTTATTTGGGGAAAGTCAGGGTCACTGTCAGGATACACTAGACAAAGGAATCTCTTACTTGCCTTGAAGAACAGGCAGCCATAGTACACAGTGGATTTTTCATATCCTTTTTTTCAACTATCACCATAGGTGAAAGCTCTGGAAAACAGATTTGTTCCCTTAGTGCATCTAATTCTACATGTAGGATGTGGTGGAAGCAGAGATGTTCTACTTGCCCCAGTTGCTCCTTTGGGCCCAAGGATTGATGGCCTGTGCAAGTCACATCCTGGTGAGAACAACCACACAGAAACACCCCATATTTAATCTTTATTTTTGAGTCTTCCTAAGTGAGAAGTCTCAGTAAAAGAAAATTGCCATTTAGCTCCTAGGGTTAATTAGACTTGGCCCAGAAAAAGTGATTTCCTTCTCTCTGCCTTAAATTTTGGGCTTTTCATTCTGAGTGACTATTGACTTCTGCCAAATGGAGTAAGATAAATGCAAGCTCCTAATCTGAACTCCCCTCATTTGTTCCCAGCTGCTCTTTTGCAGTTTTCCAAAAAAAGGAAAGCTCTTTGGACTGCTGCTGTTCACAAACCGGGAACTTGATTCTCTTCCCTTCTGGTTTGGGGTCCAGGTATCTTTCGAAGATGATCCGCTCTCTCTGGCGGACTTCCCTTTCAGACATTCAAATAATGTCCATCTCCTTCCCCCCAACCCCAGTCAGACTGAGTATCTTCACTATGAGGTCTGCCACTGTGTTCTGACTTCATTGAGTTGTCCAAAGCGACACCAAAATCTTTTCCTGTTTTTTTCTTCCTCATAGGTTACAACTAATTCAAAACCCATCAGCTGGTGCGAACACTTTAAATGAAATTCATCTGCTGTCCTATTACTCAATTACTTGGTTTTCCCGGATCCTTCCTGGTTTCTTGGATCCTCATAAAATACCCTCCCCTTTGTTATCTTTCAAATGTCATAGTATCAGCAAGTTTTTCAGCACTGTGTTAACTGTACTGTGCAGGGACTCTTTAAAATCCTTTATTTGCTTCATTCATTCAAGCATCCATTCATCGCACTGGGCATCAGTCATGTCCAGGGCAGGTAATGAAGAGGAGCTGCTACTTCTAGTGATTTCCATGACAGTACATGCTGGAGGTTGAATAGGTCCCCTTGTATGGGTCACCCACTAACAACCATCGCAGGGATTCAGATCATTTTTCCGGTTTTGCAACCACAAGGGACTTTTCAACAAACTGCTAGTAGGGTCCCCTTTAGGAAAACCCACCCCGACATGGACAGAAGAGACAGATCAGTGTGGCCTTTGTCAACTCTTTTTCAAGTGTGCCTACAATCTTTGAAATATGTTTTAATTTACAAAGTAAGCCATTTAGTGCTTTGCAGTTTTAAAAATGCTCCCACACACACTTGAGCCTCATAGCAAGCCTGTCAGCTATTATCAGCCCTTTTCTCATCTTTGTGGTGCTGCTAAGCCCCTTGACTAAGGTCGCACAGCCAGAAAGCCACGGAGCTGGGAAACCCGGAGTCCTCTCCCCAACCTAACAAAGTTCCACGGAGCCCCTCACTGCATTCCCTAAGCCACTCTCTCTCTCTCTCTCTTTTAACAACTCCCTGTTCTCCCCTCCCCCAGCCCTGTAACTCCCATTCTATTTTGTCTCTATGAATTTGGCTACTCCAGGGACCTCATCTAACTGGAATTATACAGTGTTTGCCCTTTTGTGTTTCACTTAGTTCGTATAGCATAGTGTCCTCGAGGTGCGTACAGTTGTAGCATGTGTCGGAATTTCCTTCCTTTATAAGGCTGAATAATATTCCACTGTGTGTATACACCACCTTTCGTTTATCCATTCAACCGTCGATGGACATTTGGGTTGCCTCCACCTTTTGGCTACTGTGAATGATACTGCTATGAGCGTGGGTGTGCAAGGATCTCTTTGTGATCCTGCTTTCAGTTCTTTTTGGTATATACTCAGAAATAAGATTGATAGGTCATATGGTGATTCTGTTTTTAATTACTTGAGGAAATGCCGTACTGTTTTCCATAGCAGCTGCGTCATTTTACATTCCTACTGATAGTGTATATGGGTTCTAGCTTCTCCATGTCATTGACAGTGACAACAGTTGTTATTTTCTTTTTTGTTCTGTTTTCTCATAGTATCTATCCTAATGTGTGGGAGCAGTATCTCACTGTGGTTTTGATGTGCATTTCCCTAATGATTAAGGATGTTGGACATCCAAGCCTCTGTCTAAGATGGACATTATTCTTATCTCACCAAGTCATAGACAGGGACTCAGAGAGGCGAAGGATCCACCTGCGTAAGTGGTACAGAGGAGGGTTAGGCTTTGAGCCCTGCTTTTTGGACTCTAAATACAATGCTGGATCCACTACATGGATATTTCTCAAACTGGGGTTCTCCGATGCATTCTCTGGGATTCATGAGTTCTTGGTGCTAATGCTTTCATTTCTATGTTAATCCAGAAGTTCATATAAGCTTATTAATATATCACTGAAGGTTGGTTCACAAAATGTGGCCCCCTGACCAGCAACATCTGGGTACAAGTTAGAAATGCTAGTTGCTTGACTCCACCCCAGGCCCCTGAATTAGAAACTCTGGGGGTGGGACCCAGAGATCTGGGTTTGGGCAAGTTCTGATGCTGGCTCTGATGCATGCTCAAGTCTGGGAACCTTATCTAGATCTTCAGTTCTTAAGTTGGCTGTTCATTGTGCTTGAGAAGATTCCGACTGAATTGGTCTGAGATTCAGCCTGATCACTAGGGTTTTTAAAGCCTCCCCAAGTGACTCCCATCTGTAGCCAAGGTTGGGAACCTCTAATCTAGATGAACACCTTACACCAAAGTGTGCCCTCCCATTTCCAGATGTCCTAAATGTATTGCAATTCTGATCGCTCTTAATAATTGCTGCACACCAATGAAGACCCAGGGCAGGCTCAGCGACGCCTCCTCACCAGGTGAGGGCCAAATGGCACCGTGGCTGTGCTGGGTGAGCAAGTGCTTGCAGAGGTCCCAGTAGAGAGAAGCAGTGAGGAATTGCCCCCGTACACGGCACTCGGTGACAGGGCCAGGAAACTCTCACAGCATGTGGCTGTGCTGTAGCAGCTGCCATTATAAGCAGGTCTCAGGTACGAATTTAGCTACAGCCAAGGCGAAATGATCTTTCACATTCAATTGATGCTGTTAATTGACTTTTGTTAGTTTTACAGTTTATTTTGTAATCTGTAATGATATTTTTGTTTTCCGTTGTATATAAACAATAGGCAGAGGAGGTTTATACCTAGCTTTGATTTGTACAGATTTAAATAACATGCAACTACAATAATTTAAGTCAATATTGTGGGCCTGTGAGAATCTGCTTTCCTAGACTAAGTCTGGAGAATCACAGCAATCTGCTTTCTGTAGAAGCTGGTTTTTTTGCGCCCTGACACAGGTCCACAGAGCCCCCCTTGGTACGTGGGGATTTTAGGGTCCCCTACTGGGGGGATCCTGGCAGGCCCAAGGCTAGGCAGCCCCTCTCGGGAGTGCCTGCCTGACTTCGAGCCTGTCCTCTGCCCCTTGGACTGAAGTAGTAGTTATCTTTGACAATTTCCAGGGAATAATTCACTGTTATTTCAGGTGAAAGAAATTTGGTCAGTTTCTACGCAGTACAAATTGGCCTCCCCTATCTGTCTTGGAGGGAGCTTTGTGTTCAACTCTGTTATTGGGCTCTTTCCTAGAAGTATTGTTTCCCATTTCAATATAATTGCTTCAAAATAATGTGAAGAGATCAATTGCCACTTGTCAGCTGTAATTTTCTGCCACTGAAAAAAAATAATGTGGGGAGGAAAGCAAAATATGGGATGGCTTATTAGCTACGATGGAGGGAGGGGCGAAGCCACCGCTGTGCCTGTGTGGCTGTGGTTCTGCCTGCCAAACCCTCCCCGTCCTCCAGGGACCAGCTCTAATCCCGGGCCTAGAGGATCACAGAGACCTCTCCTTCCTCTCAGGCCATTGGTTCACCCAATCCTTAACACATATATTCAGCGAATATTGACTGAGCACCTCTGTATGTGTAGAAGGCTTTGGGAGGCAAGGAACCCAAATCCTCACTTACAGAGGTCTAGACAAATTGGTGCTTATTCTCCTCAGATAACAAAAAGGTGCCTCTGGACAAGTTTACAGTAAGCCTCTCAATTACATGCTTGGCCTTCTCAACCTATGTGTCACTCTTGGTTATCAGATGGCCAGCCTGGCCTTCAGGCAGCCAATCAGCATTGAAGCAGGAAGAGGGGAGAACAGAGGCTCCCTGAAGGTCCTTCTCATGAGGAAGTCAGTCTTTCCTAGAACCCTACAGAGTATTTTAAACGGCTTTACTGAGGTACGACTGACATACAAAACTGCACATATATCAAGTGTACCATCAGATCAGTTTTGATGTACCCGTGAACCATCACCACAATCAAGATGGTGAATGTAGCCTCTTCCCCTGCAAAATCCTTTCCAGAAAAGATGCCCATCCTGAAGACGTTTAAGTTTTGACTTCTGTTTCATTGGCCAGAACTTGATCCTGTGGCCACTTCTAACTGCAAGGGTGACTGGGAAGGTCAATGTTTTGATTTCAAGCAGACAAGGGAAAAGGGGACTGTCTGCCAATATTGGGCCAGCTAATGAACAGTGTCTGCCTGCCTGGCCTGCTGCTGCAGAACTGAAGAAAGGAGAGCAGAACACCCCTGTCCTGCAGCTGGGAGTCAGCACTCTCGGCCACAAAGGTGCCTGATCTGGTTACATCCATGTCCCAGTGCTATCAGTGAATGGGCAGGTGGTTCTGCTACTCTGTCTCTGAACTTAAACTTAAAAGAACAGATTCTCTCCCCTCCTCAGCTGTCTAGAAACTAAGATGACAGACGGGAACTAAATCAACATGTATTACGCACCTCCTGTGCTGGATGTTGCCTGTGTGTACCGTCCTTTCAACGACCCTGTGAGGTTGGTGTGTGAAGTGTGTGTTCTTTCACCTTTTTCCAAATGTGGAAACTGAAATCCAGGGAGGTGAAGTGGCCTGTAGAAAGTGGCACAGCTCATAAGTCAGCAAGCCAGGATTCAAGGACAGCCTGAGACTATCCCCTGTGCTTTCTATCAAAAAAAAATCTTTGAACCAGGCTTGGAATAACGTGTAAAATGTGGATTCATGCTCTGACTGCTGCAGGCTCAGAGAGGTGAGGTGACCTGCCCAAGGTCTCGCAGCTAGAGACGGGCAAATCTTGGACCGTTATTCTTGTCTGCCAGCCTTCTGATTGCTGTTCCTTCCGCTATACCTAGGCCAGGTCACTCTTGGGAGTGTGATAACGGAAGACGGACGGGAAAGGGCAGGAAGTAATAGCAAATCCTGGGGAAAAGAAGTCTCCAAAATTGAGCACAACTTGGAGCTATGAACTGGCTGCAGGTTCGTGGGGACCCTTCAGCTCTCTGACCCCACAGCGCCTCCCTTGCTCTCTAATGCAGGAATCCCTCAGCACCTCTGGAGGCCCATTACTGCTGAGATGACTCCAGGCATGGCTGCTGGAGGAGCAGCAGTGCAGAGGTTAAGACTGGGAGTGGATTTCCCGAATTGGAATCCTGATGAACTGTGTGACCTTGGGAAAGGCGTATCACTTCTCTGTGCCCACTTTCTGCATCTGTGGAATGGGGATGATCATCCTGCTGCCTCGTCGGTCCGCCCTCTCACTGGAGGTAGTTAACGTGTTCCTGGTGTGTTACCCACAGTCGAGGCAGGTGAGCAAGAACTCTCCAGGTGAGCTGAGGAGCAGTTCATTCACTGCAGGATCTCACTGTGGGGTGAGGGGGGCATCAAGATGCCTCCCGTCTCTGTAGGGGCCAGGTCTGCGCCTCCAGATACTCACAGGAGCCTCTCGGGGATGCCCCCACCTTGTCTTCAGCATGTGCCCAGGGAATGCCACCTCCCCTGGCTCTTCTGGTCACCATCAGCTGGCACCCTGGTGCCCACTTACTTGGCCTGAGTCTGAGGCTTGCACAGTACAATCAGAAGGCGGGGTATCCCGTGGGATTCAGGGTGGGGGTTTATTGCTAGTGAGCATGCTTGCCTATCCACTGGGGTCTTTTTCAGATAGTCCAAGATTCTCAAGGTTCTGTAGGGGAGACAGCAGGAACCGCACTTAACTCTGAGCTGCCTGTGGAGGCAAGAAATTGTCCACGGTGGGAGCTGTCAAGATATCTCAAATGAGGGGAAACTTCCAGGTTGGCAAATCTTGCATTTCTCACAAACATACACAGAATGTTGGTTCCTTGGAAGATGTTGTTGAGAGAGAGAAAAAGAGAGAAGACCCGGAGTCAAAAAGTGCTCACCAGTACTTTTTGCGGGGCAGTGTAAGATGCAGCCACCCGTTTAGGGGACCATCTATCTGGACCTGAGTCGGGAACACTTATCTCATCAGCTGGCTGATTACTGGAAGAGACTAATTAAGGTGTGCTGGTTCTCTGCCCTTATTTCTCCCTCTGGATAATGGGGGTGGTCTTTGTGGTAGTCAAATTGAGCCCAGAAACCTGTAGCAGAGCCCTTAATGAGGGCATCTTGGTGATGAAAGGCCCCCGTTAAGCTTCAGCCACCATTACTGCATTATGGAATAAATGTGACCAGCCTAGGAGACATGCACGAATAAATATGAATAGCAAGACACAAATGCGGCCCTTAACTCTGACGAGCAAATAGAGTTTAATAAAGAGGTAAACTGAGACCGCTTTTATTTATTGCTGTGTAAATGTACTTAAAAAGGTATTGGCTTTCTGCAGCTGCAGAGGCCAGCTCCTCGGCAGCCCTGCGCTTTAATGCCTGCCGCTGTTATTAGAACTGTAATGAATGAGCCGCTGTGAGTGCGCTCTTCAGAAGGACTGCAGAGGTACAAGATTAATGAGATGAGAGCATTGAAAGGTACAGACAGCCCCTGTTTCCCAGCCGCGTGCAATGTCTGCAGCAGCACCTCTGGCTTTGTTTGCTGCACAGCGGCTGAGAGGCTGCCTCATGGAAATGTCCCCAGCATCAGGCTGCAAAGGCATGTGCCTCCCGCCAGCTTTCCTCGGGCCCTGCTCCTCTTCCCTCCTCGTGCCCCACCCACCAGGACAGCTGGTCCTTCCCTTCCTGCCTTGCTCTTTGTCCTTCCCACCCTGGCCTGGACTGGGACCTGGCCCCCCTCCTCTGCTGCACAACCTCTCCTTGCAGTTGCTGGTGGAATCCTCCCTTGGCATCCTGACGCCCCCAGCCACTTCAAGGGTGGGGAGCTGTGCTGTAGGGTACTTCTAGGAAGCAGGGGTGGCACTTCTAGTTGCCTGCTAATACCCATTGTCCACTAGGCAGAGAGGCTGCCCAAAAACATAAAAGTGATCTCGGGCCATGATCAAAGCATCAACTGGTGAGGTGGACTTCCCCGAGTCAGGAACTCATAAATTATTTATAGAAGGATTATTGGGAGGCTGAAACGAGTCTAAACTTTACTGAGGTCCATCTATACACATCAACTGGGTTATTTCATGACTCTCCTGAAGGTAGGTGTTATATTCATTTTATGGATATAGACACAGAGCCTCAAAGGGCAAAGAAATATGCTCGAGGTTCTTATGGACGCAAATTGTCAGATTAGAGACCCTCCAAGGGAAATCCACTTTTCAGTAGGAACAGATTCTCTCCTTGGGCCTCAGATGTGACAGGACTGTCTTGGCTGGTGGGTAGGAGGCCTTCTTACTTGAGGTTCATGCTTCAGACATCGTCAAAGTGCATTGTGGAGAGCTGGGTGCTAGCTAAGGAACAGACATCACTGTCCACCAGGAAGGGGTGTAAATAGCATTGGTGGTGGGTGAGCAAAAAGGGCACAGGCAGGTGGAGGCTGTGTGACCTGGGCAAGTTGCTTCAACTTTCTGAGCCTCGGTTTGCTCAACTGTCAAATGGGTATAATAGTACCTCCTTTGTTGCATTTTTGTGAATAGCAGATCAGATAATACAGGTAAAGTACTTAAAAACATGACAAATTCTCAGTATATGTTCAAGAAAAATAAATCTAAATTTGGGTCAATATACAAAAGAACCCTGAACATGGTTTGGAGTACAGAGAAGGAAAAGTTAGCTTCTTCTGCTAGCCTAAGATGGACCAAGAACAAGCCATGTTGGAGATGAGCTGGGAAGGCAGGGTGGGCTCTAGGCTGGGCAGGACTTCATCATTTAGCTTTTCGACAGGTAGCTGTGGATCAGCTAAGGACCTGAGCCTGTGCTGGGTGCAGGAGCTGTAGCAGTGACCAAAACACTCACTGTGTATGCCTTCAGAAAGCTCACTGTCTAGCCACCCCGTGTGCCAGGCGGCGAGGGCCGCAGAGGAAAAGGGGGGAAGCAGAGAAGGAGATGTGGTGGGCAGAGTTGGGGGACTGCCACTTTAGATAGGGTGGCAAGGCACGACCTCATGGAGGTGACATTCCGGGAATGACCTAGCAAGGTAGACAGTGAGCCGTGAGCATGTCTGGGTGGAAATTTCCCAGGCAGCAAAATGAGCAAGTGCTGAAGCCCTGCAGTGGCACTTCTCCTGGAGCACTTGAGGGTGGCCAGTGTGGCCGGGCAGAGTGCACAGAGGGGCACAGAACAGGAGGCAGCTCAGAGCCACAGCAGGAAGCCAAATCCCCTAGGCTTTGCAGACCCCCCGCCCACCCTGATTGGGCATGTGACCTCTGTTCACACTGTGATGGGAGCTCATGGAGGAAATGGAGCCTTTTCCAATTGACTGGTGGGGCTGGCCTAGGCACGGGACCAGAGCAAGTTCAGGGAATAATGACCAGGGCTGTCTGGCCAGCCAAGAGGGCAGGAGTAGAGAACTAGAAGATGAGGCTGGACAGGGAGGCTAGTCACAGAGATGGGACTATAGGACGCTGAGAGATTCTGGCTAAATTCTATAGGCCCTAGGTTGTCTAAGGAGCATCTGCCCATGGAAGCCTTGGGTGTGGCCAGAGGCCAATGGGCAGCTTGGGCTCAACATAGACTCTCAGGAGAGACAAGAAGGCCTGGACAGGACTGGGAGCAGTGTCAGGCAGAGAACATACCAGGGAGGCATTATGTGGGTCTGCCCATGGGAATCAAGAGAGGGTGATGGGCGAGAGGAGGGTCTGAGATCCAGAGGACGAGTATAAGCTGACCCAGCCGATGCCCAGCTCAAGCCCACCCCCAGCCCTCCTGGCCCCATGTTAGTACTCATTAGCACGTCCTCTAATCTACCAAGAAATTCAATTTCCTACAAAATAACCAGTCAAGTCCCAAGGGAGCTCGGAGCCCTATGCATACAGTCAGACTTTCCAGGGACCACGCTGCTGTCCACCCGTGGGTTACCTTCTGTGGGATGCTGGCCCACTATAGGAAGAGTGGCTAATTGGCACCTTGGTAGTTGGGGTATTTTTTCCACTGGATCTGCAGTTTCTGAGTAAATCGACATCAGATCAGCAGTCGGTGAGAGCCAAAGGAAAGTTTGCAAACTTGCCATGTGGCTCAAATTAAGGGAGCAGTGTAGTCACTAAAGCATGTGTACTAAAAAATAAACATGTAGAATGTCAGGGTGGTGGATATTCTTTTGTGGCCTCTTAGGGAAGGCAGATGTCAATGTCTTTTCTTTTTAATACCAAATAAAAATGTCATGGGCAGTATTTTGGGTCCCACTTCACAGTGGTCAGTCCCACAAAGGCAGTCCCGTGTGTACTTGATGTGTGTGTGAATACAGATGAGAGGGTGTGTGTAAGTATATGAAAGACTGGGAAGGTGACATGTACACATGTAGAGCTATGAGTAAAGTATGAATTTGTGTGTGTATGCATGGGAAAGTGAGTTTGTGGGCATTTGAGAATGTGTGTGGGTGTGAGTGCATGTAATCATGTGAGTGTACATGTCCTGTGTGTGAATGTGTGTGTATGCACATGTGTTTGCATGTGTAAAGTGCATATATGTGTATGTGTGTGAATAGGTGTCAGTGTGGGTGTGCATAGACTGTGTGTGTAGATGTGTGAGTTTGTGCACAGGCACATGTGTATCATTTGTGGACAGGTTCCTGAAGGTGAATGCATGTGTGTGCTGTGCACAGCTAGTGTGCACACATCCTGCCCCATCTCCCAGCAGCCTGCCTGTCATCTCCCTCCCACCTTCTTCCATGGTTGGCCCAAGGCTGCACCAGAAAGCAATCAGGCCGCCCCATTTGTATCCTGCCTGTCATGTACAGGGCTGGCGGGCAGGCAGGGGTGAAGGGATTCCAGGCCCTGCCCCTAGATGCTGAGGCTGCCTCTAAAAAAAGAGGAAGTCTTGGCCGGGGCGCGGGGGGGGGGCCCAGCCTCAGGCTTCCACTGTGCTCCCAATTACTGGCACCTCCTGAGCGGCTCAGGAAAAAGGCATTGGTCGCCATGAGGAAGATATTCTGCTGGAGCATTCCCACTCCCCACAAAAAGAACCTTCTGCATATTATACACATTTTTCAATGTAATTATCCCCAGCCCACACACACAGCTTGGAGGATTAAAACATAAAATACAGTCTGCTCCCCACACATGAGACCGACACTATAACTGGCATCATAATAAATAAATGAAGTGGCCTCTCCGTTCCTTCCTTCTCCTCCTCCCTCCTCTTTCTCTCTCCTTTCCCTCCTCCCTTTTTTTCTCCCTTCCTGCACCCCTGCTCCTCCTCCTCTTCTCCCCCTTTCCCTCCACCTCTGCCTGGCCCTGGGCTTGTTTTGCTTCTGCCTCTGGATCCCATCCATCCCTTCCCGCCCAGCCCCCACCTTCCAGAACAGCCCACATGGCAGCATCCCTGCAAGGGGGTCGCCCCCACGCTGCTGCCACCGTGGAACAAGGGCTTTGTTCAACAAGCCATCCAGGGCTCTGTTCAGTGTGTCTGCTGCAGAGGGTTCACTGCACTAAACACAGGCATAGGGCGGGGTGGGGCGGGCAGAGGAGGGAGATTTTATAAGCAAACGGCTTCGTGGATCATTGAGGGGACATTAGGAAGCGTCCTGGAGCACCTAAAACTAAACGCCTCATTTCAAATGGATGGAAGGGCGTCTGCTGAGGAACTGCAACTGGGAACAGCTCAGGTTGCTAGGGAACGCCCTGAGAACGTTTTGTCTTCAGGCTGCAGATCCCGGATCCACCTGGGATTTCCCAGTTCTAGAGCCGCTGCCAGCTGGTGGTGCCAGCACTGGCGGGGAGATGGGAACAGAAAGCTGTGTGGTCCCAGGTGGTCAGGGCATGGGACCCAGGGTTGGCACTCCATGAGGTCAGGTATGCGCTCAGGGTAGGTTTGGTGAGCAGCCCATGCTGGTGATTTCCTTTCCACAAAAAATGTTGGTGTCCAGTTTGGCACACAAAGCTGGGGCCACAGGGGCTTCAACATGCTAGTGACAGTGTCCCCATCTGGAACCCAGAGCTGGTTAGTTCTGAGCTCAGCAACCCCGTGCCCAGCACCTGTCTTCTGCTGTCTCTTTGTGCCTTCTGCCCACCAGCCCAGCCCCATGAGTCTTGCACGTGCATACTCTTTGGGGAGCACAGACTGTTGGTTTCTCCTCAGAGCCCAGCACGGCACCTTTAATAATATTTAAGCTCCAATTAAATAATAAAAGATGTGGGTGTGGTCTTGTTTGTATAGATTAATTAGATATTTGGAGTGAGGGACAAAATGGTTGGTTCTGTTCATGTAACTTTTACTATAGGAAGATTGTTGTGGATTTTGGCTCAGGGTCCATTTTTTGTTCAGATCAGTCTTGAGTAGCAGAAAGAGTTAGCAGACTTGAGTCCTCACTGGATCTGCGCCACTTATGGTGATGTCAAGCAAGGCTGGCTCCATCTGATCCTCAGTTTCCTTACCTGTAAAATGGGCTAACCGGGAATCAGGTAAAAGAAGGTGTAGAAAGGGCTGATAACAGTGAATATTCCCACTGCTCAAAGTCGGGGTCCCAGTGCAGGTTAGAAACCCTATGAGTTGGGCTGAATGTTCTCTGCCCTGCATCCTTGCCCACCCATCTTCTGCCCTCCTGGGCCCCACCCTTGAGCCCTAGAACTTGCCTGGACTTTCCATTCTGAACCTGGACCAGACCGTAACCTGCTGGTAAAGCACTGGCTGAGGGTTTAGACTTTCAAGAAATTTTCAGCTGTTTTCCCTGCCTTTATTGTATTCCTTGCCTGGCTAGCAGCCCACTCGTCCAGGGTCCTGCCTCTGCAAGGCTGAGAGCAGAGGCCCAGCCACCCAAGGGCAGCCTCCTTCACCTGCAGTTCAGGCCCTGTGAGCTCCCAGAGACAGAGACTTTGCCCTGCACTCTTGTTTCTGGGACAGCGGCACCAAAACTGTGCTTGACACAGTTTCCCTCCAGCACAGCCCAGAGGAGAAGAATGTAGGGCCATCTAGTCAGTTCCCTCTTTCAGTCTCTGCAGTCCATTTGAATGAAGAGAAAGGGGGTAGAAGAACTACTATCAATTAAACACTTACTATGCTCCTGGCTTAGGTGCTGGCATGTGGAGCTGCTGAAAAATATTTGTTGAATGAGAGAGTATATGCCTTTAGACTATAACCTCATTGAAGACTCTTGGTAAACCTAAGAGGTGGATTATTAGCACCACTTTGCAGATGAGGAAACTAAGGCTCAAGGAAATGAAATGTCTTACTCACAGTTGTGCAGTCAGCTTATGGGCTCACCTCTAAGCCACGCTGACCCTTGGGTTCCAACCCCTCCCCATGGGTGTTCTCTTATTATAGTGGACCATTTTCCTGGCACCAAGATGTCACAAGGGGCCCAGGAATGCAGCTCGGGGGCATCAGCCAAATGGCCCAGCCCAAGGGCCTGACTGGCACCAGTTATCAGATGCTTTTCCAGCATGGTTGGCTACAGTCACCAGCTCGAGGAGGGCAAAGGCAGGTGGACAAAGGATGGAGCCGGAAGGGAGAGGCAAGAGGATAGGGACAGGCTGAGGTCAGCCGACCCAGTCCTAAGGCTTCCAGTCGGAAAGGGCACAGCCCCTCCAGTTGTTCCAAGTCTACTTAGGGGCTTAAGGAGCATCTAGATGATAGCATAGGGTGCCGATCTGTGAGGATCTCTAAGACATCCCTAGAAATACGATAAGATGAAGCAATAGTTCTTATTCACTAGGACTCCACGCTGGAGCTAGTGCCCATGAATTTGGAAGGCCTCTATGAGCATCTAAGAGTAGTGATGGGTTAGGGTGGAGAGATTCCCCTCAGGGCAGGCCCGAGTATTGATAAGGGTTCAGGGCAGGCCACCTCAAAATGTGCCACGCTGGCATATTAATGATTTTGAATTGAAGCTACATAAGAAATAGTTGATGCAGGAAGGACACTCTGATCATCCTTTGTCTCCTTGAAAGCAGGAAATAAATTCTCTATATGAAGGGTACCTACCCTGCACCTGGAGGGTAGAAGGCATCCTTATCATCAGAGGCAGGGAATTCAGGACTGAGAAGGCTGTGTAAACCAAACCCATCATTTCTTCATTAATGTGCCAGCCCAAGCCCAAACTTCTTTGTCTCGTTAATTCTTCACAAATTTATTGTTTCTTTGTCTAAAAGGTTTAAAAGCTGCCTGCTTTAGTCACTTCTTTGGGGTTCATATCTTTGGGACCACTGCATATGAAATTAAATTTGTTTTCCTCCTATTAATCTCTCTTTTATTACAGAGAGTGTCTCAGCCAAGAACCTAGAAAGGTAGAGAGCAATTTATCCTTCCTTCCCTGTGTTACTCACATCTCCTCACTGCCTGACTTCTAAGAAGGCAAGTACAGCATTGGCTGCAGCCCTTCTGACTGCTAAGCGGGATGTGCAAGTTTGGGCCAGAGCTGAATTGCATGGGGAAAGAGGAGAAACTAAGGCAGGTGCCAACTTCCCCACTCAGTAGCTTTCTGCCCCTCAGAGCTCTCTGCCTTGCCACTAAATTCCTATTAAGCAGATACTTGAAAAACATTGGTGTGAAATTATAGTATGTCTGTCTATGTTCCCAATTGGCTCAGGTGTGTTTGGGAGAGTGTGGTTCAATAGGACCTGACACCCCAGACTCAATCCCTCTGCATATTTAATCCCTGTGTATGACAGACTATGGTTACAGTAAACATCCCACAGGCTTGTGCTCAACATATAATATCTGTATTGGCAACAGACATGGGAATTGAGGGGCTCTCAAACCTGGGTGCAGCTTCCACTACTGGTAAGGAAGGTAATCATCCAGCTACCAGTCCCAGTGGTATGCTGGTAAATGTTAAACAACCAACTCTCTCAGGAAAAAAGAAAAAGAAGAAGAGAAGAGAAATAAGCTGGATTTGAAGCACTTGATGATTTCTGTGGTGTGAACACTCCCACCATGGCCAATTGCAAGCTCCCTGTTGGACATCACTGAATATGGAGTTGAGAAGAGATGCACTCTTGCAAGCCTGTGTGAGCCGGCTCCCACACACCGCAGCAAAACCCACCTGTAGGCCCAGGTCCCATCCGGCTGTGTCACCCTGAGCACTGGGCGGAGCTCTTCATATAGAGTCAATAACAAGATATTGCCCACACGTGTGTAGTGAGCAAGCCGATCAGGGCCAGGTGAGAATCCTAGCCACAGGAAGGGAACCTTCACTTTCTCCACAATGGGTTTCTGGAAATTTTGACAATTTGGACTTAATTAAAATGAACACTGATACTCACAGAACATACCATGAAAAGAGTAAAAAGGCAAGCCACAGAGCAGAAAATTTTCATAGTAGGTATATCTGACAAAGAACTTCTATCCAGAATATATTTAAAATTTTTTTGAATGAATAAGCAATGGTAGCCCACAGAGATGGGTAGACTTAAACACTTCACAAAAGACAATGCCCAAAGGTTCAATATATGTGAGGGTTCAACTTCAATAGTTATTAGGGAAATGTAAATTAAACTCACAATGAGTACCACAATGCACCCTTTAGAACAACTAAAATTCAAAGAACTGACAATACCAAGTGTTGATGAGGTGTAGAGCAACTGGAACTCTAACTCTCATACACTGCTGGCGGAAGTGTAAAATGGCCCAACCAGTGTGGAAAATTGTCAGTAGCTATGAAAGTGGAACGTACACATATCTTCTGAGTGAGCAACTCCAGTTCTATGAATAAACACAACACAAATGCATACATATGTTCACCAAAAGACATAAAAAAGAATGTGCACAGCCACATCATTCAGAACAGCTAAAAAGAGAGAACAGTCCAAACAGACACCAATGGGAGAATGGATATATGAAAATATGTATAGTATGCAATGGAATTCTATGCAGCAATGAAAATGAACAATCCACTCGTGTACATAACAATGTAACGGATCTCAGAGTCATAACACAGAGCCAAGAAGTGAGACCCAAAAAGTACACACTATGTGGGATCTCATTTATATAAATTCCCCAAACAGGCAAAACTTAGAAGAGGTCAGTGGATATCCTTGGGACTGAGTAAGAACTAGGATGGTTTTGATGGAGAGATGACATCTAATGTCCTTTAGCACTGACTTCCTATTGCCAGGCCCTATTCTAAGGACTTTCCATAAATCCCTGTTTGATAGGAATTATTTATATTTCCATTTCATAGAGGAGAAAACCGAGGCTCAGAGGTAGGTCACTTGCCCATGACCATTCTGCAGGTCATCAGGATTTGTTTCCAGGAAGTCTGACCCCAAGGCCACACTGAATCACTCCCCTATACAGCCTTTCTAAGATGATCTAAATTGTGGGCAATATGCTCCCCTAAGTTAGTGTTTCTGGCCTGTTTCTTCCTTTGTATCAAGAACACTTCCCTTGGAACCATTCAATCCTGCCATGGCATGATGAAGTGAAGGGTGTGTGCCTGGACCAGAGAAAAATGCAGAGACCAGGCGGCAGGTGACACTGGCAACCAATGGGCATGCCCCAGAAGTCAGGGCTAAAGGACATTAGATGTCACTGTTATTATTACTACTACTGCTATTTCTGAAATGTTTGAGTGTGGGCAGGTAAGGTGTTCACTTGCTTTTCTCCTCTCAGGACTGTTGTGAGGTTTAAATGAGATGATGCACTGGACTCATTTAACACAGTCCCTGGCACAAAGTTGGTCTTTAATCAATGTTATCTATTGGTTCTCTCTCTGGGCTAAGCCTGCAAGGATGGGGCTTGTGCTTGCTTTGCAAGGGAGCAGAGAGGGCTCCTGGACAGAGGCTGGGTGGCAGAGGATGCCCTCCTGTCAAGACTCAAGCCATGGTCCTTCTCCATGGCACAGCACGCTGGCCTCCAGAACCTTGTCACTGACTTGCAGGAAATGGAGCCTTGAGTCTGGAAGGAATTCCTTGCCAATTAATGCCCAGTGAGCATTTGTGTTGCTACTGAATGTCCATCGGTCACGTGCCAATTTCTATGACACTTCCTACTGGCCTGTTCATACCACCACTGCCTGTAGCCATTGATACTGCCATCCTAATTTCTCCTGGTCACTGGCCTTTCAGTGTCATTAAGTTTAATAGAGGGAAAGCTGTGTTTACGGCTTGGCATGAAGGAAGAACATGCAGATCTCTGTTGCCAGGCTACAAATGACTCTTTTTCCCTCCGCTAGAAGAAAGTAATAATGATTAAGAAATACTCAGTTGCTTGGCAGGCTTCTGGGTGGCTTAGCTGTGAATATTCCAGGGCCTGGAGACACCTTGCCTTTCACAGATCCTGCTGACAATCTTGGTTCCCTTGGTTTCAGGTCTTTAATTCATCCATCTTCTGAAGAAAGAGAAGGCCTGGGATCAATGGAAAAATCAGCATCCTTTTTTCTGGGGAGACACAACTCTTGATTATTTGATTTTTCTCCTTGAATGGACATGGTAGAGGTCCCAAAAGAACTGGGGATAGCAGTACTCTAAGGGGCAGATCTAAGATCAAGTAGAGGGAAGGAAGGGTAAATTCAAGGTGAGATGGCAGAGGGTCATGAATGGACAAGAACAGCAGCTGGTTGAGAAATGAGGGGCTTGCAAGCAGTAGGGAAGAGACTTCCAGCTGAAGGTTGGAGCCCAGCCTTGATACCTGCATCTATTCTGTTTGTCACCTCTTCCCTGGAGCCAGGCATGGTTGTCTAGTGTAAAAGCCCAGGATCTGACTACACACCAGTTTGGCTCTGCTAAGGAGTGAAGACAGACTTGCTTACACTTGCAAACAGGCATGAGAGCCCATGGCCACAGTGTTGGAAAAGTACCTGTCCATATGGGCAGGGCAGTCCTAGTTCTTGTGTAATTCTATGATTTTTAGTGAAAATAAATGGATATTTAGTAAAATATCCAATGTGAATTAATTTGTATACCTCTATAAGGGTTTTCCTACAAATTTAGTTACAGAATTTTTTTAAATAGCCTTTGTCAGACTACATATACTTTTTGTTACTGCTGCTTTGGTTTTTATGATGGGGCAAGAACCTAACATTCATTGAAAGCCCTCTATGGGATGTAGGCATCTCCATATACCATATGCTATTCTACAAAAAAACCCAAGAGTTGGGGTAGTTAGTGTTTTCCCCCTTTAATAAGTGAGAAAAACAAAGCTCAAAGCTTTGGTTTACAACTCACCCAGGCCACACAGCTAATAAATGGTAGGAATGGTGTCAAAGCTGGGTCTAGGAGACCCCAGTGGGTATGCATCTGCCCTTACATATAATTCCCTTGACAGGGAAAATATAGTGCCCTTCCCATGGGCTTCTCAGTCCCTGAGAACCTGAAGTGTCACTCCCTCAGCCTCTCTTTCTCTTTCTTATCTTTCTTGCATAGCCATTTTCTTCTCACAATGTGTGTGTCCTAGCACGAAGACTTGGCTTGGCTTGGCTTCCCAGGAGCTGCCTCTGATTTTTGACGCGTTTACCTGCCTCAGCATCAGAGTTCAGAATAATTCCATTCAAGGCAGATTTTTCTCCCTGAGAAATTCTGACTCACAGATTGGAGCAGTCTGATTAATCATGAGGGGTTTTGTGGCCAGTGCATCAGACACTTCTCTGCATCCCCTTTCAGCAGGGGAGAAGCCCTGCTCTAGCTGGCATCACTCTGCAATCAGGACTGCCTGTGAGGGCACAGAAGTGAGGTGAGTCATCAGCATCGCCACGTCATCCTATCCGAGCTAGCTCCCATCAGATCATCTGATCTACCAGCTCTGTTAGGGCCATGGCACACAAGTCATGGGGCCTCCTGAGTCAGCGCAAACCCAGCACACCGCATGTTGCTCAGTGCACCATGCAAATCTCTCCCGTCAATCACCTGGGAGTTGATTGAAGTGGTATTGATTGGTTAATTCCCTCTCAGCCTCGGAGAGCTCGTGTATCAATGGTCTCAGCCATTATTTAATTATTATTTCATTCTCATGACCCTGGGTCTTACAAAAGGAAGGTTCAGTCACACAGGTAGAAGAACTTGTCGGACACTGTTGATTCTGTGTTGAAATGCATTTTCAAAGAGATAAGTTGGCTTTGATATTAAAGTTGAGTTTCCCTTGAGTCGAGGGTTTATTTCACTCATCCTCTGAACAAATATTTAGTGAGTACCATGCAGTATACTGGAGCATTGCCGGTGTGCAGCAATGAAGATGTAGCTGTTGCTCCCATGCGGCTGCCATTCAATCTCCATTCTAGGGTAGAAAGAGTCTGTTTACTTCACCCTCAGGATAAAACCCAGTGCTTGAGAGTTGGTTGATCTTCCCCACAGAAGAACAGCCTATGGTTTGAGCTCATTACGTTTCAGAATTTGTCCTTGTAACTTGGTGTCTCTCAGTGGGAAAAAATGTCAGTGTGGAAAGAAATAAATGACCATAAGGGAAGGGACCCAAGTGAGTTACTGGAATAGCCCCTGAGTGGGGAGGCAGCAGGATGGGGCAGGTGCAGGCAACTTGAGGGGAAGGCCAGGCAGGGCAAACACCTCCCTTTCTGGTGATGTGACCTTAGACTAGTCATTGTCACCCTCCGAGCCTCATTTTTCTCAGTCATACATTGGGGATGATGCTGTTTTTCTCATAGGGCTGTCATTGGACTTCAGGAAGACACCTTGTCAAAATTTCTTGGTGTTTAGCAAAGGCTCAGTGCATCCTCATCTCTATTTACCTTCTCCTTTTAAAGTCCATCCTTGGCTCAGTAGTTTCTCTCACGTTTCTCACAGTAATAGCTTCCATGCCCCCAACCTTCTTCCAAAAGAGCCTGGAAGACTCTGGAGAGAGGCTGCTTCCTTTAGCCCAAGTGACAATGTACATTTTACTCCAATCTGGGTCACCTTTGAGAGTCAAAGAGGTATTGTTAATAATCACACCCACAAAAGAGGCATAAGCCAGGACTGCCTAAGCCAATGGAGACATGTGGTCACCTTCCCACTGTGGTTTTACTGGCTGTGGGGGGTGGTACACAATACAGCAATGTCACTTCTTCCCAGAATCCCAGCCTCATGGCACAGCCAGATGAGGCTGCATGGTACCCCACTAGTGGGCAGAATTTAAGATGGCCACTTCCT
Organism: Smutsia gigantea; assembly: GCA_032199065.1. Lineage (NCBI taxonomy): Eukaryota > Metazoa > Chordata > Mammalia > Pholidota > Manidae > Smutsia > Smutsia gigantea. The sequence continues at coordinate 120,265 of JAVSCE010011086.1, forward strand.
ACACCTCCAGTGCACAGACCCTGTACAAATTTCCTTATTTTGAGTGTAGGTAAAACCTGTGAATATGATGGGATATCACTCTCATGATAAGGCACATTTGGCAAAGGTGAAAGTATTTTGCAGATGTACTTAAAGTCCCAAACCAGTTGACTTTGGGTTATTCAAAAAGGAGATTATCCTGGGTGGGCCTGACTTAATCAGGTGAAGTCAATGTCCAAGAAGGACTTGGACCTTCCTGAAAAGGCAGTGAGCAAAAGCAAGGAAGGAGCAAGCTATTTTGTGAGAGGGACGTGTGATTAGAACCTAATGGTAGCTTCTAGGAGCTGAGAGAGACCCCTAACCAGTGGCCAGCAAGAAAATGGCAACATCATTTCCAGAGTTGCAGGGAAAATTCTTCAAACAACCTGATGGAGCAAATCTGTCCCCAGTTGATCCTCCAGATGAGAACATAGCCTGGTTGATATCTCAGTTTCAGCCTGTGAGACCCTGAGCAGAAAACACAGTTGTGTATAGACTTCTGAACTATAGAAAGTGTGACATAACACGTGGATATTGTCTTAAGCCACTAAGTTTCTGATAATTTATTACACAGCAATAGAAAATTAATGCAAATTCAAAATTCCCATTGCCATTTTTATCTTCTGCCCATGTGCTCATTCTAGTCTGCTCACCCAGGATAACTTCCCTCCTGCTTTTCCAGTCTTCTGTTCTCTGAGCTTGCCTCTAAGTCCCCTCTTTTCTAGGATGTACTTAGCTTCTTGCTGAAGGCTCCTGGCAATTCTTTGTATATGCACCAACTCTGTCAGTGCCCGTGTCCCTGTGAATATTCATCTATTTAACCAACTTTCCTGGATGCTCCTGTGTGCCTCGCATTTTGTAAAGGCTTTCCCTTATGCCTGTAAGGAAAGTGCTAATCACTTTCTTCAACAGTTGAGGAGTTGAAAGCTAAGAGTAGAGTGGCTCACCTGTGGTAAATCAGACACTAAGTAGTGTAACTAGAATTTAAACCAGGGCCTTCTGTCTCCAAAGCTGCTCTACTTCTACCATGCCTGCTGCCTGCTATCCCATTCAACTGTCAGGATGCCACAGATCCCAAAGGGCTGCACAGCTATGTTAACCCTTGACCCTTTAAACCACTCTTTCATATAGTTCGTCACAGGTTATCTTCTCAGGAACCATGCAAAGTATTTTTACCTGCAACTCACAGATGAGAGCACTAAGACACCAAGAACATTGTTCATTCATTTACTCACTGCACATCCGTTATTGGGTACCTAAGAGGTGTCTTAGAGTTCTAGGCCCTAGGAGACAGAGCAACAACAACTCTGCTCTCAGGATGCTAGCAGTCCGCAGTGGGGAGGAGATGTGTAGACAGAGCCTTGTACCACTTGAGGATGGAATCTACAGTACTAACATAAATGAAAGAGGAGAAGAGGAATTCAACCCAGGCATGAATGGGAATCAGAATCATAGGGCTTCTAGGAGGAAGTGGAGGGCAGTGAAAGTTAAATAAGAGTTACCCTTGTAATCATCAGGGGTGGGGGAACATGAGGTTTATGGGGTTTGCCTGAGATGTGCAGCTTGTGTGAGGCAGACCCAGGACTCAGTTTGGGTGGAACTTCCATTGCACTCCCCTGCTTCTCAAGGTAGGTTGAGGTCTCTGGCTGGTGGGACATCTCCGTATTTGTTTCTCCGTCTCCCAAAGCCTTCACTCCTCAGGGTGTCTCTGGGACTTAACATCCCATGGAAGCAGAAAGAAACACACACCCACACACACCTAAACAACTCAGATAAACACTAATATGCACATATATACATTTGTACCTCTCCACACATATTCACACACATACTTACCCCTATAGTGACACATAAATACATAAATAGGCTCCACACAGAGACACATATATACACACATACAAACATATTCACACACCTACATCAACATACATTCATACCCACATGCATACATAGACACACTTATATACACAGGCACATACATATGCTCCACACACACATATATACATGGAGGCCCATATAGATGCCCATACATACCCACATGCCCATATATACTCATTCACACAGACACACACATACATGCATGCACATACACACTCTTTCAGGAAACCGAACAGCAGACTCTAGCTCAGCACAGCCAGTAAAATGCCCTGAGAATTCGTTTTTATTATGCAGAACAGAGAGAGGTAGGTGACAGACTGTCAGATGCAGTCTTGTCCCCAGTCACCTATTGAGAACCAAACAGACAGCACTGTGGTTTCCAGGCAAATTCCAGCTGCTTCCCCGATGCCCAGGGTGCATAAAGCCATGAAGCCAAATGATGATTTTCCCCTTCAAAAGAATAACATTGCCTGGCCCTCCCTCCCCGGAATAGAGAGGTTTCTGTAGCACTCAGTCCCCATGCAGGCCAGGCAATCCCGTCAGGATGAAGGGCCGGCAGAGAAGCCAAGCAGCTCCATCAATTTCTCCTGGAAAGCCCAGAAGAAATTTGGCCATAGAAAATCCCTTCCCTCTTTGCTAATAAAACTTATCAGTGCAGGGCAGGAGGCTGGGAGGAGAGGGACTGCAGACACTCGCCTTGCTAAATTACTTGGAGAAATGGCCCTGATCAGCCATCCAGAGGGAAGAGAAGCAGGAAGCAATATAACATTTATTGAGGCAGAATTTTTTCACCTAGATTCTCGTACTCAGTTCTCTCAGCAGCTCTGCAATGTTGCATTAGCTCCATTCTATAGATGATGAAACTGAGGTCCAGCTATGCACAGAAAGAGCAAAGATTTTGGAGAAAAAGCAATGTGGGTCTGAGCCCCCACCCTGTTTCCTTGCTTGCTACATGGTTCAGGCTGGTAACTTTACCTCTTTGCATCATAGTCTTCCTGTGAGGACTCCCATCCTGATTCAAGACTGAATAGATGATGTAGGCAAAACAGGGACACAGATCCTGAGTACAGAAACCACTCAGGACATGTTCATTCCACATCCTTGTCCGCCCTGGCTCCTCTTTGACCTGAGCCCCCATACATCCCCACCCCGAGTCTCCCTCCAGAAAGATGAGTGAGACCCCTTGGCCCTGGGTCCTGCTGTTCTGTGCATTTACCCATCACCCTGCCTTTGGCTGGGGCATGGGGAGGAGCATTGGGCAGCTAGTACTCAGCTCTGTACAACAAGAGGGAGCCCGGAGGAATAACATGTTCTTTCCCAAACTTCAGCAAGAGCTCTCCAAGTCCTTGACCTCCTCTCAAGGAGGACCCAGATTTTTGGTATTCTTGGACTGGCTGCATTTGCTCATGGCTTCATGAGCCAAGGGGGCCTAGTGTCAGCCCTCACTAGGCACCTCCTTCGAGAGCCCACATCTGTAAAACCCAGTGTTTACCCAACATCTGGGAAAGAATATGGCCTCTGAGGCTGTGAAATATGTAGGCAAGTAGGCAAATCAGTCAGGAATGGCATGGTCCTGAGGAAGCAATGGACAAAAACGTAAAAGGAAATGTGGGCTAAGTAACAGGGGAAATTCCCTGTAGGAAGATCTATTAGACTGTGAAATAGTATTCCACAGGAAATGGAGGAGGGGTGCCTGGAGGTATTTGAAGCCTTGCTTGCCTAAATAATAGAAGCCGCATGGTGTGTGGAGTGGCCGGGAACTGGCCTCAGGGGAGCAGCTGCCTTGCCTTAATAGGTAGTCTCCATACAAATGTAATTTCCAGCTTGCCGTAATGTTCCATAGAGCTGAACTGCTTTTGCCAGGCAAAGATGGCACTCAATTACAACTCAGAATAAGCCATAGAATTTGAAGTGGGCACAGCCATCATTTTGCCAACAGGGTGGTGACTCCCAATGAACAGTTCTATGGATTCAACACAACCTTACCAAAATACCAACTGCCTTTTCTGTAGAAATTGACAAGCCAATTCTAAAGTTCATATGGGATTGCAAGGGATTCAGAATAGCCAAAATGATTTTTAAGAAAAAGAAAAATTGGAGAACTCTTATTTCCCAAGTTCAAAACCTACCACAAAGCTGGAGTAATCAAGACAGCACGGTACTGGCATAAGGGTAGACATATAGATCAGTGGGATAACATTAAGAGTCTATAAATAAAAGCTTTACATTTATGGTCAGCTGATTTTTGACAAGTGCGCTAAGACAATTAAATGGGGAAAGATAGTTGTTTCAACAAATGGCTCTAGGACAACTTGGCTCTAGGCTCTAGGTCATCCACATGCAAACGAGTGAAGGTGGACTCTTACCTCACACCATATACAGATGGACTATTGATCTAAATGTAAGATCTAAAACTGTGAAGTTCTTAGAAGAAACCATATGGGTAAATATGTATGCCTGTGTGTCAAGCACAAGAACAACAACAAAATAGATCATTTGGACTTCCTCAAAATTCAAAACTTTTGTGTTGTCAACAATATCAAGAAAGTGGGAAGACAACCTATAGAAGGAGAGAAAATATTTGCAAGTCACATATTTGATAATGAATTAGTATCCAAAATGTATAAAGAATTCTTACAACTCAACAACAAAAAGACAAATAATTCAATTAAAAATGGGCAAAGAATTTCAGTAGACATTTCTCCAAAGAAGATATAAACACCTTAAAAAATGATTAACCTGGTTAGTCATTAGGAAATATAAATCAAAACCATAATGAGATACTACTTCACACCCACTAGTATGGTTAAAATTAAAAGACAGATAATAGCAAATGTTTACAACAATGTGGACAAATTAGAACCCTCAGTCATTGCTGGTGGGAATATAGAATAGGGAAGTCACTTTGGAAAACAGTTCGGCAGTTCCTCAAAGTTTAACATGGAGTCACCAGCAATTCTGTTTCTCAGTATATACCCAAGATAATTGAAAACATATTGTACATTGATGTTCACATTAGCAATACTCGTAAGGGGCAAAATATGGAAACAACCCAAATGTCTATCAACATATGAATGGATAAACAAAAGGTGATGTATCCATACAATGGAATATTATTCAGCTTTAAAAAGGACAAAAGTACTTATGCTGCACCATGAATGTACCTTGAAAATATGCTAAGTGAAAGAAACCAGACACAAAAGGCCAAATATGGCATGAGTCCATTTATTTGAAATGTCCAGAATAGGCCAATCTATAGAGACAGAAAATATTACTGTTTGCCAGGGGCTGGGAGTGTGGGGGAAATGGGAGTGACAGTTAAAGGAGATGGCATAGCATTTTTCTAAAATTAGATGATGGTGATGATTGTACAACGCTGTGAATACCCATAAATATTACACATTGAAAGGGTGAATTGTTTGGTATGTGAATTATATCTCAGGTAAACTCTTATTTAATAAAAAATAAAGTCACCCCTTAACCTTTCACTCACAGTCTGGGTCTATATCTCTCTTTCAGTGAATATTATCTTACACAAATGAGTTCTTACAATATACATAATTTTGTATTTTCCTTCACTTGCCATTAGGTTTTAAGGCTTTTCTTAAGGTTATTAAAAACTCTTCATTAATATTATTTTTCATGGTTGCCTAATATTCTATCATATGACTATAACCATAACTTATTTCTCTATTATTGTGTTACTGGGTGTGTGAATTCTTTCCCCAGGTTTTGCTATTATAAATAAAATCTTTGTTGAACATCTCTGCAAGTAAACTCTTATCTGCAGTTTTTAGATTGTCCTGTTTTTTCGGATAAGTTTCTAAACTTGAGATTACTGGGTGAATGTAGTCAAGATCCTGATCTCTGTGAGCTCCCCTCATTTGCCTCAAATGACCCTTTTTGAGATATTTGATGCAGGTACATATAGTTTGCTGAAATAAGAAGTTACATTCTTCAGAGTAACTTCTTGGCATGAGGGAGAGATCTTGTCACCAAAACCAGACATACCCAAGGTCATATTCCAGCTCTGCTACTTGATACTGAGTGATCTGGACCAAGTGACAATGACCCTGTTGACCCTCAATTTTCTCTCCCCTAGAAATGCATACAGTAATACCTAGCTATTGTAAATAAGGTAATAAAACCTCAAGTGTCCCAGGTTCATTCCTCAAAACTAGGCACTTGTTTTGTGTGCATTTTTTGCCTTTCTTCTCTTCCCAGTCCCCAGCTCGGCCATGCAAATGTGCCTTTGGATCCTGAGTTCTGCCCACACCTGAGCCCTGGGATGTGGCACCCTTTCTGTAACAGCATGACTAGACAATGCTTTGGTGTGAATGACAGGGCTGGCCCTAGACCTGAAGTTCAGGACTGGGGCCCATGATCTTGGGCAACCCCTCAACATTTTTTGATTCTGGCCTCTCATTAAAAATGGAGGCAACGAGGCAATTTAACATGAGCCTCGTGGTGGGGGTCGGGGAAGAGGCTGGATGTAACAATGCTTGGTGTGCCCTCCACAGTCCCTAATTAAGTTTATCATCACAACTGTCTTCAAATACAGTGGGGCTTGCTTGGGTATACCAAGCTCAGTTCATTCTCTACCACTAGATTATAGGCCGGTAGACTGGCTGGGAAACGGCACATCACTACACACTATAGTAATTACTAATTACATGTTTCTGCCTTCTGTAGCTTATTAGCAAATTGCATGTAGAGGGATCTAAAAGTAATTGCCCTTCTCCTGTAACTTCAGCAGCGTGCAGAAATCACAAAGAATTACCTTATTTACTTCCCAAGTGATTCCCAGTGGCCGTTTATCATACATAAGAAAAAAAATCATACAGTAACCAAACACTCTTCTGCTTACAAATGACAGGAAAGGGTCACTAGAAATCTTGAGTGGAAAAAGGCAGCTGCTGACTAACTGTGTGTAAATATCCCCCTGTGGGTAATAGCTTAATTTTGATCATTGTTCAAAAGAGCAGGCATTTTGAATTATTAATAGGTGTCAGCTACGAAAGAATGTTTAACTGGAAACTTACAACAAGAGAGCGTGATCTGTACAAATGACACTGTGTCTTTAACCACCCTGGTGTGTGGGAAAGAGAGGAGGGGGGAAAGAAAAGGATAAAAGGCATATAGGCAAAAAGTCAGCCTCATTTTCCCCTTGGGCTGGGTTTTTCTAGCTTGTGGGTATTGTATTACTTTACCACCATGGAAACTGGCCTGGACTCCATTCATTCCTTATTAAGTTTGGTTATAGGTAGGTTCCTTTTCTTTTTAAGGAAAGTCTATTCCAACCAAGCAGAAAGCTCAAAGCTGCAAGGAGCGCCAGGCTGTAATACAAGCCTTATGCCTTTGCTGTGATGAAACTTTTTCACGTCCAAACGCATAGCATGGACACCTTTCATTGTGAGCAGCGCTGACATGATTCTGCTCAAATAAACTGAAGAAACCGTTTCAAACGATTCATTTGATAGAAACATCAGGATCACTGATGTGTGGATTGGCCTCTGTGATACCTTTTCTAAAAACACACACAGTGGATCATGAGTTTGTTGAATTAACAAGAAAGAAGAAATGGCCGTTTTGTTCCCCTTTCTTGGTTTTATGGCCTTTTGGGTAGCCCATGAGTACTAGAGATTGAAGTAAAGGAAAGATAGGGTATGAAGGTATATGAAGGGCTCAGGTGGGTATATGACTATGATCAGCCGTGTAAGAAACTCGTTCCTGCTATTTCTGCGCTCCATGCCCCTCTCCCCTGTGCTCCAGGCTCTATCCCACCTCTAGGATAAAGAGGTGAGATGCTCCAGGAACAGCCCTCACAATGCCTGGAGTCTGTGTGCTGTGCAACCGTTCGTGGACACCGCTTTCGGACACCGCCACCTTCAGTCCTTTCCAAACGCTCCCAAATATTATGATTTGGACAGAAATAGTAAGAAAACCGGCAATCAGAGATGGCAAATTCCTGCCATAGGTCACCCAGCTAGCGGATGGCAGAGGCAAGGCTTGAATCCAGCAAGTCAGTTTCCATGGTGATTTTAACTAGGACTTGGTCCCTGTTTATGTTAGGAGCCGGAGGCGAGGGGTCACAGAATCTGCTGCCTTTGTTACCTTGAGGCTGGGATAGAATGCAGAGGCCCTCATTGTCCTGTGAGTCTCTTCCCGCCTTCTCCCAGGCTCTTCTCTCTTCCTGGCTGGCCTCCTGTCCCCTCCACATCCATAAATCCATTCATCCGTGGCTGGTCAACTCCTCTGACTACCCAGTCCTCCCCATTGTCTACAGAGCATGATGACAGGATTGATAGGCCCTTGAGCCTGGCTGAATTGTAAGCATGACACCGCTTAAAGCCCACTGTGTTTGTTTTGTGGGTCAGGAGAGACTCCCTCAAAGAGACTGAGAACTATGCAGAGAAGGAAGGAGACCCCCAAATTTGCCCCTCACTTTGTGCCAGGCACTGGGATGGGCTCAAACAGCTCCCAGTCTCTTACTGAAGGCGTCTTTTATGTCGACAACTGAGGATCGCACAGTGGGCATGAGGCTGAAGCTAGTGTAAGAACAAGGGACAGAGGTGATGTCAAAGCAGAGTGACTACTCAGGGACACAGGGATAGCTTCCAGACAAAGAAGGCCTGGATTACATTTGGAGGATGAAAAAGAATCTGCCACACAGGCAGACAGGCGGAGAGAACGTTTCTGTAGGACTGTCTTCATTTCTGATGAATTGTTGCCCTCGCCTCCCCAACACATATGGAGATTGCCCAGAACAAGTCTGGCCACCACACAGCAATTTCTTGGGGAATTTAGGTCTAACTGGATATGTCAGGCAGCTCCAATAGCCTTAGGCCAAATTAAATGAGGCTGGGTTCCTTGCTAGAAACAAGGCCACTGAACCAAAGTGGACCAAGCTGGTGTGCCTGTTTGGCTGCAGCATTTGAATGTTTGTCATAAAATAATAAGAGCTGGCATGTAGGGGGCCTTACTACACGACAAGCCTGATGCCCACAGTCTTAGGTGCCTTGATCCGTGTTTCCTTAATAACAACAGTGTTGGTGCTATCAATACACCCATTATACAGATGAAGGCAGTGAAGTTTAGCAAGCTTAGATAATCCCCCCAAGGTCACACAGCTAGCAGCCGGGCAAAGCCAGAATCATGCACTATTCTGTGCGTTGTATGCATGGGCGCTCTCGGCCTCGGGCTTCCCAGCACAGCAGTAGGGGTGCAGTGATCACTCACATGCCTTGTTCTTTAGCCATTGTTGACAGACAGCCTTCTATGCCCAGCAAGGTAAAGGCTGCACAGATGACAGACATTCCTGTCTAGGGAACTTCATTCATTCAACTAAAATTCACCGTGGGCCAGCCTAGTGCTGGGCCCTGGATTATCAGGAGAAGAGAGGCATCTCCCCTCCATAAGCTGAGTACGGGGCAGGGAGACACACTGGGGACTGCAGTGGGCCGTTTGCCCACCTCTGGGCTTCATGGGAGAGGGGAGGGGCATCGGGTGGGCTTCTCAGTAGAGATGGTCGTGGAGGACGAGTGCATGGACACGGTGGGCAAGAGCCCTAGTAAAGGCATAATCTACCTGGCCAGGGAGAAAGCTCATGCCAGGGAATGGGGCGGGGCCTGGATGACAGACCCTGGCCAAAACAGCCCTGATAGGGAGGGCTGGGTTTTACTTTATAAATGTGCTTTTAAGCACATTTATAAATATAAATTTATGCCTTCACTTCACGGACCATCCTTTTATGAACACCATCCCTGTCACTGCTAGCGTATTGCTTAGGCACGACATAGGGCGTGGGCATTTAAATGTTGCTTTCATGGTATTTTTTTTTTAAACAGAAGCAGCCTTGCTCCTCTTCATTCATCCCTCAGAGTTTTCCAGGACCCTGCTCTCTGGCACTGGGCTGGCACCCAGAGTTCAAAGTACAGAAATTCATGGGCCTGCATCACGATCCTCGTCTTCACCTCTCCCTTGTTTCACAAGTCCTTCAACATCTCTGGCCAAGGATGAGTGACCCCATGTTCAAATTCTCTTTTTGCCCAATGGACAGAGGTCTTGAATTAATTTTAAACTGTTAGGTGGAGTCTCTTGTTTCTCCAGAATCCTGACTCTCCCTTCCAGTCCAAAGTATATTGTCCTGAGATGGGAAGACAAAGGTCCATTTCTATCATCACAGCGGCATTATTTTATTGGGCCTGAGTAGCAGGCTAATTTCTTCTTCATCCTTCCTGCTCTGAGTATGAATTTGAAAGTTCATTTCCACCAGATCTCAGTCTACTCTGAGCTGTGGCCCTTCTGACCCTAGAATGTTAGAACTATTTTGTTTGTGGTGATTGAGAATCAAATGTAACCAGCTAAAGAAAAACAGGCAATGTATCAGCTTACATAACTGAAAAGTCTGAGGACCGACTACCCTGCAGGAGCTGTCATGTTCAGGGGTGCAAGCATCGTCAGACCCAGCCACTCTGTCTGTCTCAGTTCCCCTTGGCTTCATCTTCAGAGGGCATCTTTGACCTCCCAGAGCTCTAGGTTTTATCTTCTCCACGGCAGAGCACGAAAAGAAAAGTATCCTCCTCTAACGGGGTTAGCAGTGATTGGAGCCTTGGCTTGGGTCACATGCCCGCCCTGACCAATCACCATTGCAAGGCAATATTGTGCTCTGATTGGCCAGGAAAAGTCAGATGTCCACTCCTGGAGCCGAGGTTAGAGCCGGCTCCATCTGACTCTTGAACTGAGTGTGGGAAGGTTTCCAGAGGAACATTTGAGTGCTGCTTTTGAAAGGAAGAGGAGTAAATGCTGAGTTGTCAAAAAATACCTAGAAGAGTTCCTCAGTTCTTATAAGGTAACTGGCACAGAGCACCTATTCAACAGATCTTTGCTGAATGATTTAAGAAACCCTGGCATCAATTAGACTCTCGCATGTCTGTTTTTCTCTGATATCCTCACCAATGATAATTTGACCCTTGCCGTTGTCCACATAAGAACCATTTCCTTTCTCCTGTGTATATAAAACCTGACTTGGCTGAGGTCTCCACCCCTTAGGGGAGATGATATCTGAGATAAAACCTGGTAGATCTAAACTAATGGGTCTCAAACTTCACCGTGCTTGGAAAGACCTCAAGGGTCTTTCCTTAAAATACAGATTGCTGGCAGTGTGGGGGTCATCTTTTAAGAGCCATGTTCTAGAGAGATCACTGCAGTGCAAGATGCAGATTGAAGTGTGAGAACCTCTGCTCTAGAAAAATATCAAACAAGCAACAAAGAGAAAAGCCCATATTGGATGGTGTTGGCATGTCTTGATTAAAGAAAAAGCTCAGCAAAAGCCCTCCCACATTTATAAAATAAAACCCTCCCTATCAGGGCTTTTTTGGCAACAGATCCCACCCCATTCCCTGACATGAGCTTTCTCCCTGGCAGTGGGAAACCATGATCTTTCAGGTACTTATGTTGATTCCTAACAGTCAGCTTGTCTATTTAAGAATGAGTCCTGGGAAAGCAATCTGATTTTCTCTCCCTCCTTTCCTTTTTTTGGAATTGTGTTCGTAATTATTAGATAGTTAGATCAGGAAAATACAATAGGGCACAGTATATTTGGTTTTCTACATGATATATAATGAAGTTTTTATGATATCCTTTTGGGTAACATGAAAATTTCCAGCTAAGGTAATGATACCGTTAGGAAGGTGGACTTGTAACTACTTCAAGAACCATGCCCAGGGCTTGCTGATTAATTCATTCTTATTGAGCTTGTCACTTCAGGAGCTCTCCAGGGGCCCGAGATAAGGCTTTGTCCTTGGCTCTCTCCTGCTAAAACAAATTTTGTGAATACTAGAACGAAGGCATAGAAGGCTCCTTATCAAATCAGTGGGTGCCACTGCACTGGGAGGGGACAACAAATAAGTTAGATGGGAGAATTCTAATCCAAAAGCTCTTGGTGGGTTAAGGTGATGCAATAAAACTTACGAGGCAAAAAACAAGATGGGGAAAAATAAGCTTCTGCAATCGTGTCTAAGAATCCCTACCGTGTAAGTATAGGGTGAGGTATCTCTGTACTGGAAGCAGCCTGAGAAAAGAGAGGATTCCCGTCATTCCCACTCAGTAGGCGTCAGCACTGTGCTCTAGCTCTCCCCGGAGAGAAACACCGTGGACTCGCTAACAGCGGTAGAGTGTGTAGAACAAAGAGAGTCAAAGTCTCATATTCAAGGCTTTTTGGTCAGGCCTCACCTGAGTCTTCCGTTCTCCATTGAATATTCAGTTCTCAGTCTCAGGATTAAGGAAGAACATGGACAGTCTTGAACTGTTCAAACATCATCACATGAATACAAGGAAGTATGAATGTTCAGCCTGAAAAAAATTCAGAGGGTGTATATCCCTATTTTCAACTTTTTAAGGAACTGTCATCTGAAAGGGTCTTAGCATGTCTGCTGCTCAAGGTTTAGAATTAGCACGAAGTAGAGGCCCTCCACATATTGGATCCTTCCATATTTTGAGAGAAAGCAAACAATACAGCTGCCTGAAGTTGAAACTACTGTTTTGCAAAGAAGTGAGTTCCCCAGGATGAGAGGCATCGCAGTGGATTGCTGGACACAAGCAATGGCAGGGGTTTTGTTGAGGCTCCAGCATTAGCTGAGCCATGGGAAGTGATGATTCTGTCAAGACCTCCTCCACTTCCACGCATGTGAATTCCCATGATGATATTAGTCTAAGAACCACAGTGGGAAGGGAGAGGTAGTAATAGGGAGGGGACAGCCATGGTGTTTCATGTGCAGCAAAGTGGAAGAGGAAGCACAAAGAGACTGGGCCACTGGCCTGGGTCTTGGCGGTCATCGGTGATCTGTGAGAGAGCGACAGTGTGCTTTCCATTTCAAGAGGTGCTGCTCCAGTTATCTCTGAAGACTCCACAATGATATGGAAAACCACTCCAAAATTAAACCTCCATTGAGAGTGTATATTAATAACACACCAAGGGACACATAAATTACACCTTCGAGTCATATCCCATTGCAGATGAATACACTGAATAATGTCACATTCCAACAATATCAAGAGCACGCCATAATGAAGCTACCATTTGTGGATTGAAAAGGTGTGTTAGATCTCCAGACACACACAGCAATCTAGCCTCAAAAATCTCCCAGTGTGGGAGATACCACTATAACTGTAGTGTAGTTTTAAAAGTATTGGTTCTGGAGTCAAGCTGCCCTGCACTTCGACCCTGGTCCTACCATACACCAGCTATGAAACCTTGAGCAAGTTCTCTAACCTTGTTGAGACTGTTTCCTCATCTGTAAAATGAGGAACTCAGGTGGGGTTCTTGGCAGTATTAATTCGGAGAATGCATGCAAATGCTTTGCATAGGCAGAGCACCCAGCACAGAGCAAGCTGTCTCCTGGCCCTCGTGGACATGGGTTCACATGTCTGCTCGTGGGTTAAAGTCAGGACTCATCCACGGGTACCACCCTTTGGTCATGCTTGTCACACACTTAGTTCAAGTGGGCATTTCCAGTGATTTTTAAACTGAAATGTGATTGCTGCTTTGACAGCATGATTACCGCTCTGTGGCTGACTGGGTGGGACTCTCTCACCTAAAGTGAGGGGATTGTCATCTGTTTTGATTCACGCGCTTAGTCTGAGAGGATGACTAATAATCAATGTCTCACGTTCAACAAGTCAATCACTGGAATACTTCTGGTTCATGATTATTTAGTGAGGCGGTTGTAGCATGAAGGAAAAACACTGGCCTGGGTGTCCGCAGATTGGGATCCAAGTCTTGGAGCTCCTCTTCAGATGTGACTTCAGACAGTTCTCTCATTCTGACTTACAATGACATCATCAGAGCTTCAGGACAGCCTCCTACAAAAGGTGTTAGTGTTCTATTTGAGAGAGTCATATTTCATTGAATGTTCTTTTGTCCACTTCTTTGTGCATATGTGCACGCAATACCGTAACAGACATGCTGTGTTGCTTATGTCTGCCTCCATTCACTTTTCCCCCTTTTACTTTCTGTTTCCTTTCCCCACTCCTTTCCTTTTCTTCCCTCCTCCTGACATCACTTTGCAATCCATCTCCCCAGACTCCAGGCACCCACTGCTAGTAATCAAGGTGTGTCCCCACAATATCTTCCTCAATGCTCACATAGTCACATGTACAAATACACCTTCTGTTACTCTTGATTTTACAAAATGAGATCATATTATATACACTTCTCTACATTAGAAACCCTTCCAGGTCAACTGGCATATACTTTTTGGAAAGCTGCCCAATATTGCCCCACTGTGGGTAGAAGAACTGCAGGACTTTCCCACTCCCCTCCCACTGGGATCTCCATATCAGCTCCTACTCCACTAGAGATAACAGCATCCTGAAACACACACGTGTACACTCTTCATTTTGGGGGCTTTGATTTCGATGGACTGGATTTCTACATCTCTTTATTCTGAGTAGAGAACCAAGATACATAGATGTGAGGGGAATCACGCAGCCAGTGAGTGTCAGAAATGGTTCAAAGCAGGTCTACTGGATGCCATGCTGCATGCCCTTTATTCTACTAATACTCAGGCCTGCCCCTAACTTTTTACTGCTAGAAATAAGTTTCTTTCTGTCAAATTGAGTCAAGGCTTGCCCTGAATCACCCCATGCCCTGGGACAGAAGGGGTCAAGTGTCTAGCTTTCAAGAGTATCCCAGTGGCACAGGGTGGAAGGAATTCAGGGCACACAAGGAATTCACTGCTGGTGCTGGTGCTGGCACGCAGCAGGGAGTCAGGGAAGTCATACTAAAAATGCTACACTTGCTTGATAAATAGGTATCAAACACTGACAGTGTTCCAGGCCAACAGGCAGCAGACCCTGTTCAGCCCTCTGTGGAGGTGGCATGACAACCTTGGGCCTCATTCATTTCCTGGAGGCCTTAACAGTAGGGTTATGACTGGTTAGACTAGATTGGCCACAAAATTCTGTGGTTCTGTTCCCAAGCCAAAGTGTCCACATCTGTGGACTGGGAAGAGGAGAGGGTAATAAGATTGGGTTTGAATCAGGTGGAGAAAGACAAATACCAAACAATTTCATTCATTTGTAGAGTAGAAAAACAGAAGGAATAAAAAAAGCAGTAGACTCATAGACATTGGTTGGGGCGGGTGGGTGAGGAGGGAGAAGGGGATTGAGTGGCAGTACAGTTCGAAACCACAATATAGGTAGGTCACTGGAATGACAGTTAATGATTCTATAACATCTTACTACATTGATAGATACTGACTGCAATGGAGGGGGTGAGGACTTGATAATATGGGCAAATGTTCAACAACTGTGTTGTGTATGTGAAACCATCATAAAATTGTATAGCAGTGATACCTTAATAAAAAACAATAAAATAAAATAAATATATATAAATAAAATTGGACTTGAGGGGCCTTGTACGTCAAACATGCCATCTCACCAGTAGGAAGACTAAGGCCGAGAGCAGCAAAGGGATATTTCCAAAGTGTCCCAGAGGGCAGGTGGTGGTGTTACGATGTGAGTCCAGGGCTCCTGGCTTTCTTCTGCTTTCTTCCTCGTTGCCTGTGTATGCGTGTGCCTGCCTTCTTTTCCTCTCTACAAACCCATATGATATGCACACAGATGGAAATCCTGGGCTATGGGGTCCAAACCAGCCTGATTTTGAGTCTCAGCTCGCCTACCATATTCAGTAACCTCAGAAGGATTATTTAACCTTTGTGGGCTAATAACAGTAGCCAGTCCACTCAGGTTCCAAGGATTCCATGAAACAATGATTGAAAAGGCTTAACAGGAAGCCTACTACATTGCAGGCATTCAATAAATCACTGTGTCTTTTATTTCCTATTTGCTTCTTTAATTCTTGCAAAACATTTCTGTAATTCTCAGTCTCCAATACAACTTATTTTCCCCAAACAATACTTCTCTTGACGTACTTATAGATGTGGGCCCCTCTGTGAAGTGCTTCCAAACCCTCTTTTGCAGCCTTTCGTCCACTGAACCCCTGAGGAATTGTCGACCTGCCCTTAAACTTCTCCAGAAACAAAGCTCTGCTGATTACTTTCTGGTGAGCAGAGCAATGAACTTGTCGAGAAACCATCCAGGAGGGAGGTGGTGAAGCAGTGGGAGCAGGGGACAGGCGGGTGTGTGGCAGGCTAGGAGGGCTGGGCCATCCATCTTGATTCTTTTTTCCATGTCCAAGTGTAAAGGGATTTGTGTCTACAAGGCTGTCTTTGCCAACCTCAGGGAAAAAAAGAAGTCATTTAATTTGAAATTTTTACTTCTACCACAGGGGAAGATTCTGGGGCAATTAGGGATATTGTAATTTCTTATTAAGGTCAAAAAGAAATTGTAGGTAGAGCCCGGGAGTCACCTTCCGACACAGAAAAAAAAAGGGAACCTTCTGAGTGGCTTGGTGTGGGGGAGCCTGGGTGTCTGTACCCTTAATGACTTGAGTTGTGGGGAGGGCTCAGGCCACCTCGTTCCTGCCTGCAAAATGCTCACCTTTTTAGAAACCTAGTAAAATTAATTCAAAGCTCAGATTATTAATTCATCCCGATATGTGAATAATTCATAGTGGAAGTAGCCACATCACATTTTCACATTGTGGGACACACGTCCTCTCCTGCTCTTGTCTTGGAAGAGACGGCTTTCCCCAGGTGCGTGAGGGACCAAGCTCTCAGCCACCCTCTCCTCAAGGACACCAAAACCCTCATCTGAGCCTGACGCCTTCTTTAAGACCAGCAGCCAGAATGTCTGTGGCTGCAGTCACCTGAAGTGACATGCTGAAGTCAGGATGCTTCTGAATATCCATAGGGACATGCTCGCCAGGTTCGTGGCTACATCAGGATGTAAAAGGAACTCCTGTTATGACCAAACACCGCTGCTGATTACAACTTGGTCCTCCAGGAGGGCCTCCATTGGACTGCCCATCAATCGCTTACGTCCCCAGCACACGTTGCAGGCTGGCTTCTTGTGTCAGGGACGTTTCTTGAACAGCCCCTTCTGAGCAGGTGTCTCCACACTGCTCCTGGTGAAGAAATAAGAGGTGAAGCACTGCCTGCTGTTAGCCTCCAGGAAGCCAGGATGCAAAGGCCTAGCTGGAATGAACTGGTCTGGAAGCCCCTCTCTTGAACATAAAGGGCAAGGACCATCCTCTGTTACACCCATGCAGCTCTGGGGCTCAACAGGGCTCTCAGCGAAGACTTTCACTGGACTGTGAGCCCCACAAAGGACCCAGATGCAGGAAGGCAGGCAGAGCTGCTGTCGATGTAACAGATGAGGACTCTGTGACGTGAAGAGGCACAGGCAACGGGTAGGTCTGCCTGGCTGCTTCTGGCTATGCTCAAAATAGTCCTAATCTGGTTGGCAATTAATCTCCGTATCATTATTTCACCAAGGCAGATGCTCACCCCAACCTCTGCTCACTCATTAATCATGGTCTGATTTAGAGCCAGACCCCATGTTCAAAGTCAAGGACCTGGCGATGACTCAGACCTAGTTCTTGTGCTCTCGAGCTGGAGGAGGGCCCCTAATAAAACTTGGTGGTAATGGGCTGTGCCAAGGGAGAAGAAACCGTGGGGAGCCCCGGACGAGCAATGTCACAGGCCGGCCTCTGCAGCCCTGTGTTTGTCCCGCCACCCCTCCCTCCCTCCCGGCGCTTCAGCTGCACTGGCCCTCGGTTCCGGCCCCAGGACCTGCTGCCGTGCTGTTGCCCTTTCGCTGTGCATATGAGTGGCTCTTTTCATCCTCCGGTTCCTCCCCAGTCACCTCGTGCAACCCAGCTCCCATGCGACCCCTTTCCTTCAGAGCACCAATCACAATTTGCGATGAATTCTTATGGATGTCCTTGCCCCACCACCGGACAACCAGATCCATGAGGGCAAGCCCAGGTCTGATGGCAGCGCACTGTAACACAGTTGTGTCTTAATAAATCCTGATTGCAAGGCAGACCCCGAGGAGGACCAACAGGGGCAAAACCAAGCCGCCCAGGAGACCTGAGGAGAGAGCGCTACTCCACCTGCGGGATCCGGGATGGTGGCGCTGGCGCTTTGGGGGATTTTTCTGGCTGTGAATTATAGGATGTCCTCCTGCCTCATTTAGAAATCGAAAGGCTACTTATTAATTCACAATAGGAGGCAGAATTCTGCAGTGAACAGACTGTTTGCGTACATCATCCAAGGGTCAAAAACCTTAGGAAACACAGTAGTGATTAGTAGGTTTCCAGTTAAGCCTGGAATGAGTGTGTGTCTGTTGGGAGGGGCTTGGGGAGGCGATGGGTATAGGCTATGGCATGACTTGGTAGCATACCCCTCTCTCTCCCTTTCAGAGTGCGTCTTTCCAGAGACCTTTATATTTGATCTTGCTAAACATTTGGTCACCTTCTTCTGTCTGGACAGTGCTGGTGGGGAACAACATGTGCTCAGCCTACTGCCTTCCACTCATATACACCCCTGCACACACTCACATCACACCAACCATCATATCCTTGATGGGAAGGGAAAAGGGTGAAGTCTGATGCTGTTTTGCTATAAATGTGAGCATTTATAGTTAAGACATTTAGCAGTCCTGGCCTTGGAGCATAGAAGAGAAGGGCTGGGATGATTGTGGAGACCATGCTCAGGGAAGGGGGTGCTCACGATTGCTTATGCCCCTTAGAAATGAGGGGTCATTGGCCTGAGAATCCTACCACTGGCTGTTTCCTGATGCCATATGTGTATGTTTTTGCCAGAGGTCATTTCACCCCCAACCACCCTCATCACTTCTCAGGGATGAGCCATGACATGGGGGAAAAAGGGCTAGACTTGCATCCGATTCCAGCTCTACCACTTTCCTTGTCTTGTGAATGCTCTGAACCCCAGTATTTTCATCTGTAAAATGACAGCTCCTTGAAAGGACTGCTGTGACTTCCAGAAATTGGCATAAAAAACATCTATCAACTGCCCTGTCTTAGAAACCAAATGACATGATCAAAACCAGGGGTGGGGACAAGGGAAGTGGAAAATACAGAAAAACAACAAAATAGCAAAACAACTAGTTATTCTAGTTAAAAAGAATAGTAGAGATAAAACAGTTCTCAAAATTAGGATTAGGAAAGAGAATATAACCACCGGTATTGTATGAAGGACATGGTAAAACTAAGAATATAAGTACCAACTGTGTAAAAAATGTTAAGTCAAGATCAAATGCATGATATTATATGAAAATCTATATGACTCAAATTAACTTCAGAAATGAAAATTTCATCAGTGCAAAACCCTAGAAAAAATTGTGGGTAATCAATGAATCGTATTTCTAAATAATTTGTATTTTTGTATAAAAGTAGCAGACTCAAAGAGTTTCAGTCTGTCTTATTTTTTCAAAATATGAAAGAATAGATCATTACCTCTTCAGATGTTAAAAAAATGGAACAACACCCAATTCATTTTACATGTTAGAATATTCCTAACAACATGTTTGACAAAGATAATATAAAAAAAATAAATCTACAAGATAATATCACAGTGAATTTACAAGTGATAAAGATTCTCAATACAGTATGTATATGTATCAAATAAGAAGTATATTAAAAGGATAATGCACTATGATTAGGAAGGGTATAATCTAGGAATGGTAGATTTAAGATCTATTTGCATAATTTATCAAGTTAAAAATAATAAGAGAAAACATGATTACACCTTTACAATCCTATTCAAATATATTTATATGAAAATTTCTGGAAAGAAAAATTGCTAAACTGGATTTCAGTAAAACAAAACACTTCTGCTCTTCAAAATACAGCACTGAGAAAATGAAAGATAAACCGCATATCTGGAAGTCGTACATTTGAATACAGAACATATATATATATAGTTTAAAAAAACTTTTACAACTGAATAACAAGGTAAACAACACAGTTTTAAAAAAAGGTGAAATATTTGAAGATCCTTCACCAAAGAAGATATATGAATATCCAATAAGCATATGAAAACAGACTCGACATCATCAGTGTTAAGGAAATGTGAAAATTAAAATCAAATGAGATATCACTACACATCTACTAGAATGATGGTTCTAATCAAAAGGGCTAACAATGTCAAACGTTGGAAAGAATGTGGAAAAACTGGAACTTTCTCACACTATCAGAATATAAGATGGTACAGACAACTTTGGAAAACAGTTTGACAGCTTCCTAATCATGTTAAGTGTTCACCTACCACACAGACTCCTAGATAGCTACCTAAATGAAATGAAAGCATATGTCCACACAAAGGCTTGTACAAGAACCTTCTTAGCAGCGTTCCTTACAATAGCTCAAAACTGGAAACGACTCGAATGCCCATCAACTAGCTAATAGATAAACAAATGGGTACAAAAGACTACTCCTCAACAATAAAAAAAGAATGAACACCTGACACAGGTGAACCTTCAAAGCATTACGCTAAGTGGAAGACATCAGACACCAGATAACAGAAGACTACATCCCATATGATTCCACTTACATGAAAGTTCTAGAAAAGAGACAGAAAGAAGATCAGTGTTCGCCCGAGACTAGTGGTGAAAGCAGAGATTGACTACAGAGAGGTACGTGAGCTTTTAGGGGGGAGAGAAGTGTCCTAAAACTTGATTGCAGTGATAAGTTCCCACTGTAAAAACTTACTTAAATTCATCCAACTGCACACTCAAAATGGGTGAATTTTATGGTACATAAATTATACTCCAACAGAACTTAATATTCAGAATATTAAGTTGCTGAAAGTACATACAACAGACTGCTAAGTGGTAGTCTCTGAGGGATGGAATCAAAGGCAATTTATTTAAGTCTTGGTTATTTACTTTTTCCTCTCAATAAGCATATACTACATTTGTAACATTCAAAAAGTTCCTTATGGAGAACACACTCAGAATGACATGAGATACTGCTCTTCACAGTTTTCCACACACAGTGGATGCTTGATAAATAGAATTTCCTTCTTGATTCAAAAATCCCTTCTTCTTAGGGCCATGCACCATCTCTCCAGGTACTCTGATCCTTCCCACATATTCCAGGGCAATGCAGCGCTGCAACCCTAAGCCCCTCTGGGTGACTGATGGACGCCTGAGCCAGGGCCCTTCAGAGAACAGCCCCCCCCTGCCTCCCTGCACCATCTAGTCCACAGGAGGCTTTGTCACCGCTCTTAACAGGCTTGCCTGCTACATGGCTTGCCTCCCCAGTGATTCCTGGGCCCCGAGTGCTCGCTTCCCAGCCACAGTCATAACAATGCTATCATGAAAGAATTGTTTGTCCCAAAAAACTATAATGTCACAACAAATAGAGACTTATGGGTTCTGGCAGGTAGAGTGTAGTCCATGTAGCTGCAAACTAGGAGAGGAAATTGCCAGTGTCTTCTGTCACTCACCCCCAAGGAATGGGGTGAAGTACCAGAAGCTGGGACATTTAGTGCTGGTGGTACGTGCACAAATACAGGCTCTGAAGCCAGACAACCTTGCTTTCTTGAGCAGACCCCTAGCATCTCTCAGCCTCTGTGTCTTAATTTTTGTGAAGTTTATGTGAAGCCTTGCCAAATTTTTGTGAAAATAATTTTAGAAAAAAGGAAAGTGCTTTGTCTATTGCAACATGCTGCCCGAGCTGTGAGGTACCATTGCTCTGACTATTCCTGACAATGCAGGAAGCTGTAGGAATAAGATTCCAGCTCAGACTGGGCATAACCCACCCATTGTGGGAATTGTCCATAAAAAGGGATCTCCTGGGATGCAATATACATGGAGTCACAAGGGGAAAGACTGGAGAGCAGGATGGGAGAGTCCAACAAGAAGTTCTAGCCAGAAGGAGTATCACCAAAACCCTGAAATTGGGGCAGGGCAGAATATTATGGACAGGACATACCCTCCTGCTGCAAGCAAGTAAGAGAATGGAGTACATATATGAAACAACTCTTTCCAAACATGGGTGACAGGCAGTACAGTGCTGGCATTCCTGAGAAAAGGGCAGTGGGTTAGGGGAGCCCTACAATTGACTTGGCCTCTGCCTGTGGTCATGCTGGCTTTCTGCTTAGAGGCAAGTTCTAGCCCACAGACACAGGGAGGAGATGTCAAACAGAACTCGTAGTCTTGCTGAGTGAAGGGGTAGAGATGGAAGTTTGGGAAGGCTGGAATGACTGAAAGTTGCAGAACATATTTCTGGAACAGAGAAAAAGAGGTCCAAAATCTGAAGAGGGTCACTTTGGGTCTTTGATGAGTATGAGGCCTTGTGTATATGGCATGAAACTCCACAAAATCGGGTGAACAGTCAGTGGAGGAGTAGTAAGTTGGACAAGTCCCAATGCTTACACAGGGCGGGGAGATGTTTGAACTCTGACAGCAGAAATGGTGAGTCCTCAGTGATCACCTGAACATTTGTAGGACCTCACAGCTGAACTATCCTTGGAGTGAAGGATACTCCAGACCTGCCCTCACAAAGCCAGAAACAGGCTGGACGTGATCAAATAATCCACAAGCAGCTTAACTGCTTTCCAGAACAAAATCCAACTCCCTTTAAAGGAAGGTAACAAAATCCAGACACTCAACAACATAAAATTCACCATGTCCATCATCTACTAAGAATTACCAGACATACCATGAAGTGAAGAGAAGCAGACTGTAAGGAAGAAAAACCTGTCAATAGGAAGAGATGAGAAATAGCAGGGATGGTGGAACTGGAAGATAAGGATGTTGAAATGATTACTACATTAAAACCTTAGAGTCAAACAAGGACACAATGAGGAGAGAGAGAGAAGATAAAAGAAGCAGCAAATGGAATTTCTCAAAATTAACAAAAACACAGTATCTGAAATGAATATTTCACTGGATGGGATTAACAGCAGATTAGATACTGTAGGGGAAAAGATCAGTGAATCTGAAGATTTAGCAAATGAATTTATCCACAGTGAAGCACAGATACTGAAAAATCAGGTGAGCCTCAGTGAACTATGGGAAAATATCAAACAGCCAAACATAAAGCATAAAAGCGACAGAAGCCTAAAACTATTTGGCAAAATAACAGCTGAACAACAAAGGGAAAGGAACTGAGGAGGATGGGTGGGAAGGGAGGGGCAAGGGGGAAAAAGGGGCAGTACAACTAGCAGACGTAATGTTGGGGGGGCGTGGGGAGGGCTGTACAACTCAGAGAAGACAAGTAGTGATTCCATAACATCTCAGTACGCTGATGGACAGTGACTGTAATGGGGTGGGTGGGGGGGACCTGATGAAGGGGTAGTTTAATAACCATAATATTGCACATGTAATTGTAGATTAAGGATACCAAAATAAAAAAATTTTTTTAATTAAAAAAATAAAAATAACGGCTGAACATTTCCAAATTTGATGAATTTATAAACCCAAAGACCCCCGAAAAGCTCAACAAACCCCAGGCAGGATAAACACAATAAAAAGGAAACCAAACCATGATACATCATCACCAAGTAGTGGAAAAACAAAGAGAAAGGAAAATTTGCAAAGCAGCCAGAAGAAAAAGAGGGGAACAAAAATCTGCACTCATTTTGGAGGATTGAGCAGAGAGAGGATGGAGAGATGAGTAAGACCAGATTGTAACAGCCTAGAGGGACTTGGGCCTCATTCAGGGACAGTGGGGACCCAGGGAAAGGTATATATGGGCGATGACACCTTCAGGCCTGGTCTGAGGGGGGAACGCTGGGCCCAGGGCAAGGACTGCCAGAAAACCCAAGGGAGTCATTTGTGGTGTGGGGAGTGGCAGAGGGGACAGGCACTAGGCACCAGCACAGAAGGCAGTTAGGACTTGTGGGGCCCCTGGACTTGCATGGGGAAGATGGGGGGCAGGAAGAATCAGTGTGTCCAGTTGGCCCTCCGGATGGCTGGTGGGGCCTTGGAAATGGGAGAGAGAGAGGAGCAAGTGTGGAGGAGGGTGAGAAGTTCAGTGTTGGGCAGAGGCTACTGGAGGTGCTGTGATGCCTTCCCTGCAGAGATGGGATGTGGAAGCACAGATGTGTGCTTGGCTGAGACGGCAGAGTTGGCTTCCCCTACTGCAGTGCAGGATGACTTACCCTACAGACCTCCTTTGAATACAGATTCTGATTTAGCAGGTATCTCACGGGGTCCAGGAATCTGCATTTCTAACAAGCTCCCATGATGTTGATGGTTGGGAGACTACCCTTGAAGTAGCAAGGGTGTAGAGCACACCCACACATACAAGATATTTCAGTTAATTTTTCTCTTGTTCTCATCCTAAGTCTGTATTTGCAGAAGCAGGGATGCTCTCTCTAAAGAATGAAAAAAAAAATCTCTCTCCTCTCGATGGGCCACCCCCACCCCCAGAAGACACTCATCAGGGAACTGGCTGCTTTCCAAATTTCCCTGCCTGGCTCGCCCGCTCTCAAAATACCCTTGGTCACAGACATTTCTAGAATGTGAGCTGACCTGGAACACTTGCATCAAGGGCAGCAAAGCTTTCAGATGGTTTCCTGGTACAAGAAAAAAAAAAACAGAGGCGAGGAAAGTTTCTGAAAATTAGACTTGGCAGATCACACACCAACATTCTGTAGGTAAACTAGCGGGCCTGAAGGCCGAGCATGGTGAGCACCCAGTAGGGGCACAGCCCCTTCCACGTCGTAGGGCCTGATTCTCTTCAGAACTGGCTGGCCCCGGGCGACATTTACACCTGAGCTTCAGTCTGGTCCCACCCCTTACTACAGATCACCCACTACGCATCACCTATTACAGAGTACCCTTGGATGTGTTCCTTAAGCCCTCTGGAGCATGTACTGAGCAAGGACAGTAGAAATCACCACGCAGGCACAGGACGATGACTAAATTGCCCATGTGTGCGAAGCACCCAGCATGTGCCCATAACTGGGGCGCGGTCTGAGTCAGCTGCTTCTCCCACCACCCCCTCCTGGTGCAGCTGTTGAGAATTTACAATGACTCCTGTATATTCCTCCAGTTACTTTTTTTTTTAAGTTTATCTTGGTATCATTAATCTACAATTACATGTGCAATATTATGGTGATTAAACTACCCCCTTCATCAGGTCCCCCCCCACCCCATTACAGTCACTGTCCATCAGCGTAGTGAGATGCTATAGAGTCACTACTTGTCTTCTCTGAGTTGTACTGCCCTCCCCGTGCCCCCTAACATTACATCTGCTAATTGTAATGCCCCTTTTTCCCCCTTGCCTCCCTTCCCACCCATCCTCCCCAGTCCCTTTCCCTTTGGTAACTATTAGTCCGTTCTTGGGTTCTGTGAGTCTGCTGCTGTTTTGTTCCTTCAGTTTTTTCTTAGTTCTTATACTCCACATATGAGTAAATCATTTGGTACTTGTCTTTTTTGGCTTGGCTTATTTCACTGAGCATAATACCCTCTAGCTCCATCCATGTTGTTGCAAATGGTAGGATTTGTTTTCTTCTTATGGCTGAATAATATTCCATTGTGTATATGTACCACTTCTTCTTTATCCATTCATCTACTGATGGACACTTAGGTTGCTTCCATTTCTTGGCTATTGTAAATAGTGCTGCCATAAACATAGGGGTGCATCTGTCTTTTTCAAACTGGGCTGCTGCATTCTTAGGGTAAATTCCTAGGAGTGGAATTCCTGGGTCAAATGGTATTTCTATTTTGAGTTTTTTGAGGAACCTCCATACTGCTTTCCACAATGGTTGAACTAATTTGCAGTCCCACCAGCAGTGTAGGAGGGTTCCCTTTTCTCCACATCCTCGCCAACATTTGTTGTTGTTTGTGTTTTGGATGTTGGCTATCCTCACTGGTGTGAGGTGATATCTCATTGTGGTTTTAATCTGCATTTCTCTGATGATTAGTGATGTGGAGCATCTTTTCATGTGCCTGTTGGCCATCTGAATTTCTTCTTTGGAGAAGTGTCTATTTATGTCCTCTGCCCATTTCTTAATTGGACTATTTGCTTTTTGTTTGTTGAGGTGCGTGAGTTCTTTATATATTTTGGATGTCAACCCCTTATCGGATACGTCATTTATGAATATATTCTCCCATACTGTAGGGTGTCTTTTTGTTCTACTGATGTTGTCCTTTGCTGTACAGAAGCTTTTCAGCTTGATATAGTCCCACTTGTTCATTTTTGCTTTTGTTTCCCTTGCCCGGGGAGATATGTTCATGAAGAAGTCGCTCATGTTTATATCCAAGAGATTTTTGCCTATGTTTTTTCTAAGAGTTTTATGGTTTCATGACTTACATTCAGGTCTTTGATCCATCTTGAGTTTACCTTTGTATATGGGGATAGACAGTAGTCCAGTTTCATTCTCTTACATGTAGCTGTCCAGTTTTTCCAACACCAGCTGCTGAAGAGGCTGTCATCTCCCCAATGTATATCCAAGGCTCCCTTATCAAATATTAATTGACTGTATATGTTTGAGTTGATGTTTGGATTTTCTATTCTATTCCACTGGTCTGTGGGTCTGTTTTTGTGCCAATACCAAATTGTCTTGATTACTGTGGCTTTGTAGTAGAGCTTGAAGTCAGGGAGTGTAATTCCCCCTGTTTTATTCCTCCTTCTCAGGATTGCTTTGGCTATTCGGGTTCTTTTGTGGTTCCATATGAATTTTAGAATTATTTGTTCCAGTTCATTGAAGAAAGCTGTTGGTATTTTGATAGGGATTGCGTTGAATCTGTAGATTGCTTTAGGTAGTATAGCCATTTTGACAATATTTATTCTACCTAGCCAAGGGCATGAGATGAGTTTCCATTTGTTAGTGTCCTCTTTAATTTCTCTTAGGAGTGTCTTGTAGTTTTCAGAGTACAGGTCTTTCACTTCCTTCGTTAGGTTTATTCCTAGGTATTTTATTCTTTTTGATGCAATTGTGAATGGAATTGTTTTTCTGATTTCTCTTTCTGTTAGTTCATCATTAGTGTATAGGAAAGCAACAGATTTCTGTGTGTTAATTTTGTATCCTGCAACTTTGCTGAATTCAGATATTAGTTCTAGTTGTTTTGGAGTGGAGTCTTTAGGGTTTTTTATGTACAATATCATGTCATCTGCAAATAGTGACAATTTGACTTCTTCTTTACCAATCTGCCCTCCAGTTACTTTTAACATGGTGCAAGTGGCTTGCCATTCTATCTTATTCTAGCTCTCCTGGTCCCCCTTTGACAGGCTTCCCACAAGCCCACCTACAGCGGACCTATGAAATTCAAAGGGAGGATAACACTCTGTGTAGATTAGCAGATGACAACACAAAGCAAAGACATTTTCTCCTCCGGGGGCCCTGATGGCATCCCTGCTGTGATTGGCTGCCTACTGTCCATCTCCCTTCTCTGTGTTGCTGCCCATCTCCTGCCCTGGCACCTAAGAAACTATCCAGTTTCCAGACTTCTAACACCAGATTGCCAAGGTCTTGATCAGGAACCCAGAACAATCCACTGGGTCCAGTGGGTCCGATCCTTGTAAAAATTCTTGTGCAGGTCATGAGGCTTGTATCTGACTCTGGGCACATAGCAGGGACTTCAGGGTCCCGCATCCCATCCTGCTGACCCACCTTTGGTTTCAGTAGCATGAACAGTCCCGTGCACTCTCAGGCCCTCTCTGCACCGCCAGCATCTCCCTCCAGCACAGCTAAACAACTTGCCATTTTGTGTCCCTTTCTCCAGCACTGCCAGGGATCACTCAGCCTGCACACAGACAAGAACAGGGAATTGCTGGTCCTGGTGCAGCCCTCAAATCGATGGGCCTGGAGCCAGGGGCTAAATGCTCCAGCTTCCCAGCCTTCCCTGGGACCATTCAGAGGCATCCAGCAAGTTTCTCAGAAGCCTTGGTGGTACTGGGCACTGCTGCCTATGGCAGTGGCCTCACTAACGCACCTGACAGTGGCTTCCCCTTCTCCTCACTCTCCTGCCCCTTCACACCTGCTTTCAAGGTCACCTCCCAGATAAGCCATCAACGCTCCAGTCCTTGAATCAGCATCCACTTTGGGAGGAACGCAAACTCAAACAGTATGCAAAATTGCTTTAAGAACTTTCAGGTCCTCAGCTCACACTACGTAATGCACACAACAGACAAGACTGCTGGGCCAGGAGGCTGGGTCCCTGGGCCCAAAGCCTGGGTCTGTGAGGTTCAGGTAGAGCCTTAGTTCCCTCAAAGAGGTTGCTCACAAAGGCTTCTGCCACCTGTAAAGTTCTGAGTTGGAAGAACTGGTATCTCTTGATACTACACAGCACACTGACACCTCTTCTTGCTCTTTGGTCTCAGCTACCACTCACTCTGCAGCCAGGTATCTCTCCAGCTTGCTGATGACTCCACTGCCAAATCTTTTCCAGGACTTGTGGCCCTGCAGAGAGACAAAGCTAAAGCTGAAAATCCAGTGTGTAGCCTACACTGTGGCCATTTCAAGTCTTCACTGAGATCATGCTTTGCAAAGGCTAGTTGCAACCCTGGGCAGTGATTGTGTTTGGAAACAAGCCTCCCATGCATTCATGCTCATGGAAGTCATGTTCCCCAGAGAGGCAAGGCAGACAAATAGGTGACTGCAGTACAACTTGGTGAGTGGAGGGGAGGGGTAAGGAGTAAGGAAGGATGGAGAGGGGAGGAGACTGAAGAGAGGCACAATGTATCAGATGTTTCATGCCCCATCCCACATCTTCTTGGCCCACCTTTGCTCTGGCCATTGCCACAGCCATCAGTCTCCCTTAGATATGTCAGGGTGACAGCACTAGACCTGAGCTGCACCTCATTCTCCTACTGCCTGTGCTAGGGCCTCTCCGCCACCCCTGGGTGGGATGTGTGTGCGCTGCTCAGAAGCACTGGCACATGTGAGGGGTCAACATCCCCTGGGGCAACACCCAGTGGGGATGTGAGCTGCTGGAAAAACATCCCTATCTTCACTATCTGGGGTGTAAAATTCTCAGGCAAATTCCAGAACATTCCTCAGAATGCCCCAGTTGCTCACAGCTGTAACCAGCTCAATGACATAGCCATGAATTCTTTTCTCCTTTCCTCTTTTCAGTCTTCCCACCCTGAGATCATTTCCCCCCCCGCCCCCAAAATACCTGTGTATGCAAGCCCTTGACCTACGAGCTACCTGGAGGGGCTGGCTGGTGGGGTGGGGGTGGGGGGGTCTAAGCCAAGAGAGGCATTCACCCTTCTTGGAAGGGCAGGAAGAAATCCTGGAGGGAGGAAGTCCTGAACCCTGAGTGGGGTTCAGCTAGGTAAAGAGAGAGCTGAACAGGGCTCCCCGGCCCTCATGGGGCAGACACCGAGAGCCAAGCCAGCAAGAGAGAACACAGAGCCTCCCGTTAGCTGAGTGGTTCCCTCAGGGGAAGAGACGACGCTGGAGACGTGGGCAAGGACTAGATGGTGAACACCTCGAACACCACCAGGGACTTTGGGAGGCACAGAGGATGGCGGAACCCATGCGGGGCGCTCGTCTGAGCCCAGCCTGGTACTGCACTGAGTGACCGCAGCACACAGCCACGGGCTCGCTGGGGAGGCTACTGTGCTTCCTGTGTCTGGATGAGGAAACTGAGGCACGGAGAGACGGGGTCACCTGTCTGCAAGTGCCCAGCTAATAAATGGCGGGGACAAAGGCCCTGCTGTCAGCCACTAGACTGTGCTGCCATCCAGCTCCTTTCCCTCTGAGCTCTTTCCCTACACAAGTGATCCTCAACCAGGGGTGTTCTGCCCCCACAGGAAGGGGTGGCAAAGTCTGGAGCTTATTTGGTCATAACTAGAGGAGGAGGGTGCTGCTGGCATCACGTGGGGAGAGGCCAGGGATGCCACCAAGCACCCGACAGCGCGTGACGCAGCCCCTACCCCAACAAGCAAGGATTACCCAGGCTGAAACGTCCGTCTTGCCAAGGAGACGGAGAAACCCTGCTCTAGGCAGTGCCTCCTGCACCCACAGCTCCTCTCCTGCCTCATCTCCTCTGGGTGACCGCTGAAGGACCGTGGGAGGTCAGGGCCACAGGGAAGAGAAGGGGAGGTGCAAAGCAGCCTACAGGCCAGAGGAGACAAAATCCCACATTTGCATGTTGTGTCACTGATGCTTCATGACTGGGGGTGGTCACGGTTGGGGTGTTGCCTGGTTATAAGTTAACTGCATTTAATGATCCAACATGAAGGACACGCTGACAAAGATTTCTGGGCTGATCCTTTGTATGCACGGCAGCCGGGAGAGCAGGAGAGTGCCCTAGCATACCCACACATTGGCAGGGCCAGAAGTGCACGAAAATCCCACCACGGGGCCACCAGAGCAATAAAACCCAGATGGCCAGGGTTAGATCCTGGTGCTGCCTTACAGCTCAAGAGGTCAAAAAGACCTCCAAATGACTTTTTATGAAACTGACATTTTTGACATTTACAGCAAGGCAAAGAAAAACAGAGCCTGGGTGGAGTTGCAGAGAGCTCAACGAGCAGAACAGGCAGGAGGCAGTGGGAGGGGGTCACGGCCTCAGCAGAAAGAAGCCTTGTGGGCCTCACCACTTCTCCTTCAGTCTCCCCAAGCGCCTCCTCTGGGCGCAGGAGGATACGCCTCCAGCAGGTTAGCCTTCCACATTCAGAGAGTGACAGTATTGGGCACGTGGTCTCACAAATGTGAGTGCTCCAGGCCCCTCTAGATCGCCCATCTTCAGGGCCGAGGACCTAGAGCCTGCCTGGTAGCTGCCCTGGGGGCCACGGCCCAGGTGGCCCCAACAATGCTCCCTGGGTGCTCATAGCCACAGCCCCAGAGTCCCAGCTCTCATGAACATACCCATTTCCTGTAGCCTCTGTTTGATGCTGTCAAAGGTTAGCAAAGCCAGACACTAGTTAATGTGGTAAGGACAGATTTTAATCAGTATTAACCACTGCAATTCAGAGAAGAGTCCAGGGTGAGCAGAGGTCCATGTGGATTGTTATGGAGGCGACTGGCATTTGAAAGGAAGAGTGAGGGAATGGGACAGAGCTAAGAGGGGCCCAGGAGAGTCAGAGAAGTGAAAAGTTACAAAAAGCAGGAAGCGGGGCTGGTCCATGTGAAACCCCTCTGGGTTTGCTAACTGGCACTTAGGGAAGTTAACCTTCTGCAATCCCAGAGGCTGGGCAGTGGGGCCCTTCCTCTTGTGATGACAGGAGCAGTCAGTTCTTCAGGCAGGGCTGCAGACATTTGAGGAGGACCAGAGTCAGTCTGGGGATGGGGCACTGAGCTATTAGAAACTGTGTTAGGGTCTGTTCAGATCTTTAAAGGCCAGCATTGAAGCCAAGTGAAGAAAAGGGCTCAGAGGAGCCTGGCTGGGGTTTGGTTAAGGAGAGAACCTTTGTCAGTACCTACAAGCCACCAAAATCCCCAAACATCCCAGCATGGTGACACTATTTCTCAGACTTCCACGCACTCCCACTTCTGGGAGCCAGGCTTCACATGCCCCTCTCTATTACCATGTCAACACCTGTCCATCTGGTCGCTGGGCCCAGCCACCCTGACATAAGAATCCATCTAGATCGATTTGTGTGGCTGGGTGTTTGTCTCCTGAGGCCACACCGTGGGTGCTAACTGACAGCCCGCCTGCTCAAGAGCCAGGCCATACGCTCGGAGTCGGCCCAGAGTTCAGCTGTCCTAACACCATCCCTGCCCTCAAGGAGACGGGCACACCCCGCTTCATGATGAGCCCACCTCTGTACCCCTCCCCAGACTTGCTCAGAGCGAGACTTGCTAATCAGATTGGTGCAGGTACAAGGCACAGATCAGATCATGGTTCCTGGTGAACAGGCTCACCGTGATGAAGGATCCATCTCTCTGCCTGGCCTCTTGGACATACCTTGCTGCAGACAGAGGGAGGGTGTGGCCCTTCCAGGCCAGCCACCCCTTTACCCTGGGTGTCTCATATTCTATTTCCTCAGGGCTGGTCTGAATTGGCCTCTGCATCTCCTCAAGGATAACTAGGTAGGTGTGCTGATGAAGCAGACAGCAGAGATACAAAACAATAGCCCCTACATAAAATAGGCATTTATTTCTCTTTTCTATCAGAGCTGGGATGTCGGAAATCTGGAGCTCCTGCTGTGGGTTTCTTTCCATCAGGCTCCGTCTGTCTTATCATTCCACCACAGTTGGCCTCCACTCCTAAGACCACCAGCCAACAAGCCAGCCACAGAAAGGGAGGAGAAAAGGCCACGTCTAAAGAAGGAACAAAAGGCCGGAGACCACTGTCTTTTCAGGAGGGCCCTAGAAGCAGCCACGCCACACTCCCATTTACATCTCGTTGAGAAGACTAAGCACCAAGGAAAGCTGGAGAATGTGATCTTTCATTTGGGTGGCCAGCTGCCCAGATGAAAATTGGGGGTCTTACTACCAGGGAAAGAAGGGGAAAAGCATTGTTAGGAGACAATAATAGCCTTTTTTATGGTGGGTGGCTTGCCAGGTGGCTCTGTCCCTGCTGAGCCTGCCAACTTTCTTCCTGTGTACAGCTGAGCAAATATTGGTACCAAAATTTGGCTGCCAGAGTGAGGAAAGTTAGAGGCCCCACTAAGATGTCTATGCCTTATCTACATCCTCCCAGCCAGCCTCTCCCCAGAGCTCTGTGCTCGGTGGTGGGTGCTTTTCTGCCAGCTATCTCTAAAGCAGCTCTCTGGTTCCCATGCTCTCATGCCCAGGGCTGTGGATCTCCTGGGCACTTGGGCACCCAACTCCAATACCCTTTTACCCCTCTGGGCTCTCTGCCTGGAATTCTTCCCCCAAACCTTTCCACAACCAGCTCCTTATTATTCTGGTCTCAGCTCAACATTATTACCTCCTGCTTGGGAGTGCCCTGGCCCCAGACACATTTAGCCATTCTCATCTCTACACCATTTTGTCTTCTCCATTTCATTGGTCTCCACCAGCATCATCTGGCTCATTTTATTTGTTTTCCATCTCTCCATTCTGTAACATAAACCCCAGGATATATAGGTCCTGTTTGTTTTGTCCTCCAAGGTTTCTAATACAGTGTTTAGTGTCTAAAAGGTGATCAATAAATATGTTCGAATGAATGGATGATGGATGAATATGTGAATGAGTGGATGAATAAATGCAACCATTCAAACCCTTACCCTTGCATTCACCAACATGTGTGCTGTTTTTTCCTTGCTTCAGCCTGCTACCCCACCCATTCTACTACCAGGACCCTCTCCTATTCAGCTAGGCTCCAGAGTGAGTCTTGAGCTCCCTGGATGCCCCAGCGGTGTCCCAGGAAGCACGGGGAATCTGTAGGGGGGGGTGCTTTTAGTCCGCAAATCCAAGGTTCCAGGTCTTGTTTCACTACCCATCAGCTGGTGATTGGGAGGTGACTTAGCAACCCATAGCCCTGATTTCCACAGGGGAGGAAACTGCTGTCTTCACCTGGTTATTGGGTGGGGCTCAGATGTCATGTGTGACTGACTCCAAGACCTGGTGGCATTTTCATGCTGGTGTCCTCTTCTTCTTCAGTGGCCCCAAGACCAGTCTTCATCCTCTTCATGACAAAGCTTCAAGCTTGTTCATCCAAGGTAAAATTCTACAGCATGTTTTAGCCCTATGGGGAAGTCTCAGGAAGGGACTTTGGGCCCCTTCTTCCTCCCTACCTTAAGAAAGGAGGCTTTAGGTGTTATATCTGTGAAAAGTGCAACAAAACACAGGTCCCCCCACTCACTGTATGACTTTGTATAGGTAAATGCCCACTTTGGAGATCCCCGCCCACCCTGGAGACCCCCACACACCCATTAACATTGAGCACAAGTGTCTTCTCCCTCCCTCTTCCCTTACCTGGATGAGTTAGAACCCCCCTCCTCTTCCCATGGCACTTTGTACATTCATCTCTTAGAGTGTTTACCAGCTGACTGTGGCCAGCTCTTCAGTCCATTTATCCACTCACCCATCTATCCATCCATCCAGTCAGCCAGCATTTCCTAAGTACCAGTTACTATCGGAGAGAAAGAGACAAATAAGGACACAGTCTTGACTTCCATAGACCTCTGCCCATAAAAAACAATGCCCATGAAGTGGGGTAAATAGAGGTGAGCCAGAGTGGGCTGGCCAAGAAGGGCACAGACCTCAGTGTCCTGCGCAAGGAGATCCTCTGGGGTAGCTGGGCTCTGAGAGCCTGGACATCAGAGGAGATAGACCTCTAGGGAGAGAGGTAGAGGAATGGACAGGGGGGAGGACACAGTGTGACACAAAGCAGCTGCTTCATAAACAGTCACCACTAAGTAACAAGGTGAGCTAAATGAAGAGTGATAATAAAGATGTTCATGTTAGTGAGAACTGTACTGCATGCTGAACACATGTTGTTTCCCCAAATTCTCTTAAGTTCTGTGAGAGGGTGACTGTTATCTCTGCTTTATAGGTGAGGAAATAGGTGAGTACTTTTAAGGAACATGTCAGGGCCACACAGCTAGTGAAAAGCAGGGTGAGATCTCAGCTGAGCAGCATCTGACTCCACAGCCCTTGCTCTCCCTCCTAGGCTGCACCACCAGCCATCAAGTGGTCCAGCACAAAGAGGAGGATGAATGGGGAGAGAAGAGGCAGAGGGCTCTGCAGTACACCATGTCCAAGGCCAAGGGGAGCCACTGAAGGCTGTTGAGTGGAAAAGGATCATATCTAACTCTGAACCCGGACTGGGGGCTCTTAGGAAGCAGAGGCTGGGTATCATTTATCTCTAGGCCCTTAACACCCAGCATGCTGCCCTAACACAGAGAAGGTTTGCTGCATGACTAGGAAAAAAATGAGGAAATTAGTGAATGAAAAGAAAAGCAACATTGTGTTGTCAGACTTTGGAGTCCAAGTATGTCTGTTAGGTTTTTATTTAGCAATATGTTATCAAAAAAACCCATAACATTGGTTTAAACAAAATGGTAGTTTATTAGCTTTTATTTAAAGAAGTCTATAGGCAGGCAGTTAAGGGTTTGTATAGTGTTTCCAAGGATAAGGAATAAATCTTCAGTATTGCTACCCCACCATTCTGGCACATGGTTCCTATTGTGTAGGTAACCTCAAGTCCCAGAACAGTTGCTGGAGCTCCATACATCACATCTGCATTCCAGGTAGCAGGAAGCAAACAAGGAAGGAATAAAGTCTGCCCATCATTTTTAAGAGAATTCCCAACGTTCCATGTAATTTCTGTTTATATTTCATTGGCCAGAACCTAGGTACATAGTCCCTTCCAGCTCCAAAGAAAGCTGGGAATAATTATTCTTTAGTTGGAGGCCTTGCTGCCCTGAATACATGTTGTTATTAAGGAGGAGACTGCATGTTATGGAAAACAACCAGCAACCTCTGCCACTAGAAGTAAGTGGCTTTGTGAGAACCTGTGTGCAGATGGCATCTCTTCCTGGAGAAGGAAATGCCCTTTCACCTCCTGGGGAAGCAGTTATCTTAGGGCACTCCAGGAAAAAGAGGATTTGGCAGCTATTTGAGGAGATTACATCTGCCTGATAAATAGAAGCCACTGAACTCCAGTGACTGCCCATGAGGACAGAAGATAGGAGCTCTTGGCTGGTTCCAGGCTGCTGTGCCCAGCAGCAGGGCCTCCTTATCACTGCTGGATCTGAAAAGACCCATTAAAGGAACCAGACTGGGAGTCCTCTGGCACCCCAGAGCTGGGTGTTCAGAGCCACCTGCTTTCCAACAGAGAAGATGATGAGGTCTGGGCTGGAGGTTCCTCCCTGGGCCATGCCAGGCACACTGGAGAGTTTAGAAGCTTACACTGAGGGAGGGTCCCAAATCCCCTGGCCACCTACAGAACTCCCAAACCATGGCCCATGCCAGCTGGCCAAGTTCAAAGGAATCTTCCACAGTAGGATGATAACACTATGCAGAAGTCACAGGGAGGCAGTGACTCACTGAGGGGGCCCCAAATCTGCTGGGGCCTGTGGAGTGGTTCAAGGAAGCCCCAGGAGTCAGCGACGCATGCCTGAAGCAGGAGGGGCAGGCAGAGAACTTGCGCCCTTGCAGCGATGCTCTCAGAGGATGGAGTGGTGGGACCAGCTTTGGACCAGGCTCCTTGACAACATCGATTCTGGGTTTCTGTGGGGTAAAGCCAAGATTGCCATCTATAGGAGAGGTCTCACTGTTTGATTCTTCTCCCCGGCCTCTGGGTCCCCTGCTATATTGGCTAGAGGCTGTATCTGCTGTCTGCCCTGCAGTTAAAACCCCCGTACACTTAAGAGTTTGGAACAGTTCCCAAAGGGAGGTAAAGTGGGCCTTATTATTGTGCCCATTTTGCAGATGAGCAAATTGAGGTGCAGTAAGGGTTAAGACATCTGTCCAAGCTCTCCAGGGTGTGAGGGGCAAAGCTGAAACCAAGATTTAACATCCAAAGAGAAGGCTGGCACTAAGACAAGGAGGAGCTGCTCTCCCAGAGGGCCACACCCATTTGCCTCTGTCCTGGGAAGTCCAGCCTCAGCTGGGATTAATGAGATATGGTCAGCACCTGCCTGGCTGTCCCTGGGAGGCCATGACTCCCTGGTCTCAGGCGCCTACTCTCCTTCCCAACCTAGGGCCCTGGGCTGGTGACGCTCAGGGATATGAACACTGGTGGATCCAGGTGGTTGGTCACCAGCATGCTTAGCTGGTGTGAGCCAACATCAACCTCTGGTCCTGAGCTCTCTGCCGGTCCCCAGGGAAATAACTGGGCAGACCAGGAGGAGAGGGATGACAGTCACAGCCAGTTCTAGCCCCGTGTGCCTGCAACAGGACGGAGGAAGACAGGCCCTGCAGCCCTCTAGCTAGCACAGCACAGTCACAGCACCCAAAGGGCCACCTCAGCTCCCTACAGTTCTTGAAAGCTTCTTTCTCAAACGCAAAAAGTTCTGTAAAGAGGATCGCTGGGGTGCCGAAGGCCTCAGCTGCCCCACCTATAAAATAGGTATGACAATCCCACCCCCTCAGGGTGAAGAGACCTTGAAAGACTATAGGAGAAATTGCCAGCCCAGTGGCTGGGACAGTCTATGACCCCAGATGTTTGGGGTCATGAAGGAGTGATGAGCATGGCAGCCTGTGGGGTCCCACCAGGGAAGGACACCTGAGGTGGGGCAGCTGCCTGTCTCCCTGCAGAGCCCCTGCCCCCATGGCCACCCCCAGGGACCACCCAGTCTGTCCACCAGTCCATGGAGGGTTCTGGAGCAAAGGCCACATCGTCGAGGCTGTCATGGTGGTGGAGTGGGAGAGGGACTGGCCTGAGAGCTGGAATTGGACTTGGGAAGGAAGCAGGAAGCTGCCCTGGAATGGAGCCAGAAAGTGAGACCCTGGCGGCCTGCCCCAGAAGCCACCACCCCCTCCCCGGGCCCCAGCCATCATCATCACTCATTCATTTTTCAAACGACATGCTTTATATTTTGTAAAGTCACTGTACATCCTTGCTCTAATTTACTCTAAGGTATATGATAACCTTTTTTACAGGTAAGAAGAGTGTGGTTTAGCGGAGACCCTGTAGTTCGTGGGGGATGAACAGAATCAGGGTCCCTCTTTGCCTTGTGTTCTCTACATGCAAATTACAGTATGTGGTCCCAGAAAACCATAGACCACACATGTCTCCTTGTAATGAAAGGAAACTTTTCCAAAGGGGCTGGATGTCTGTGCATGTGTGTGTGTGTGTGTTATGTGGAGAGAGAATAAGAACCAGTGATTGGCTCCTGCTAGAGATTTTGTTAACAAATTCATTTCATGCTTCTGCGTGTTTTCCACATTTCTTACAATGTTATTTTTGCAATTAGTTAGAAAAAAAAACAATAGTGCTATTAAAATAAGTTCAAATAATGAGGCAGGGCATTTGGGTTATAGGGAAACCAGCCTGGATTTGGAGTCAGGAAGCTTGGGCAGAATCTTTCCCAGCTCAGCCGTACCACCTTGGCCATGCACCGTCTCTCTCTGGGCTTGAATGCCCTCATACACAACTTGAGCATTGGGTTGGAAGCTCCTGCAGATCCTTTCCCAGTGGTTTCTCTGGGTCATGAATAGTCATTTCAAAGGAGAAGGGAGATCAGGGACTCCCAGTGTGACGCCCTTGGCTCCAGACCTGCAAACCACCCCTTCTCTCTTTGGGACCTGGAGTGGGGGCATGGCCATGGGCACTCCCTGTCGTGGGGAAAGAGTGAGGAGAGGCAGGACCCTGAGAATCTGACAAGTTGTTTCCAGCCACTGCTAACATGCCATGAGCAGGATTTTCCTAAACCTCATATCCCCTTTCCAAAGTCGCACAGACCAGGCACAGTGGCCTTCTTGTCCCCCTGCTTTGGCTCTCCAGGACTCAGTGCCTGCAGAAAGAAGACACACACGGGTTTCTGATCAAAGCGCCACCTCTTCTAGCTGGCTCCTCCCAGGTTACAGTTTAGAAGCCTCACCGAGACGTCTGGACTCACTGATCCTTGCTTTCGCTGTCGGGCTGTGTCTCTACTACTTCCAGATGTTTATACAGCTGGCTGGATTACTTAACTGCATTGACATCATACACCTTGATATTTCCTTTACACAGAAACGATTCAGATGGGAAAGAAACTGGGTATTGAGAATCTGTGCACCACGAAACCAACCAAAATAACTTTCCAATTCGCCAAGGAGGATTTGCTTGCATGCACGGTCCCCACACAACTGTATAGGCCTTGGTGACCCTATCTGTAAATCGAAGGGGTAGGTTTGGACAGCTTTAGGATTAATTTGGGTGAATAGACTTAATCTGAATTTTCCTCACTTGGATTGATTTTCATCCTGAGTCCTGGAATGGAGAACTGATTTTATTCAATTGATAACTACTTATCAAGTCCCTCTGATGGGCCCAGTACTGGGGTAAGAGTAGACACATGCAAAGACAGAAATATAATTGTGCAGTGAATGCCCTGAGCAATCCCTGTGTGGCAAGCTCTGTGCCAGGCCCTCTGGCCAGTTCTCTCTCTCTTAGCCTTCTAACGGTGGCAGGAGGTCTGTATGTTTCTCTCAGCTTCATAGATAAAGAAACTGAACCTTAGAGATGTTAATGAGTTCACCCAGGTTCCTAAAATCTGGTACATCCAGGGATTCCACCCCACACGTGAAGGATCCCAGAACCCACACCGCTGAGCATCACAATACACTGCTCTCCAAACATTTCTTGCCCTTGCAGACCTTTCATCGTTGAAAAGAGACACCAGTCAAAAGTGGCCATTTACACTATGAGAAGGACAACCACGGAGCGCTTCCTGTGCGAGGAGGGCCCTGAGGTGGGAAAGGCTACCTGGATCAAGGGCCATTTGGGCTGAGCTCTGAAGGCTGAGCTAGAGTCTGTCTGGCAGAGGCGACTTGCAGGAAGGCTCATGCTCTCCCTAGCCAACATCGGTGCCCAGCCCTGACGTGCTTCGGTGCTCTCTGCACGCTGCAGCTTTGTAGCCTTCACGTTTCAGGACAGGCCCAGAGGGTTCTGGGTCTAGATGTCCCTCTATGTCCAACGGTGGCTTTTTGGCCCAGCCTCTGCCTGCCTGTCTGCTCTTTAAGGTCAGGGTCCTGGCTTCTCTGGGTTTGTGCTCTGGCACCTGGCCCCAAGCAGGACACAGTCTGTATTTGCTGGACAACAAAACATTTTGTTTTGCAGGACCAGGTCCTCACACAGGACCAGGTCCTCACACGGCAGCAACAGCCTAAACAAATGCCATGTGTTGAATGAATGTTGTGTACCAGGAACTGGGTTATACCCTTTGCATGCATTATCTTATTTAATCCACCCAAAGCTACACTCTGAGGAAAGAACTATTATTTTCCCTACTTGACACATGAGGTTAAATAACTTGTCCAAGGTCGCACAATGAGCAAGTGGTGGAGCCAGGATTCATGCTCAGGCCTGTGGGACTTCAAAGCCTGTGGCCTTAACCCCTCGGCCACCAGCTTCTCTTTGCTGTGGCCTCGCCACCCTCTTTGTTCCCCAGGGAGAAGGGCTTTTGCAAGCAGGCCTGAGGTGCCACAAACCTTCCAGCACATCCTGCCCCTTTGTCCTCCAACATCTGTTTATCATTTCCCCAGCCCGGAGCTGGCCGGGCCCTGCCTCCTGCCTTGCTGTAATTCAGATGTCAGGGAGGATGGAAGCCAGTGCCTGGTGTCTGAGCATCTGAGCTGGCAGAGTAAGGACAGCATGGTGCACACTTGCTTTTGTTTTGTCAGCCTGCAGCACGGCATTTGTCAGAGTCAGAACTCATGGATGCCACCCAAGCCCCCCAGGCTTCTTGTTCTGGTCTGCCAGACAGCCCCGCACTGCTACCCTCAGCTCTGGGGAAGGAGAGAGGAAGAGGCGCCACCCGCCTCCCACCTCTCTGCTTGCCCCCCTCTCCTGTACTCCCCAATACCACTGCCTGCACAGCCCCATTCTGCCACAAGCCTCCATCAGGATGGAATTCCTCTTTCCCTTTTAAGCAAGAACAGGAGCAGCTCTGGAAACTTCTGAAAGCAGCATTTTTTCCAAAGCACATTCTCTAAAACACTGGCCCTGAGAGATGTCCTGCAAAAATAAATAAATAAATACAAATAAATAAAATAAACAAGAAAGAGGAAAGAGTTTGGGGAGATGCTGCAATGCTCTGCCCTGCTCCCGCAGGCTCCCAGGGCACACGCTGGAGTTATGAGGGCACTGAGAAGTCCTGCAGTGTTTCCCAGAGTATGCTTTATCCTGATAGCACTTGTTCCAGGTGTGAGAACACATTCCCAGGCCTGAAGGGAAACTGAGGCTCGGGTGGGACACACCTCCCCCCAGAAGAGCACAGACCCACCAGCAGGAGCCCCCTCTGCAGAGCTGTGTAGACTGGGGCCTTTCCCCACTGCTGTGTGCTCCAGGCTTCTCACAACAACTGTGACTTCTTACCCTGCCAGGGGCTCCCTGATTCACCCAGCAACCCCAAGACAACTTGTCCTGGGAGTCCCAAGGGCAAGGACAAGACCAGTGTGGGACAGCTACAGGGAGGTAGGGATGGACTCTTTATAAGCATGTCCACTTATGCAGAGCTGCTCAGAGCTTATGCCGAGCAGGAGCTCCCAGTCACCGAAAGGACAGCAGGCTGGGGTGTTGACTACCTGGGGAGCCTGGCCTCAGCCTTCTGTCTAGCTCCTTCCTGTTTTTCAGTTCTAGGATGCTGGGAATGCACTCAGGGAAAAGCAGTGCCCCCTGGTTGGGCCTTCCAGGAGCAAACCCCTTTGGCAGCTCCCACCATGCTTTGGCACACAGATGTGCTTGCCTGTCTGGCTCCCCAGGCAGACGGGAGCACAGGAAGATGTTTCATCTGTGCATCTGTCCCTAGTGCCTGCATATGTCTGGCCATAACAAAACTAGTGCAGATGTATTGAATAAGTGTTAGGTTTAGGGCAGGGACTGTTGCAGGGTGGGCTCCCTGGGAAACAGGCTCTGAGCTAGAGGTTAGCATGGGCTATTAAATAGGGGGTGTTCTCAGGGTCCACACCTGTGGGCAAAGGGAAGAAAGTAGGAATGGGCTGAAGGAGAAATTGGGCTGTGATGTAGTCCTGGTAAGGCCTTAGCTGGCCCCATGGGAATGCTGAAGCTGGGGGCCCTTCAGAGCTGGGCCCCTCGACCTCCATGGTGGCCAGTCAGTGGATGTGGGTTGCCCTGGAGAGGGGATGTGACTTGACAGTGCAGATTTCTTTAGCCTACAGAGGGCTGAGCATTCTCAGCTGACAACATTCCCAGCAGCTGGAAGAGAAAGTTCAGTAGTCCTGAAGGAGTGCACACCCAGGACAGATCGTGACAATCCCATACCGCTGATCCTCACCCTTCCCATGGCACTGCCACCCACGGATCTGGGCCTGCTTCTCCTCTTGGCCTCTCTGCCCAGACGTGCTCTCCCCTTCCCTTCTCTAATTTCCCTTAGTGTAGGCCAGAGGCTCTTCAAATAGGCAACTCTTGAATGGGGGACTGGAGCAGGATGTGGTCAAACTCCTTCTTCAAGCTGGTATACCAGGAACATGGAGCAAAGAAAGCCCTGGGCTGCCCCCAGCAGGATACACTCCTGGGCTTCCATGATGGTGTGGCTTCTGCTTGCAGGAAGGGGCTTCTGAGATACCCCCACCAGGCCCTGCTTCTCTGAGCTTTGATTCTCA
This sequence comes from Smutsia gigantea, assembly GCA_032199065.1. NCBI lineage: Eukaryota > Metazoa > Chordata > Mammalia > Pholidota > Manidae > Smutsia > Smutsia gigantea. Next base: position 162,159 of record JAVSCE010011086.1, read on the forward strand.
ATATTTATTTCCCCTGCACCTTTATCCCTAAAAATACTCCACAATTTCCTGCCTCTCCTGTGGCCTATTCTGGACATAGCCCAGCAGTCCTGCTATGAATAATGATGGCAGACACCCATCCCCACTGCAGCTGTCACTGAGAACCATCACTTTGTGATGACCAAGTGAGACACTGGGTTTTGTGGGATGGCTAGCTCAAGTTTCAGGACATGAAAAACTGTATGCATTTATGTAGGATCTCACATCTCTGAGAATCAGTTTCTTCATTTGTAAATGAGATCGGTGAGAGGCACAGAGGAGGCATGGATAACAGTTTGCAGGGCAGATGAGAGAGGGCATGGTGTGGGCAAAGGTGCTTGGTGACACCCTCCAGTGAGGGTCAGGCCTGGGCTGGGACCAAACGAACCAACAGCATGGCAGTTAAGAACAAGGGCATGGCCCCTGCAGGTCCTCCATCCATCACACATAAGCTGGGTGGCTTGGGCGAACTGCAGCACTTTCTGCTCTTCATTTCCTCGTTGTGAAGCAAGGATGATAGGACTCACCTCAAGGGGCACCTCACGAGTCAAATCAGAGCATACAAAATGTAGTCAGCAGTCAGCACTCGTGTGCTTCTGTTCTCACTATTATGACCCATTCCGCTTCACTGTATGTCCACAGATCTTTTCACCCTGCTTGCCCGATCCCCTCTGGGATGATTATTCTCTCACATCATTTTGTAATGAACTAGAGGTCCAGTACTATCAGCCAGTCTGCTGCTTTGACTTGGAGTCTGAGTTGGTCCCTCCTGCACTGAGCCCTCAAAGAAGCCAGTGAGGTTCCCAGGAGGAAGAAATGGATTGCTCAGCCAGTGCTTCCCCTGCTGCTCTGAGCTGGCTGGGGTCCCCATTAGTGAAGCAGCCCAGCCTTCCCCCAGCAGGAGGGGCCAGTGGGCATCATAGCGAGGGCCCAGCTTCTAATGGAAGGGGATGGCAATCCAAAACACTGTCCATTAATAGCAGTCTGCTGTGACCCCAGCTACTCCCCACAGAGCTCATCCTGCCATCTCCTGGCTCCCTGTCTTGGCAGGTGGTGGACGTTTTCCCCTCTCAGGATTCCTATTAGCACTGGTGGAGACTCTCATGCTTCAGAAGGGCTTGGCTGCCAGGCACAGGGCCTTTCCCAGGAGGCTAGTGAGAAGGGAGGAAGGGACACTGAGTGGGCAGTGCACTGGTCTTCCAAGGAATACTGTTGGCGAGTACACAGTGACCTGTGGGCTTCAGTGGCACCAGCCAAGGGATGGACATGTAGTAGCAGGGTCTTCAGCTAGTGGTAATAGATAGAATTTGGGAGGTGACAGATTCATGGTTTGGGGGCAGCAGCAGTTGGGTGGAGTCTGGTCAGTTCCAAACTGGCCCCAATCTGCAAGGGATGAGGAACAAAGGCCAGCTTTCAGAGGGGTTGTGCATGGAAACTAGGGTATTAGGAATTCTGACACAAGGACTAGCCAAAGGGCAGGGCTGTAGACACAGTGCATGGGATGGGGTGGAGGTTGGGGGCTCTCATTTCAACTGTCATCCCAGGAAGGCTCAATTGTGTGGGGCAAGCCCACAATGGTGAGGGAGGGAGGAGATCACACCCACACAGGCTTGGGAAAACAGCAGTAAGATCTTTTAGGATCACTAATCAAGTTGCATCATTCCACTGCTTGAAATCTTCCAATGGCTGCCCAAGACCCTACATGCCCTGGCAGGCCTTTCACCCCACCTTGTGTCATCTCTGCTCCTCCTGTTGTCTAGCCAGTGCTAGTTCCTCTCAATTCCTCTAAAATGCTACCAAGTCTTTCCCCACCCCAGGGCCTTTGCACATGCTGCTCTATTTGGTACGAAAGCTCTCACTGCCTCAAGCTTCAATACCAGCCTCTATCCCATACTTCTCAAAGTCTTGACATAAATGCCAACTTCAGGGAGGGACCATCCCTGCCCACATTATCTAAAATTATCCGCACCTCCTCTTATCCTCTATTTTAGTATCCTGGTTTGCTTCTCGTAATCCTTTTATCAAAATTTATACTTAGTTTGTTTATCTGGTAGTTCACTTGTTTATTGTCTGTCCCTCCCTCCAGGAGTAGGGGCTAACTTTCTCTCTCACTTGGCATTATCCCCAGCCCCAAACATTCAGGGAGCCCTCAGTAAGTGTCAGCTGTTATTTCTACTATTTTATTACTGCCGTGGTGGTTATTACTGTAGACTTGCAATAAACATTGCTTGAACGTCGAATGAATGTCAAGACTCCCTCCAGGTCCCACTAGCTGGGGGTGGGGGGACTATGACACCAGATGTTCTGCAGGCCCTGGGCAGGCAGCAAACTCCTTGCTGCCCACTTCTGCCCCTCCTGGGTCTGTCGGGAGGCCATCTCAGCCCCAGGCAGTGGGGCGTTTGCGCCGCTGGCCCTCGGTCACTTGGGTTCCAACCTGCCTCTTCCAGGCCTGCCCGGCTGCTGGAGTCATCACAATTCCCCCCAGCACACACACTGTCATCTCTTCACCGTGAACTGTATTTAAAATGTAAATAAAAAAAGGCTTTTAGGAGATTTAACTGTTTCCCTTGGTATTTAAATTATTCAATTATAACTAAAGCTATTAAAATACAGTTAATTAAAATTGTTAGATTGTTTTCCTTTGCACTGATCACAGCATTGCCCGACTTCTCCCTCTAGCTGTTTAATTCCTATTAAAAATGATAATGCCTCGCTTTATTCATAAATGCAACAACCTTCCCTCACATTCTTCAAGTGATCGCCTCAATACAAACCGAGCTGTTTTCTTTTCTTCTAGCACTGGAGCGGAAATTCTGCTGTAGTCTTTAGAGGTTTAATCAGCAGTAAAAGGACTCAAAATTTAAACATTAGCATTTCCGAGTCACAACAAATAATACAACCCCCTGTAAAAAAAAACTGTCTAATTCTGACGCAATGTAATGTCATTAGAGACCAAAGGAGAACCCTGAGGTTTAATAAAAGGTGGGACCTAAATAAAGGTTTCATTACTCACAACATAAAATTACAGGATCCACACATTAAATATTTTATTTGAAAGGTTTCATGGCATTGCCAGTGGGAATAGCTTTGTAGTGGAAGTACAGATGGGTAAATGCTGCTGGAACAAGAAAAAAAAAAAAACGAGGGAGAAAGGAGAGAAGGCTTCTAGGACCAGCTCATAGCCCACTGTGCTTGCCGTTCCTAAGATGATGCACCCCGAGAAACTAATTGGTTATAGTATTTAAACTCCTGGGCCATGTGTTCCCACAACGATAATGGCTGTTCTAGGTAATGGTGGGCAAGGTGGCAAAGGTATTTAACTTTCTGGAACATAGGGGGTGCCACCTCCCACGTTTGGAGTGATTGGTGAGCCACATGTGATGGGGTGGTGGGGAATTCTCCTAGTCCCAAATGCAGAAAGGGAGGGAGTGGTGCAGAAATCAGCTCCATTCAGCCCACGGTGACTAGCTGCCTAGGAGCCTTCGAGGTGCTAAACGGGTGTGTACAATAGTTGCCTGCCCTTCAGGAGTTCGCGGCCCACCACAGCCCTCGTAAACTGTGTATGGGGTGCAAGTTCAGACAGTGCTGGCCCCAGTAAATTGTTCCTGTGAGGATGAGGAAGGTTCCAAGGCAGGCTTGGTGCCTCAGCTGGCTGAGAGGGTCTCCATCAGCCAAGAGAGAGAGAAGTATGAGGGAAGGTTAAGGCAGAGAGGCAGGAGGACGCTGGCAAGTTTGAGACACCGGCGTGTTTGTTAGAGACGGGGCACAGGCTGGGTGGAAGGAGGTGACAGGAAAACTTACATTGATGAACTTGATCAAGAAAGGCCTTGAACAGCATCCTTAAGAGTTTTGACTTTACTCTGAAAGTTGCCCATCAAAGATTCATGCTGGTTACAGAACTGGACACTTGAGAGGCTCTGGATGGTTGTTGAGTAAATGAATGGAGACTGAGGGTTAGGACCTAATACATTCTGCTTACTGATTAGCTGTGAAAAGCCCCAGGTTTGGCTGCTGAGCTGATGGATTCCCCTCTGAAGGGTGGAGACACTGGACTGATACCTGGGCCTGGGTGTGCTGGGCTCTCACACTGGGGCTCCAGCCTTCACCCTGGGCCCATCCACTTTCATACTATCTGTCAGGGACTTGACTTTCACATGGGCTGCAGGGTGGCAGTCACTGTTTCCCAGGCTCACTATGTGTCCCTCTTTACCCAGAGGGGCACAATCCTCTCAGAGAAGTAGGAGAGGGCATGGCATGTTGATAGCATCGATACTGCTAGTCATTAGGAAAATGCAAATGCAACCGCAATGAGTCCACTAGAAGGACTCTGATAAAAAAGGCTGACGGTGCCAAGTCAGGCACTACTGAGGAGGGGGTGTGAGGAACCTGGAATCCTCGTACACCACTGTTGGTACAGCCAATTTGGAACACAGTTGGGCAGCTTCTTAGAAACTTAACATACACTACTGTATGATTTAGCTGTTCTGTTGAAATGAAAGCATATGTCCATACAAAGACCTGCACACAAATCTTCATAGCAGCTTTATTCATAATCGTCAAAAACTAAAAACGGCCCAAGTATCCATTGGCAGAAGAATGAATAAACAGTGGTATGTCCATTCATTGGAATACTACTCAGCCATAAAAGCAATTAGCTATTGATACACACTGTAACATGGAGAAAAATCAAAATAATTATGCAAGTGAAAGAAGCCAGACCAAAAAAAAAAAAGAGTACATACTATGATACCATTTATATAAAATTCTAGGAAATGCAAATTAATCTATAGCAACAGAAGGCAGTTGCCTGGGGCTGGGGGTGGGGGTGGGAAGGGGGTGATAGGGAATAGTTACAAAGGAGCAGGAGGAGAATTTGGGGTGTGATGGGTATGTTCACTTTCTTGATGGTGTGATGACTTCTGGGTATAAACATATGTCAAAACTTATCAAAGCATACACTTTGAAAATGTGCAGTTTATGTATGGAAATTATACCTCAATAAAGCTGCTTTAAAAAATAAAAAGAGCTAGGGCTGTGGAATTATCTTTACAATTTTAATTTTAATATTCTTTCAAACGTATAGAATGTGAGGATAGTCAAGGATTCCCTGCTTACTCTCTGATCCCCTACCTCAGATTCTCCAGAGCTTCATTTTGTCCCATTCACTTTATCATTCTGTTTTTCTTCTTGACTATTTGAGAGTAAGTTGGTCCCTGTTACTCTTAAATACTTCAGGGTGTATTTCTTAAGAATAAGAACTTCTCATACATTTCCGTAGAATAGTTATCAAAATCAGAAAATTTAACACTGATAACAAATTTTCTGCTGGATTCCATATTTGAATATCACCCGTCGTCCCCACAACATCCCAGGGTCCACGTCAGAAGCGTGGCAAACTCAGATGTGTCTTTAGGTCCCTCGGTCCTGACCTCAAATCCTGACTCCATCACCTACTTGTCTGTGACTTTGGACATTCCCACCTGCATTTCCTGATCCATACAACAAGCTCTGCACTGACACCCACCCCCAGGGCCTGGTGGAGAGTGAATGACAGGATGTCTGGACAATGTCTTTAGCACACTGCTGCATGCAGGAAGCATTCAGGGAGTGGGATTATAGCAAAAGCAGCCCAACGCACCAGAGCCATTGTCCCATACCCTCTGCCAGTACCCCTGACAGCCCACCTCTCCTGCCCACCTTCTCTTAATCTACTCCATCCATCACCAATAGCTGTCACACTGACCCAGAGCAATATGCACTTCTGAGCAGCTCATTAAAGACAGCTGTCCTCTGGTAAGGGAGGCAAGTGGGCTGCAATTTTGACTTTTCAAAAGCTTCAGTTAATGACACTTTCCTTCTTACATTTAAAGAAAGTGCTTATTCCCTTTTCCCTTTCCCCTTCCTACTGTATATTCTTCATTTCTGCAGAAAGTTTCATCTCCATGGTGAAGGTGTCACCAACCTGGGGTTGCCTCTGGCCGTCTGTCCTGCCTGCTCAGAGTCTCCCTCCCTACGCTGGAACACACGACCTGCCTCACTGGCCAGAGTGGACAAGCTCATCTTCCAGGGTGAGTGGGACCCAGGGCTACTGCCCATGAGCTGGCCTGGAGTGAAATCTTCTCCCATTGGGGGTAAGGATAGTTAGCCATCATTAGATCATCTTTGGAGAGCTTAAATGTGCTGAGAGAGTTGGCTGGTCAGCGTATGTAACAGAAATGGAAGGACTACTGAGCAGAGGGACATGGTGCAGCTCAGGCTGCAGGGCATGGAGCAAAGGGAAGCTGCGTGTAGCCTGAGATGGGGACACCAAGGAGAGGGGGATGGGTGGGCTGGCAGCAGCCAGAGGGTAGCAAGAGACTGAGAGGAACTTAGAGGTTCTGGCGTGAGATGGTGAGGGGTGAGGCCCCCCATCCTCCTGCTCCCTGTGGCCCTGTGGGGGCTTCCCTTGTATTCTTACACTGCCTGGTTGGAGTCATTTCCTAGGGTGCCTAGGTAACACATGACCACAAATTGGGTGGCTTAAAGCGAGAGAAATTTGCTCTCGCAGAACTCTAGAGAACAGAAGTCTGAAATCAGCATGTCAGGAGGATGGGTTCCTTCTGGAGGCTCTGAGAGGGAATCTGCCCCAGGCCTCTCTCCTGGCTTCCCATCGCTGTCAGGACTTCTTGGTGTTGCTTGGCTTGAAGACCCATCACTCCCCTCTCTGCCCGTCGTCACGGGGATCCTCCCACAGCTTGCTCTCCTGTGCCTCTGTGCATCGTCTCCTTTTTGTCTCTTGTAAGGACACCTGCCCTTGGATTTACAGCCCAGGATGGGTTCATCTCAACATCCTTACACTGACTATATCTGCAAAGATATAATTCCATGTAATATCCTATTCCGAGATTCCAGGTGGACATAATTTTGTAGTAGGGGGATTGGCACCCACCATGATTGTGGGGGTGAAAATTCTGGTCTTCACTATGGCTCCCTCGATCCATAGTGTGAAACACCAAAGCATGAGCTTGCTTGGATGCATGGTTATTCCTGGCAACTTTGAGAACCTTGTTTATCTAGAAGAATGTCTCATGGGAAGGAAGAAACATGGGGTTTTCCATGGTCTGGAACCTGGTTCTCCCTGAGCCTCAATCTTCCAGATCGAGGCTGTCCAATGGCCCCACTGGTCCAAGGTGGTCGCACAGCGGCTGGAGAAGACTGGAAAAGGAAGGCAGGTTTTGGAACAAAAGGACATGTGGAGTGCTGGAAATAGGGAGGCGGTTTGGGGGCTGTGGGTGGTGCTGAGACCCCAGAGCAAGCAGAGATGCCGGGAGGCATAGTGACAGGAGAAAGATACTGACTGGGCTTCTTACCAGACAAGTGGTACTTGGCCCGTCACTGAACCTCTCTGAGCCCCTATGTCCTTACCTGTAAACTCAATTTCACCAACAGCAACTGAGCACCTAGCAGGTGCCAGAACCATACAGGGTGGGGGGATATGGTGGTAAGGAAGCATGACCCCTGGGCTTGAAAAGTTCCTAATGCAGTAGAGGAGGTAGGTGCGCCGAGGACCAAGCAGATCATCAGATGCTAAGGAAGACAGCAGCTTTCAGGAAGAGCACAGTGGAAACATTGGCAGCTAGGTGGGCAGGGGCCCCCAAATTGGGTGATGCTGAACTGGGTTTTAGAGGAAGGATAGGACTTGGCCAGCAAGAGAGGCCAGGGGACAAGGCTGAGTTCATGGCGTGAGTACAGACATGGATCCTGGCAGTGTTTGGTATATTCAGAAAGCACATTATGGCCTCCACGGGGCTGTGGTGGGGGATAGGGTGGAAACTACTGGAAAGGAGCTTGTAGAGAGAGGCATCAATCCTTGAATGCAGAGGTGGGACCATTGGAGGCTGTGAAGTCAACTGTAGGATGAACAAATTTGTGGTGCAGAAAGATCACTCAGGTAGCAAGAAGGGACAGGAGGGCAAGGGCTGGGAACAGGGTTCCAACCTCCCTGCAAGAGATGAAAAGGGCAGTGGCAGGGAATGGAGAAGAAGAAATGAACACAAGAGGCATTTGAGGGGTAGCTCGCTCAGGGCTTGGCAACCTCACATGAGTCTGCTGTGCAGGCCTGATTGCAGGTCCTGGGAGATAATGGATGCGATGCACTTGGAGCGCTGCAGAGCACCTCGTCCGGGTGTGGTGGCCGGTTTGGACTGGATCCTGTTCAGGCTTTCATGAAGTGAAGCCTCTCTCCTCCTCCCTGGCTCATTTCCGATGCTTTCTTTTGCCTGTAAGCAAGGGAGAGAGGGGAGGTGAAAAACAGAGACATTAAGCGCCAAAGCTTATGTTAATACAGCATTAAGGTTGAAAATGTAATCTCCTAGGAGTCAGGAAATTCCAAACCAGGGGTTTCCATGGCAACCTAGCCACACTGCTCCTCTGTCCATTCAGGCTCTATTTTCCTTGTTAAATATGATCCCGTCGTATATTATATTTTATCGAGCTAAATGTGTTACCCACAGCATGCAGAGCTCCAGTCAGCAGCAGTAAGGAGCTGCAGGAAGTGTGCGTGTGTGTGTGTGTGTGTGTGTGTGTGTGTGTGCACGTGTGCGTGTGTATGCACATGTGTGTGTGGCAGGGAGCGTGCCTTCCGAATTCCCCTGATACAACACAGCCACATCTTAAGTCCTTGTGTCTAAGAAATGGAATGTAATTCCATTAAGAGCAGCTCCTGTGAAAATAAATGAGCAATCCTGGCGCTCTGAAGGGGTTGTCCAGAGTGTCCACCCCTAGGGGGACACAGCTGGGTCCCAGAAAGGCCCTCTCTTGGCACCCCATCAGCCAACGTGACACTGCCACCCCAGGCTCCCTCCTGGATGGCCTTCCAAGGAGGTGGATTGGAATTATCTGGTCCAGTGGTTCTCCACACACTCCAGCCAACTGAAGCTCATCTGTCACTGTGTGTTAGCTTCCCAGGGTGCACCGGGTGCCAGCAAACAGATGCAGAAAGGAAATTTGATTCTCCTCTGAACCCTCTCTCCCACTAAGGCAGCACAATGGACAAAAGGCTTCCTCGGTGGCAGCAGGATGTTAGGAAGGAGAGGAGGGAAATGGACTGTCAGGGAGGGCAGCTCCTCAGCGGAATGTGTGACAGAGAAACATCTGTAGGTTAATGTGGTGGAAAGAGCATGGAATGTTAGAATCAAGCCGTCCAGACCTAGGCTATCCCCCAACCATGCAATCTTCAGCAAGTCCCTTAATGTCCCTTTGTCTTCATTTTTTCATCTGCAAAATTGGGATAAAATTACCATTAACCTCACACAGGCCTGTTGAAGGATTAAACGCAGTAATTGACAGAAAAGCCCGCTATAAACATCTGCATCCCTACACAAATGTCACTCTTACAGGGAGCTCTAGAAAACCATGCTGGATTCTAGACCTATGCTGTGGGCTCTAGATATTTTGTGATTGGTTCAAGAATTTTGCTATAGGTTCTAGAATTAGTTGACAGGTCTAGAACAGGGGTTTGGCAAATGTTTTTTCTGCAAAGGGTCAAATAGTAAGCATTTATGACTACACTGCTATGACTTCTCGACCCCACCATTGTAGCTCAAATGCAGGCAGAGATAATACATAAGTGCATGGATGTGACTGTGTGGCAATAAAACTATTTACAGGAGCAGGAAGTGAGTTGGATTTGGTCTGTGCACTATAGTTTACCAGCCCCTTGTCTACCATTACCTATGTAGAAAACCATGGTTTTTTTGTGAATGCTGTTTTTCTGCACAGAATTTAACTCCCCTCTCCACCTCTATTCCCTAACCCTGCCGACCTCCCACCCACTCCTGCACATAACTCTTTCGTTGTCTGGCCAACTTCATAACCTTCTGGAATCTGCGTCACCTTTTCCAAGAGCAAATTGGCAACAGTCTCTTGGCCCATCTCTGCCAGGGTGGGCAACCCTGTCACCCTGTCACCCCAGGCCCTAGTTCTGGGTAGATGCTCGATCAATGTTTGCAGAATGATATATGGAAAATGTTTGCAGTATATATGGAAAAGCACAGCATCCCTGGAAACAGGGACGATGTCATTCCCTCAGGAGGTCTATGAACTGGGGTGGTTTAAAAAATCTTAGGTCTGCCCTCAATCGTGTAATTGTGAGCTGCTCAATCAGAGCTTCTACAGTGAGAAGGCAGGCTCCTCTTTGCAGACACAGGTCAACTTATTCCCACTTCATAAGCCAGGGGCCAACCTGCTGTCTTTGCAGGTGTGATGAGCCCTGGGCAGCAGGCCAGATGGGCAGGAGCAGGTCAGTGGACGGTAACACTCCACAGCCACCCCTCAGAGGGAGGCACTCCCTGTAATCAAGCACACGGCCATGTTTGGGTCAGTGCTGCGGCTCTTCACACTGCCCTCAGGAAGTCTCAGTTTCCACTGGGCTGGACACAACCTGATAATGTGGAAACTTCTGGAAGTACAGCAGTGCTTTCAGCTTTCACATTTGCAAGCTCTCCTCATCCTCCTTCTCCTGGGCAGAGCAGACAGGCAGAATGGAGTTGTGTAACTCACCTATGAGTCACACTTCCCCAGAACAGCATTTGCTTTCTGCCTGACAGAGGTGAGCTTCCTCAGGACAGCCAGACAGGCAGCTATTGTTCAAAAGTCAGGGAGGATGATGGTCTCTTCTGCCCAAATCACCAGCTAAGACGGTCACTTTTCATTATAATGGTCAGGAAAAAGATGACATGTATGGGTACATGTATTTAGTGGGGATTCACAGGTTCATGCAATGTGCATGTATGTGTTCACCTCGTGGCAAGCATGTGTCCTCGGTATAGGCTGCATGCTGCATTGGTGCATGATTGGCACAAATGCATGTACTTGTGGGCATTTAAACATATGCTTTTGTGTACGTGTGTAGCTGTGTTTCTACACGTGCCTGGAAGTGTCTGCTGCTTGGACATGTGCTTTTGTCCGGTTCGTGCATGTCTTTAAGACTCTACTTCTCCTGGGGGACACAATAGCTTCCATCCTCCAGCCTCAGCAGATGAATATTTTATTACCTTGCTTTTGCCATGGAGTTAGGCAGTTTTCCCGTGAAAAGCCAGAGCATGACACACTCCAGGGAGGCAGAGATGGAGGCTCTGATGTCGGAGCCTCAGAAAGCAAATCGCCCCCGTGATGAGGTCCCGGGGGGGCTCACTGATGCTGCTTGTTAGTGCCATTAGGAACTGATGAGTCAGCCCCTTTTTCCTTGTCCCCTGACAGTGTTCCTTCTAACTGTAAAGCCGGCACACCCATTTTACAGGAGTCTTGAGGGAGCTCCCTGCTGCTGCTCCTGAAGCCAGCCCAAAGCTGTTAAATTTTTCCCAGCTGCCTGTTCCTCCCTTCAAGGAAGATGCTATGTCCTGGGAGCAGAAGGTCACCGTATAACCCAGAATGGCAAACAGAAGGTACTGACTTGTCCGCACACTGTGGGAATGTAGGCTAGGCAGCCAAGTCAGGGAAGAGCCAGGAGTGCCGGAGACAAGCGGAGGCAACATGTCCCAGCCACAGGGCCCTCCTGGCACCCAGCCTAGGAGTGACCCAACCCCATGCTGTGTCATAGCTGAGCTCCCCAGAAGCAGACCCTGAGATGAGGATTTAGGTGCAGCAGTTTATCTGGGCGGTGATCCCGGCTCAGGGGCACTGTGGGGACATGGAAAACAAGACAGTGAATAAAGACAAGCAAATGAAGGACGTATTCACAAACAGGCTCTGTCTAGGGTACTGCCTAAGGCTGGGGAGGACACACCTCCGGGCTGTCCCCCTGAGAAACTGAGGCCTATAACCCACCAACTCTTACCTCATTGGTCCAGGGTTGGCTGCCCCATGGGCAAAACTAGCCCCCAGCAAGGCCAGGGGCACAGGGCTTTGCCACGCCCCAGAGGGGTGAGTAGGCTGGCCCACGTCTCCAGGAGGTCTCTGGACTCCTCTTGCTGCTGTTTCCGTCCTCCAAGCTGACTCAGATTGGGGTAGAAGCTCTAGAGTTGCTCTCTCCAGAAAGCAGCGACTCCCCACTCTAGGATCTGGGGGCTGGCCTGGGTGAGGCAGGGGCTGCTCGGCCACCATCTGAGTGAAGGACAGAAATTCTCTGGGCCAGAGACGCTGGGACGAGGAGGGGAGATGAGCACGCCCGAGGTTTCCAAAGCTCTGGAGCCAGGTGCATCGTGCGTTGATTCACTCATTCCACAGAGAGACACTGATGCCCATGCCTGCCCTGGACATTCAGCATGAATGCGACAGAAAAGGCTTCAAACACCATGATTCCAAAAATGAACGCAGTAACGAGAACAAAACAGGAAGCCTCCCTGCATCTTCCCCACCCAGCCATCCTCTTCTACCCTGTGAATCCCTGTAGCGTTTCATTTATGCCTCTCTTTTAGTTCCTAAACTTCACTGCTCTTAACTGTTAAGCTATCTGGAAGGGTGTTAGAATCATAATTGTAATTATAACTGAGCTCTTTCTTACCTTGTGTCAAGCCCTGCGCTCAGCACACATTACTTTATGTAATTTCCACTACAATGCAAAAAATTAGGTATTACATTCTGTACTTTACAGAGAAAGAAATTGAGGTTCTGAGATGTTCTGCTTCTCACCCCAGGTCACCTTGCTCAGAAGGGTCAGCAATTTGGGTAGCCTGGTGCCTGTGGACTGCGTCTTACATTTGCCAGCTATTTCCTACTGGTGAGTTCTCTGAGGACAGGAACTGACGTGTTCACCTCCTGACTCTCCACAGAGCGTGGAAACTTGTCCATGATGGGTTGAATGAGGGGCTTTTCATCTGCTTCTCTAACAGGAATTACTGAATGATGTGTGCTTTGGCAAACATCACTGGGGGGGCCTGTGGCCAGCTGCACCCTCAGATTTTAAGCCACCCCCCCGATGGCCTTCCATCCCACTCCTCCCAAAGCCAAGAGTGTGGGTCTGCCCCAGGGGAAACAGGCAGACATCAGGGTCAGACCGAACTGCTCTTTATGATTCACTCCACACAGCCGTGTGGTCCTGAGCAGGTTACTCTGCATCTCTGAACCTCTGTGTCCTTCAAAGGGGGGTTCTGCCTCCCTCCCAGCAGTGCTGTAAGGGTGGAACCTGAGACGTGAGAGTCAAAGCAGTCTGTCCCGGCAGCCAAGAGCCTGACCTTTAGCAAGTAGGTACGGATTCTACCCTACCAGACTGCACCTTCTCAAGACAGGGAAAGGGGATTGTACCCCTCCCACACCCACCAGGACCTAGCACTCCTGGCTGCTTGGTGAATGGGGTGCTGTGGGGCTGTCCTCGGTCCATCCGTGCTAAGGAGGACTTGCCCTGACTTGCAGGCCTTGGGCAGAGAACAGACAAGTGAGTCTCTCACCGCCAGACCTCACAGCTCTTTGAAAGCATAGCTGTTCCCCTCCGCCTTCGTTTTCCTTTGGCCACCCTCCTTGGTCTCACACCTGCCGTCAAGGGCTGCCAGAACTCGGCCCGGCCAGAGCTGAGTGAGGGCTCAGGGCAGAGGGAAGAGGCCAGAGGGCCTGCAGACCTAAGAAGATGGCAAGCCAGCTCTGTCAAGATGTTAAGGCCTGCTTCCCGCTCCCTGGCCGCAGCAGGCCACACCCTGCCACCCTGCCCTGGCTGTTCTTGCTGGCCTAGCTCTCCTGGGGTAACGGTGCCACTTCCCAGCCACCAGAACCCCAAGCTGGGGCCTCCACTGTAGCCCATTCCTCCTCCTTTCCTGGTGGGCCTTGCTTCCTGACTCATCTCCCAGGTAGCGTCCAGCGGTGGTCCCTCTATCCTTTTCCTCACCTGGCCATGTTCTGAGATGCTCAACACTGGTCTAAACCTTTCAGTGCCGCATGCCTTTCTCGTCTCCCATTCCTCTTTGATAAAATCCTTCCTTCTAGCTTTATTCTGTACCACTCAAACCCTGCTCTTATGAATCTGGTTTTCAGTGGGCTGTCGAGCAGTTTCCACATAGCACACACCATCTGCACGTCAGGACCCATCTGTGCCCAGCCAGAACTCCGCCTGTCGCCTTGCTCCTTCTCCTGGGGCCTGAAGCCTCTTCTCCCTCCCCCAAGTCTGAGTTGGGGGTGGGGGAGCCGCTGAGCCCCTCTCTTCCTGGCCCACCCACCGCTCCTACAGCTGGGGGCTCACATGCCAAGCCTGGCACGGGGGGCAGGCGCCATGGAGGGCAGACGACTAGCTGGGGGATGAAAACCTCCGTTCACAACAATATCAAATCCCTGGCTCCGGAGAGAGAGCCAGGTTTGCTCCCAGTCTGAGCCATCGCCTGAGAAGGGGAAAGTGGATACCAGGAGAAGAGTGTCTCATTAATGCGGCTCTGTTTGTTTCACCTGGCAGGCCAAACACAGCGGCTTGCTTGTGCCTCTGAAATGCTAACTGGCTCCTGGCTGGGAGCTTTGGGGACTGCATGCGAGACATTAGGCCGAGTGTGCCAGGTATGTACCCAGCCAAATCTCTGCCCAGCCAGGCAAGGACTAGGGAGGAAGGCCGGGGATGGCAGACACACCCAGGCCCATGAGGGACTGTCACCATGAGGCTGGAGCCACACTCTCCGACTGCCCTGGAGCTTTTTCAATTGCATTTTTCTTTTCTCTGGACTCCTTTCCAAGTGTACATTACAAGGGGGGTACACAGGAATCATACCATGTGGGTACGGAGGGTCCTGAGTAATTTCATTCCATTTCTCAACTTTTTAGGATCACAGACTCTCTCACAAACCTGTTGAAAGCACAGGCTTTGTCCAAGAAAAAAAGTATGCCCCAAATTAAGTACATAAGTGTACGGGATTGGCAGGCCCTTGAACCCCACTCAGCTAGCCCCATAGAATCTGTGTTAATAATTTTCAACACCTCTTTCAATGGCTGGGAAAACTGAGGCCAAAAAAGAGGGACCTGATCTGCATGGGAAAATAGCAAGTTGTTGGCCGACATTTGATCATATTTAACATGTATTTGGTTGAAGATAAGAATGACTATTTACAGAATGTATTTTGCAAATAAGAAATATCAATCTCAGAGAAGCCAGTGGGCCTTCACAGTATCACCCATTGTCCTTCCATGGATCCATTCTCTCCTTCCTCCACATGGAAGAATTAATAGCTGGGCACATGGCAGCCTACAATTTCCAGCATCCCTTATAACTATATAACTATATAACTATATATGGTCTTGCCCCTAAGTTCAGCCAATGGGATATAAGCAGAATCAGAAGTCATCTTTGAATAGAATGGGTTCACCCTCCACCCTCTTCTCCCTCGTCCTACTAGGTGGAATGCAGACGTGACAATGGGAGTTGAAGCAACCATTCTGGGCCACATGATCAAGACTGGGTATTAAAGATGGCTGGGCAACAGGATGAAAGGAATCTGGATTTCTGATAATTGTGAAGCCACCCTATCAGCCTGGGACTGCCTAGCCAGTCTTTTGTCTTCTTTAGGCCAATGTTGTTTTGAATTTCTCTGCCATAGCATTAGAATCAGATTTTAGCTAATAATCTAGGAAAGCAATAAACTCTGTTTTTCCCCCTCACTGTGGTGATCTCCCAGTTCCAGCAGCAATGGGCATTACTCTCTCTCCTTCCTCTTCTTCCCAGCACTATTGCCACTGCTTGCTCCAGGCTAGCTCCCACTTGCCCCTGAACCACTGTAGGGCCTCCTGGGAACTCTCCACTATAGCCATTCTGCCAGCAGTCCAGGGCAGCTTTTCTGAAATGCACACCCAAACTAGGCACTCCACTCTTCAGCCCTTCAGTGGCTCCTGTTCCCAACAGAGTGAAACCTACTTTCCCATAGCCTGCCCCCACCTGCTTCACCAGCACCAGCCTTGCCACTTGCTTTATACCCCTTGGGCTCCCAGCACATGGACTTGTCTACCCTTTCCCAAGCATCTTGAAGCCTCAGAGGCCTTTCCACCCGCTCCTTGACAGCCTGTGTGTTCGTGCATCCCTTGGCCAGCCACCCCCCAAGTACTTCCTTCCTCCTGCATGTCCCACAGCACCTTGTCCATACCTCCATTATAACACATAACTCGAGTCCTTGACATTGTCCTCCTGTGCAAGGCTATCACAGCCACAGTGCTAGAATGGCTTTTCTAGACCCCCAGGTCCTCGCCAGGAATAGAGGCTATGCTCAAGAAAACTCTGCTGAATAGAAGTGTATCGCTGGAATCAGAACTAGAACTCAGCTTTCTTTACCCCTCTCTCTGGGCCTATCTTGCCCTGTTGTACTCTATCACCCTAGTGAGGAGTTATTCCTTCCCTCCTTTATTTCCTCTTCCTGTGAGCATGACCCATGGTAGGAGAAGAGCTTCTCAGGAGGAATTTGTGGAATGCATGGACACATACATTCAGTGAGTGGGTTAACTTACTTTATTGTTGCTGGTCTCTGAGCTGGGCACTCAGAACACAGAGGAGAAGGCTCTGGCCCGCCCCCAAGGCAATCTCAGCCTGGGAGATTCAGAGGAAGCCCTGGCTGTGGAGGAGGATGGAGGCATCGCTCCCCAGCACCTCGGGAGTGGGTCCCTGTAACACTTACTTTTGCCTAAGTGATGTAACAGGCCCTGGGGCCCTGGTCTTCCCCATTCCCATGGGTGGGTTGGAAGAGGTGAGGGGTGGGGTGTTCTGAGCCTTCTGGCACTGAGATGAAGTCATTTGCAGAAAGACAGTTTTGTTCTGACTTGAGTGTTTTTCCGCATGACTTTATCCCCACAGCAGGCCCTGCTTGGGTCTTATTTTTTGATGGGTCCCAGCCCCTTCTACCTAGAGGGCCCATGGACCCTTCTTGGGCAGCTGTGCCAGGACAAGCAATGTCTGTTCAATGCCCTGGGCTGAGCACCGGGCTGTGCCACCCACTGCCCTGTGAACAGCTGATCACAGGCAGCACCCGCCGCAGCAGGGAGGCAGGGCACCAGGACAAAACAGACCCACGGACTGTATGGCCAAGGGCTTCCGTGGATAGACCTCATTCTAAGACATTCCTGCCTCTCTGCTCTCAGTTTCCTGCAAATGGAGGTGCAAGTCAATCATTATTCCCAAGGTTGCTGGGAGGATTCAATGACATAAGGACATGGTAGCAAACCATGTCGCTCAAACCTTGACCAAGCACCTCCTCGGGCTCGGACCACCCAGTGGGCCTGCAGACAGATAAGGAAAATGAATAATCACAAATCAATGTGGTGAAGGCTACAAAGGATCATGAGCAAAGTGTTCTGGGTACTCAGATAAGGGGCCCAACTCTGTGGTGAGGGTCAGGTGAGGAGGCTTAAGGAAAACTCAGGGGATCTTGAGTTGGGTTTTAAAAAACGAGAAGCAGTTTTAAAATCAAAACCAAAAGAAAGGGCATTCCAAGCAGGTGGTGAAAGAGGCTGGCTCAGGAGGCCTGTAGAATGCAAGTGCAAGTGGGTGGGACCCAGAAAGCCGTGGTGTCCTCAGGAGGGAGTGTCTGTCTCTACCTGAGAACTCCAGAGCAGTGTGGTCCCAGGGTTACACAGAGGCCCAGTAACACCTGCAAAGACCCAGACTCAGCCCCCACTTCTCAGCCTTTCTGGGTGTACTGAGTTTTTGCCCTTTATCTGTCGCCACATGATCAAAAGATGGCTGCTGCAGCGCCAAACATCTCACCAGCTCACAAGCATGTTCAAAGCAGGAAGAAGATGGAGATGAGACTCAAGGGAATTATCTTCTACCTTCTGTCCTGAAGCTGTCCAGCAAATACCCCTGTGTTAGTCTGTTCGGGCTGCTCTAACAAAGCACCACAGCCTGGGTGGCTCATAGCTACAGAATTTCTCACAGTCTGGAGTCTGGAGGTCTGAGACTGAGTTGCATAGTTGGGTTCTGGTAAGAGCCCCCTTTTGGTTGCAGACTGTCAACTTCTTTTATCCTCACATGGCTGACAAAGGGAGAGGACCCTCTTGGGTCCCTTTTATCAGAGCACTAGTCCTGTTCGTGAGGACAGGGCAGTACACTCACGGCCTAATCACTTCCCAAGGCCCCGCCTCCTAATTGCATCGCCTTGGTGGTTAGGGTTCAACATACATATTTGAAGGGGACACAGACATTCAGTCCATAACTATCCCCTGTTCTTACTCACTTTGTCATGGATTGGTTGCCCCCCACCCCCACCCCCAGTTGTGAAGACGACCGGGGCAGTGCAGGGCAAAGAGCATTAGGGTGGCTGTGACTGGTTGACACTGGAGCTCTGGAGCGGTCTTGATACCAGAGTATCTACCCACCATCCCAAAAATTAGGGTTCTGTGGGCAGGGAGGACAGGTAGGTTGGAAGAGGGAGGAATGGCCTTTGGGTGGGCAATAAGCAGGGCCACCACATGTGTCTGGGGTGAGTGGTAGGCATGAGGTTCCATGGGCTCAGTGTGGTGAAGAATGTGGAAGGGGGTCGGGGGGACTAGCTCAGAGCAGAATTTGAATAGAAAGCGTAGGTTCTGGGGTTTTAAACTGAGGGCAGCCCTTCCAGGAGCTCTGGACCTAAGGTTGGTTTTTGTTTTGGAAGTAGCACTCTGTCAGCAGTGAGCACTACCTTGGGGGACAGGACACCCCCAGGGTGGTGCCACTGTCCCTCTCCATCTGGGCAAGGCTGTGGGTCCCTGAAGGTGGAGGCAGCATCTTGGCCATTTCAGCACCCCTAGTACCTTCCACAATGCTGCTGTTATGAAAAAAGATTGCTGAATGCATGAGTGAAATTCACAGCCTCTCCTAGCGTCACTCCCCTCCTCTGTATCAGGGGATCAATAATATCAGTTCCTGCTTTGCAGGACTGCTGTGAGAATCAGATGAGCTGATGGTTGGCATGGTGCTTAATAAACAGGAAGGCTGTGGGCAGACAGGAGAGGTGAGGGTAGCCGTGAACCTCCCACGTGCCAAGCACTGGTCCCTGCCTGCTGGCACCGCTCACCACTGATCACAGCGAACAGCCTGGAGATACCTCTATGGCCATGCCGGGTTTTCAGAACAGGAGGCAAGGAAACACCTGGAGTGGCCCAGTGGGTCTGCCAAAGACAGCGATGGGAGAGTGATGAGGATAAACGGCTATCTGTCTCTGGTAACTCAGTTAGGAGCTAAAATATTAAACACTTTACGACAGGACATATATCTCCTGCATAACAAGCTGCCTCTTGCAATGCAGGCATTGTCTGGGTGGGAGGCAGGCAGACCCCCAGCTCAGGCCCAGCAGCCTCTGCGGCGGGCAATGAACTCACATTCCATTATTTTTTGGGGGTGCTCCTCTTACTTCATCGTTGATGGCATTGTCATCATCGCCACCAGTCACTGCAGTCACTGATTTCTGAGTTACTATGATGTGCCAGGAGCACCGTCAGGGACCTGCACATACGCTGAACCACTTTATTTTCAAGGGAAAAACATGGGGCAGGGAGGAAAAGGGAGACTGGAGCTCAAGGACGTCAAATAACCTTGCCCACAGTCACCACTCAGCAGAAAGCAAAGCTACTTGATGGCTACTGTCCTTTGTAGGAAGCCAGGACAGAAGAAAGAGATGGAGTGACTTGATAGGCAGGGAGTTAAAAATTTGGCTTGTCCTGGGATGTCCCCCAGAGCTGGTGCCCTGGTGTCCCAGGTGCTAGGACACGTGGATATGAAGCTGATATGGATGCAAAACACCAGGTTTCCAGCATGTCTGTGTCTCAGGGAAAGGTCTGTCTTGCACCTCTTTACTTTGATAGCAAATGACTGATTATTCTCATGGGTTTTCAGTTGACACCGATCTGCGATAAGAACAGTGGAATTTCAGGCATCAGCAAAGAGTTAGGATATTTCATAGCCCTTCTAGGCACATGTTTACAGAGCCCTGTCTGTGCCTAAATCTGGGTTACTGCCGATACTCGTGGGGGTTGAAGAAGGAAAAATACAGCCATCACATGGGGTAGAAGGACGATTGCCAAAGCCCTTTTACATTCATCATCCCATTTTCCTCTCATAAGAGTCTTGTGAGAGAAATTCAATTTTGACCCATTAAACAGATATGGAAACTGAGGCTGAAGACTTTGTAAAATGGCATGTACGGCCCAGGACACAGGACCCATACTTGCTGAGCACACGCTATGTACTAGGTCCTGGCTACAACAGACACTCTGTCTGTCCTCAGGGTGCTTCTGGTCTAGCACAGGGGAGGAAGACACTAAAATAGTAACCACACAAATAAGGAAGCAACTACAAACTGAGATAAGGGATATGAAGAAGAACCAGGTGACTCAAGAGGAAATAAGAAGAGGCCTAAGTATGTGGGGGGACACCTTCTTAAGGAAGTGACATTTACACTGAGACAGAAGCAGTCAAAGAGCTCCAAGCAGAGGGACAAGTATGTGCAAAGGCCCTGAGGTGAGAAGGACCTGACGTGTTCCTGGAGCTGAGAAACATGCCCATGGGGAGGTGAGCAAGGCCCGTTCCTTTGCAAGGGCCGCTATGATGAGCCAAGCCTTCTGGTGTGGAACTGAGCTCTAACTCAGGGTTTCTGGCTTCAGTTTTCTCCCTGGGACCTGGTCAGCCCCAGCTTGGGCAGTGCCCCCACCCTGCTACAAGGAAGTCCCCCTGTCTGCCTGACCCCCTCATCTGTTGCGACCCCCCACACTGTTCAGAAAGCCCCCCCAGTGTGGCCCTGAGCCCCCTGCCCAGTGTGGTCCCTTCAGCTCCCCGCCCCACCGCCCCTTCTTGAGCCAGCAGGCCGCATTCCTAGGAGCCCGGGAGTGGGGGCCGCGATGCAGGCTGAGGGAGGGCTGTGCAAGCTTTCAGGAGCAGTACATCTGGAGAGGGAGACCGGAATGTTTGTGTCTGAAATTTAGCTAATATCCCAGGAATTTCTCCTGGCGTTTCAGAGGGTTCCTAGGGGGACTGCAAAGCTGGGATGTCTGGGTTCTAGGGGTGGGCTGGCCTCGCTCAAAGCCTCTTTGTCTCCACGGCTCTGCCTGTGTCGATCTGGCTATGCATCTGTGTGTCTTTGTGTATGTGCCTGAGTAACTCCCTGTGTGTATCCCTTTCTGTTGGAGGGTATATGTGTGTCTGTCTGTGCACGTGTCTGTGTGTGGGTGTGCATGGCTATGTGTCTGTGTGTGTGTCTGTGTGGGCACATATGTGTGTGTGTGTGGCAGCGCATCCCTGAGGATCTTTCTTTGTGTCGTGGTGTGAGCGGGGTCTCTGTGTCTCTGTGTTTTGGTGTGTTGGTGGGTCAGTGTCTCTGGGTGTCTCTGCATCACCTAGTGCCTGCCTGGGTACTCATCCATCCCTGCCCTTTGCTTTGCAGAGAGGTAGGCCTCTCTCTCTGGGACTCTGGACTTCCGCTCTTATCTCTCCCTCACTGTGCTTGGGCCAGGGCAGGTTCTTGCCCTCTCTGTTAGTAGGGAGTGGGATGTGGAGGAAGGAGACAGAGTAAGAGGCAGGTCGGGGTGGGAAGGAGAGAGTGGGGGAAGTGGGCTCCTCTGTGCATGTGTGCACATGTATGTGAATGTGTGTGCCCATGTGTGTTCCTGTGTGTCTCTCTGTAGACAGCTCTGAGGGCATCCCTGCATTTTTGGTCTATGTGCTGATGTGTCTGTATGTGTGGATGTGTGTGTGCACCTGTTCATCTGTCTGGCCAGGGGAGGGTCCTTGCAAGCAAGCACTGCCTCCAGCCCACCCCAAAGAAACACTGCTCTCAAACTGCACGTGGCTTCTCTGGGCTCTGCAGCCTGACTCATGACCTACCTCCTCTTCTCCCCTCTGTGCATTTGGTCACAAAGCATTTTGGAATATATCTTTCCGCTGAGTCTCCGTCCCCTTTCCCCCCACTGTATCTTCACCTCCTCCCCAGCTCACTGCTGTGCCTGGTCCCCCCTCCAGACTTACACACACCCATGGCCACAGCATACTTCCTGGTCCATCTCTCAGCCACCCTGCTCAAACATTATCCAGGGCTCCCCTAATAGACCTCATGGACCCAAACCTGCCACTTCTACCAGGAAGTCTCCCTGGATACCCCAACCCAGGAAGAAGCCTCCTTCCCCTGATCTCCTTGCATTTTGCCTACATGCCTCTGTGGCTGTCACCCTCCGAGCTGGAGTCCACCTCTCTGACTCCTCCCTCCCTGAAGACTGGGAAAGAGAGTGCCTAATTCAACTCTAGTTTCCACCACCCTGGTCCACTGCCTGAACACAGTCATCTCCACAATTCCTGCCCCAGGGCAAGTAGAGGGCTCCCAGGGCTTTCTAAGTTCAAAACAAAATCTAAGTGACTTGATTTCCCACCATGCCCCGACAGCCACGGCCTTTTCTGTCCCCTTTAATGCATCACCATGTCCCACAAACACAATACTCTAATGCCTCCCTCCAAACGCAGACTTGGGCTGAGGCATTCTGGACCTGCCCGGCAGCCTTCAAGGCCCAATACAACCACCCTGGCAGCTTTGCTGACTCCCCGGCCTGCTGGCCTCTCTGTTCGCTAGAACCTCCACTGCACAGCAAGGGTCCCCTCTGAGCCCTCCCATTCTGTCAGGGGGCCTCGTTGCCCCACTATTCTGAAAACATCTCAAACACATGGATAATCCTTAGATCTGTATTCCTTATGTGGTGTTAGTGTTCTAGGACTGTTATAACAAATTACCACAAATTGGGTGGCTTAGAACAGAAACATATTCTCTCACCGTTTTGAAGGCCTAAAGTCTGAAATCAAGGCTGGGTCATGCTTTCCCAGGTATCTCAGGAGAATCCTTCTTGCTTCTCCCAGCTTCTGGTGGTCACTGGCAATCCTTGGCCTTTCTTGGCTTGTAGACACATCACAGCAATTTCTTCTTGTGTCTTCGCATGGCATTCCCGTGTCTCTCTGTGTCTCAGATCTCCTTATAAGGACACTAGTCATTGGATTTAGGGTCCACCCTAAGTCCAAGATGATCTCACCTTAGATCCTAACTTAATTTCATCTACAAAGGCCCTGTTCCCAAATAGGGGATATTTGATATTCACAGGTACTAGGTGTTAGGATGTGGGCATATGCTTGGGGGGTGGGGAGACAATCCAACCTACTTCATGCAATTATAGTGCTAGAAACTCAAAAATAGCTCAATGGCCAAAGCAGTTGATGATTACAAGTAATAGACCCCAGGCTTGTCTGGTTAGATGGCCCCCAACCTGGTCTCTGTAGGTGAAATGCCTGCGGGGACAGACAGCCCACCCTCCCTGTGTGCGCTGGCCTATGAGCCAGCCAGGGGTGAGTGGTGAGGCTGCTGGGGAAATGTAGAAGGAAGGATGGGGTGTGCGCTCAAGGCTGCCTGCTGCTTTCCCCAACAGTCAAGGCTTCTGCACTTTTGACACTGAAGAGTGGATCCTGGCCAAGTGAAGAAGACTAGCTCAGAAAGCGAGAAGGGAGCCAGCACTTGCAAGCCTTTAGAAGCAAGCCTCTGCCCAGGATGGGGATGGTGCGTGGCAGAGTCCAGGTTCCAGATCCTTGTGCTGGTCCACACGGATGAAGTGGCCTTGAGGGAGGCCTCCCACCTCTCTGGGTATCACCTGCATGGTGGGATGGCTCATTCTGGCCCTGTCCGTCTCGTGGTTACTGTGAGGCTTGAATGAGCATGTGGGGCCAAGCCATGCCAGGCCTGTGAGGGCCAGAGCTGCTTTCCTAGTAAAGGAAGTAGCCACATGCAGCTAGAACAGCAGCAACCTGCTTGATTTATCCGACTTGTTTAACCCACAGATCTGAAAGGCAGCCAAAGTGGCCTTGCTGTGCCCCTACTATGTGCCAGGCACTCTGCTAGGTCCTGGCCAGAAGTATCTCATTTAGCTATACCAAGGGTCCTGCATGGCATAGGTGTTAGGAAACCCATGTCTTTTTCAGAAGAGGGAAGTGGAGCACAAAACTAACCAAGGTCACATTGCCAGAAAGCTTTCAAGTGTTTAAAAAGAAGTCACAAGAAAATGGTCTGAGCTGAGGACCAGGGCAACAGAGAGGCAGGTTTAGAAGCTCAAGTTCAGTAGGAGATCTGGATAGAAATCTTAGAGTCAAAATACATACATAAGCCATTGATCTCCCTGGAAGGGATTCAGACCACCTTTCATTATTTCATTGACTCAGGAGCCAAAACAGCTACATTTTATCATTTCTCAGAAATCCATAAAAGGGATGGAAAAAGCTGGTGCTGTGGGAAAATGGATGAGCATTTAAATTTAACTGTGCCCCCCCCCCATTACTCTGGGATGGGGCCCTAAGATATCACCTACTGGAGCTCGGGGTCGCCTGCAGAGCCGTGGAGAGGTGCTTTGCCTCCAGGTCTCCAGTTCACATTAGCAATCTCTTTTTCCCAGCCTACAGCCCTAGGCCCACCTGACCACACCCTCTGCAGCTTCTGTGCCCCCCTAATCCCACCCATCCCAGGTCTCTGTCCTGAGTTGCTTCTGCGTGTTGGTGTGCCTGGCCTCCTGCCCCAGACTGGGAGGTCCATGAGGTTGGCTGCATTCTCCTGGCCATCCTGGGCCTGCAGACAACCACACTTGCAGGAGGCTCTCCATTTGTCCTCAACAAGGGCCTTGCCTGGCATTCCCAGCTCATCCTTCTTGGCTGGAACAAGGATGTGGGCTGACCTTCGGGTGTGGGCTGTGGCCTGGCCTCAGGTGTTGACTGTGAATCATAGGATGCCTATCTTTTGAGTGTACGAGACTCAGGGACTCACAAGCTGGATGGTTCTACAGCCTCCGTGAGTGTAAATCTGCCTGGGCTGGGCCCTGGGCCAGTGCAGATTCTGACGGGGGGCCTGGGATTCAACCTTTGCAACTTTCCACTTTGCAGACCCATCTTGAGGCACCAGGCTCTCCCTCATAGATAGGTAAACGGGGACCCAAAAGGGGCAGCGAGTTACGTGAGATTACATCATGAAAGAGAGTTGCTGAGAGGGACTCCACTGTTCTGTCCCCTGTTCTGAGGTTTACAAACTCACGTGCCTCAGGGATTTGAAAAACAAAAACGCCAGTGGCAGCAAACCTCCCCAGGCCGCCTGCCTCACCCTCTGCATGTGGTAGGGACCCTGCCTTCACAGTCCTGAATGCCGGGACCAGAAGAGGTCCCTCCTGGTTCCAGCCCCCCTGAGGAAAGGGCCCCAAGGTGACAGACAGGCTGTGCTTTCTGGGAGGCAGCATGGTGAATGGGGGCTTTAGAAACCAGTAAACTTGGGGGCCAGTGTCAGCTTCTGTCCACAGTAACTGCTCCCAGCCTATTTCCTTACATGTGAGGCGAAGATGACGACAGCACAGACCGCACAGGAACTTTGCGTTTATGGAATGGGATGCAGAGGCAAGACCCTATCCGGGCAGTGGCTGCCAAGAGGGGTTCCCCTCCTGGTGCCCACTGCTCCGACTGCTGCACTATATGTCCTGGCCACTGCCAAAGGCTCTTAAGTGCTGCCCACACTGCCCACCGTCGTCTATTTGAAACTCAAAGCCCTTTACCTTGGCTGGGCCCCCTCTCCCACCCTTCTCCTGGTTTCCTGCTTCCTCTTTTGCTCAAACTTTGGCTCTTCCTGGAGATGCCTGGCTCCAGAGCAGCAACTTCTCAGCAGACACTGTAGGGATGGGAGATAGATATCATCTCAAATACAAGCACTGCTGGACTGGAAGTGGCTGCCTGGAGCACTGTGGCCTGAGAGGCGCTCTGAGATGGGTCCACATGGGGGAGGAAGTGCTGGGGTGAGTTAGTGATGTCTGCTAAGGGGTGGGGAGCGCACGCACATGTACATGCTATCTACCATCCCCTGTGGAATGGACGTGTCATTCAGGCAGCAATTCTGGCAGCTCGTCGTAGCCCACTTTCTTAATCAGTGACCCCTCAAAGCCCCACAGTGAGGTCAGAGGGAATGCCACCATGTGATAGGTGAGAAAATCTGAGACACAGGGAGCTGAAGTGACTTGCCCGAAGTCCCCACCAAGCACCAAAGCAGGACTAGAACCCAGTTTTGCCTGAGCCCCCTTCCCATCCTTTGCCTACTGACTCCATTTCTCTTTATCCTAGAATGCCCAAGGTCTGGGGTCAGGGGATATCCCTCAGCATGACCAGACTTGGCTCAATGCAGTTTTGGGATTCTGACTCCCCGAGCTCATCCACCCATATTTCAGAGATAACACAGGCCTCAGTATCTCCAGGCCAGCCTGCATGTTCCTGGGAAGTACTTCCCCATTTTCAGGCCTCAGTTTCCCATTGATATAGCATAGGAAATGGTGCCTCCGATCAAATTAATGGCCAGATGGAGTGCTGGCCTCCCAGGAGACCGATCACTGCTCTTACCTCAGTCCTCCTCTTCCCTCCTGTCTCCGACAGATCTGACCCCTGCCAGCTCCCAGAGAAGAGCCTCTGACCCCTCGTCAGCTTTCCTCATGGCCTGTGGCTTATTTACAGGCCTGTGGACAGCCCCGTGAGCATCATCCCTGTGGCCTGCAGAAGGTGAGAAGGGGAACCTGACACAGGCTGGCACCCACCACCCTGGGACTCTGTCTATGCTGCCACCCACAGGAAAACATTGCTCTGATGTCAGAGTGCCCCAGGCCACCCAGTGAGGCCAGGCTGGACCCAGGCCACTGCTCTGCCCCACGATCTGGGGGCAACACACTCTCCTGCATGCCCAGTGACTCAAACCTCAGTTTCTGTGCAGTGAGCCACTGGGCCTGGTGGCAACTGCCCCACACCGCGTCACCTGGTGGGATGAGATAACGTCTGGACTAGGATCAGGCAGTGGTGAAAGAAAAGCTCTTTGCACGTGTGGCTGAGCCTTCGCTTATTTATTTATTTTTGTTTGCAGCTCTCAGCCCAGCACTGCAAACCAGGTCATGGGAGGGAGAAGTTCATGTCTCTCCTGCAGCCTGACTTCCCATGAGAAGGCCCAAGGCTACAGTTCTTGGGTTTCTCAGCAAACAGCAGCACTCCAGTCAGAAGCTGATGAGGTCAAAGAATGTCTTTGGACCAGAAAAGGCAATATGCCACCCAAGAACACAAGCTTTGTCGGGGGTGGAAGGTGGTGGGGGGTGTCCTAGGAACAAGGTTGAGACAGCAAGGTGAAAAAATAGAGCATTAATTTAGCACCTACTATGTCCTAGGTCTGCTAGAGATTTCATCTCAGTTGGCTCTTTGATCCTTAAAATGATGAAACTGGGCCAGCATTCTCAATCCCTTCTACACAGAAAGCTTTTAAACATTGTCAGTGGTTCTGGGTGGGTCCCAGGCCTGGCATTTTTTTAAAGCTCTCCAAAGGATTCTAATGTGCAGCCTGGGATAAGAGCTGTGGCTGAAGGCAGTGATTCTCAAACTTCAACTCTTATGAATCTTATTAAAATACAGATTCCAATTCAGCAGCGCCGGGGTGGGGTTGTCTGTATTTCGATCCAGCTCCCAGGAGATGCCGAAGCTGCTGGTCCTTGGGGCCACACTTTGAGTAGCAAGTGTGTAGCTGGTCATCTCCACGAGGGCAAAGACTCTTAGCGGTTCACTGCTGGATGCAAAGCACCACCAAGACCCTAGGACAAAATAACTGCAGGATAAACACTTGTCAAAGGTGTAAAGAAATGCACAAGCATTGGAGGCAGGTGCTGTGTGGCTGCCATTTAAGGCACCAGAAAGCTGAGGTGAATGCCATGCCATAAGGAAGGTAGGCTTGAGGGGAGCTGACCTGCTTGTGAGATTGCCAGCTGAGTGTCCACCAGCTCTGAGGCTCTGGGATGCCAGTGGGGAAGTAAGGGCTCAGGCCCTGGGATTTGACCGCCTGGGTCCAGATCCTGCCTCCAGCACCCACCAGCCAGCCGACTCGCCTCAGGAGGTGGGGATGGGCTGGGTGACTTTGCACAAGTCACTTAATGTCTCATTCACTCCGTTTTTCATCTTAAAGGTGGGAGCAATCACAATTTTAATTCCAAGGGGTTATTTTTGAGGATGAAGGGAGATGATGCACAGACTGGATATTAGATGATATTAAGAATCATTATTTACATTTTTAGTATGATAACAGGTTTGGCTTCCATTTTTTTTAATTTTGTATCTGGTAACAATGCATACTGAGATATTTACAGGTTGAAACGATACAGCGTCCAGGATTTGCTTTAGACTTTCCAGCAAAGAGGGAGGGAGGATAGAAGAGAAGACAGAAAAGGAAGAGGAAGAGGAGGAAAGGAAGAAAGTCAGAGGGCCGGATGGGAAAAGAATAGCAAATGTCAATCATTATTGAAGCTAGGTGAGGTCCCAGGGGTTCATTGTCTGTTTTTGTATACCTTTGAACATTTCCACAAAGGTTCACAATAGTAAATTAAAAAGTGATGAAGTGGGTCCCATGCTTGGCTTGGCTTCGGATTTGTAGTGAGTGCGCAGTGAGCGAAAGCCCTTGTTCCTTCAAGATGAGATGGGCTGTGATCCTGAAGGAGAAGTGGCAGGGATGACAGGGCCCACACGTAGTGGCCGCCCACACTGAGTGACATGCCAGGCGCTGTCAGCAGGAGCAAAGCTGAGATTTGAAACTGCGCCTTCACATGCCCAGCCCACAGGACCACACAGCTAGAGAAGCAGGTTTGCCTTTTGGAACAGTTAGCTGCAGGGGGCGGTGGGAAAAATAATAACCGCTCCCGAGGACTGGCTGCGCCAGACCTTTTGTGTACATCACATCATTTAATCCGCACAGAACCCTATGAGGCAGGTGTTGCTCTTCCCACTTCCCAGGTAAGCAAAGAAAAACGCTCAGACTGTTGACATGCCCGGCCACTGGCTGTCACTGGGCATCACAGCACTTAGGCGACAGCCCCTCTTCCCACCCCTCCCTCATCTGCTTCATTCCATCTGGGGCCTGCTTGGGCTCTGGTGTCTCACCCTGGTCTCAGCTCCTGGGGGCATAATCCTGCCAGTCTGTTTGCAGCTGTAGCCAGTGCCTGCGCGCCCAGGGTAGGCATGCAGTCACGTGCTCTTGCTTGCCTGCTGGGCCCTGGCAAGGGTGCCCTGGCCCTCAGAGGGGACAAGCCCTCCAAGTCTTCCCCTCCCTGTCTGAACCCAGCAGGGTGGGATTTCTGTCCCCGGCCTGGCTGTTACAAACACAAGGCTGCTGGCTCCCCTGGGCCGCACACCAAGTCCCGCTGCAAGCTCCACCATGAATGGCAACCATTCTTTGCCCAGACTCAAGCTTGCCACCGCTGCACAGCCTGGGAAGGGAGACCTCAGCTTCTCCGGGCCTGTAAACACAAAGCCACACACACAGCACGGCCCCAGCAGCCAATAAATCTTGGCCCCAGGGTTCTCTTAAAGGGGCAGAGCTGGGGAGAGACATCAGGCCAGGCCCTAGGTAGCTCAGTGGTACTTTACAGCCAGCACTGCACCCACCTTTCCTCATCCCAACCCCGAAATGAAGAAGGAAGGCAAGCATTTAGCAGGCACTTTCCCCATAAGCCTTTTTCTCTTGTTTTATAACATCTACCTTTTCTTATCTCTCTTTTTTTTTTTTTTTTCCTCTGCTGCTCACCCCGGGTATTGGATAACAAGGAAACCGGCCAGTAGGAACAAACACTGTTCATTTCCTGGAAGCTGGAGCCACTGGGCTCTAGTTGGAAAAGCAGAAGTCTCTTGGGCTTTGCACCAGGCAAGAAGTGAGGTGGACGGTCAGAATCAGATGGGCAAGCAAGCCCAGCACGGCTGTATGTTCTCCATAAGCAGAGTCTGTCTTAAGCAAGCCTAGTAGCCACCGGGGAGGACATGGACATGGGCAGTGCTGGGAGGGGAGGGCTGGACATGGCTTTGGTGATGACATCATTTCATTCCACCCCAGGGAAAAGTGAGGCCAGCAAAGTCCAACCAGGTGGGCAGCTCACCAGGCAGTCCATGGCAGAGCAAGGCTAGAAGCTCCTTCTCCCTGAGAAGCATTGTGGTTTATTTGTTCTTTGGATATAAATATATCGTGATGTGCAGAGGCTCATACTTAGCCACATTCTAGAAATGGTGCATTCAGTTCTTTCAGGGATCGGGTTCCCATGTGTTCACAAACCCACCAGACAAACATCTTTTCAAAACGCGGGGCTCTGCACAGTGCCTCACAGTCTCCAAGGTGCTCCCTGGCCCTCCTGGCACCGTACACACAGGTGCTGGGCAGACGTGGCCCCTGCCGTGAGAAGTGCAAAATGTGTGTGGCGATCAAAGCCCTCAGTGCCCGGGCACTGGGTAGAAGGTCACTGTTATCCACGGGCAGAGGACAGAGGGGCCAGGCGAGCAAGTGGGTATAGAAGGCTGCCCTTCCCGTAGGGAGAGATATGGGCCTGGTGAGAAGAAGGGGTCAACCAGATTCCAAGGGTCAGAACTGGAGAGGGGGCCATGCTCAGCAGAACACCCAGCTCCTGCCAAGCACAGGGGCCGGAAAGCCCACGATGTGTGCCTCCCGGGGAACGTGGGGGAGAAGACTGTGTCAGTGGCGGGGAAGAGGGCCATCAGGTAGCCTGCCCCCAGGCCACTTTTCCAGCCTTCGAACCCATCACGGCACAGTGCCCTCTGTAAGTTCCCCAGAGTCCCAGACTCTCATTCTGGAAATCAGCAAGCTGAGGCCACAGTACAGAAGGGAACTGCCCAGGCTCTCCTGGTAATTTGGGTCAATCAGATCAGAAAAGTTGCTTCTGAGCCTTGCCTTGGATGTGTGATTTTATTACCTCTGTAGAGGCAGCTGGTGACTGTGGAAATGGAGGGTGTTTGCTCGTGTTTTGAGGAAATGATTAACTCCCAAACTGCTGACCTTTGTTACCTGGTGGCCAGAGTTCTAGCCACCTGGCTGGTCACCTGGGCCAAGGAGGGCTTGAGAAAGAGCCAGAGCCTCTTCCCCTAGCCAGACTATCTGCCCCGGCTGACCTCTGCCTCCTGGAACCATGGGATGTCCAAACTGGGAAGGCTGAGAGAGTGCCCGCCCCTTGCTCACAGAGAATGTTAAGGCCCATACAGGCAAAGGGACGGGGCTGAGGTCACACGGCTGATGGGAGACATGTAAAGATGTCCCCAGACACCGCTACTTCAGGGCTGTCTTCTCGCCCCACAAAATGGCTCCCTTTATGCCAAGGCTGACCACACGTGACTGCAGGCCATGATCAATGGAGAATAGATGCCCAGAAAAGTGGAATCCAAGCTTCCTCCAAGCCTTGAGCAGGATTTCCACACTCACCAGTTGCCTACACGGTGATAATAAAGCCCCACATCCAAGGCAAGTCCAGTGGCAACTTTTTTGATCTGGATTGACCCCGATTACCCGGCATGCAGCACATCTTGAGAAGAAAAGAGATGATCTATCCACGAAGCAATGATGGCTCAGAGCTGACTCTGCGCAGTCTGGCTCCCAGCCTCGTGGTGTGTGTGTGTGTGTGTGTGTGTGTGCGTGTGCGTGCAGGGGTGAGGGCCGAGGCCGTCTGCCACAGGAGGCTGTGATTTCATTGAGCACCCAGGTATCATCGTGGGATTTTCCTCTCTGACCTTCTTCATTCCTCACGACAGCCCTGCCAGGCAGGCATTGTCCTGCCCATTATATGGATAAGGAAAGTGAGGCTCAAAGCCAGTCTGACCCTGGAGTTTGTGTTTCCTCTCTTTCTCCCTCCCCACATAGACCCTGCCCCTGTGAGTTCAAGTTCCAGCAAGAATGTCACAAACCCTAAGGACAGGGTGAAGCCCTCTCCTGGCTCGTGCTGTGCATATTTTGAGAGGATGGTGTTAGAGGCCAGGTGAAGTTGGAGGAGGAGGAGGCGGCACTATAGGATTTGGCGAGGCCACTCGAGGGTGGTAACATCTGTTGGGCCGCCCCCATCACCTCTGGCTGTGCAGATGCTCAAGAAGAAAGTTGAGGGTCTTGTTGGGAATTGTTCTTTGTTTCCAGCTCCAGGCTCTCGCCAGGTCTCAGGAAGCCTGGACCCTCCAGTCTGAATCTCTCTCTCCCTCTCCTGGACATCCCCCTCCTTTCTGTCTCCTACCCTACCCACCATGAATGCCTCCCTACCTTCTCCCCCATCCCATCCTCCCAGGGCTCTGCAACTCTAACACGTAGGCACTGGCTGGGAGCTGGGGTGATTTGTCACCAGTATCAAACCTGGCTTTGACACACAGTGGTTAAGTCATCTTGGACAAGTCACTCACCCTCTTGAGTCTCAGTGTCCATAGTCATGAGATAAACATTGGTCCCCACTTCACAGGCCTGTGGAGAAATTGGTCCATGCCCACGGAAATGGGCTGCTCCACCCTTGTGCCTGGGTCATGGGAAATTGCTGAGCTTGAACTTGGTGTCACTTCTGCCTGCCTTGCTAAATTGTTCCCACCATCACTCATTCTGTGTCTTATCCCCAGGCCTGGCACATCACAGGACTTTAGGCAAGGCCTGTGGAACCAGACTGAAGACTGCTGAGGGGTGCAGCGTCTCTGTGCCCTCATCCTGGGAGTGCCTGCAGACAGCTGGCCAGGGCTGGGCCATCAAAGCTCAGTCCTCGGAGAAGTTTCCTCAAGATGGAAATAACAGAGGAAGGCTTCATCGTGAGCAGCCTTCAGGTGCCACTCTGAGCCTGCACTGTCACAGAATGAGGATGACAGCCTGTAGGAGCCCCTGGAAATACTGGACAAGCAGTGGGACCTCATGCGTTCCTGTTCAGTGGTGAAGGTAACATTTCTGCCTTGCTAGAGCATCACCAGCGCACAGGATGGTGACAGGGACAGCAGCAATTATAACTCTCATTTATAAAGGTCTGACCGTGTGCCCTATACATGCAGGTGTCTTCAGGTCCCCAAACTGCCCTCTGAAGGAAGTGCCGACACCACCCCTTTATAGATGAGCCACCATAACGGTCAGTAGCTTGTCACGCACGGCAGGCACTCTCGTTCAATATGCAGGCCAGATGCCCGCCGCACCACTGGTCTCCAGGTGTACCAATACCTCATCATTACTGCCCACCCCACTGATGGTGCACAGGCCCCCACAAGGTCCAGGGACCCTCTGGGACACGAGAAGCTCATTCCTAAGGCTTCCGAGTAGCTCACAGGGGAGGCTGTCCCTCTGCTTGCTGAAGAGCTCCACGTAGATGCAGGTCCTGAGGTCCAGATGGCTCTGAGGGGCAGAGGTCAGGAGGCAGAGGGGAAAACAGAAGTTAGGGGAGATGGGTCAGGCTTGCTCCTGCTGTCCCGCCCCCTCCCCTATCCAGGATGGTGGGGAACTGGTCCGCTATTTAACTCTGGTTTCTAAAGGTCTGTGTTTTATAAATTGAATGGACAGGAAGACATCCTGTGGAGATGGGTGGCCAGGGCGCGGGTGGGGGGTAAGCAAAGCAAGCATTCGCTGCCAGGCCCCTCTTCCCAGACCTGGGGAGAAAGGAAGCCTTGAGAGCAAGTCAAAAATGGACAGGCTACAGGGTGGCCTTTGGGTTCTTGTGTAAACAGAGGAGGTCCTGCCTTTCTCTCCCTCATCCTGTTCCTTTTGTTCCTATTCTTACAAGAGATGGAAGTATCTGGAAAGGAGAAAAAAATGTCCTTTGACATGTATGACCCCCCACCATCCAGGGAGTTTTCAGCTGTGACAACAGACCCACCCAGAGCCATGCCGACCCTGCAGCTCCTCCTGAGTCCAGTGCGAGTAACTTCCTGCCGTTACAACCCAGGTGACACAGGAGCCCAAGTCCAGTTCCCTACGCTTCTTTCATCCCTCAGGGCCCCTTGTCTCCCTCTAGCCTTTACCACCTGTACTTTTATTGACTGCTTCATTTTCATTAAGTCAACCTAATTTTAAACTTCCAATAAATGGATTTTTAAAAAGTGCCATAGAAAGGAAATGAAGATTTTTCTAAAACATTAAATAATTACCTGTTAAAGTGTTTGCAGCAGTTTGTGTGTACCAGCCCAACCACCACTCACCTGGGACGCACTGCTCCTGCCCCGCCTTCCCCTGTGCGCACCCCACCCCACATTCGCACACACACAGCCGGCACCCGGGGCTCAGTCACCTTCCTGATGGGTGCTCACACTTGATGCCCCCCTTGGCGGCCCTCTGCCCCTTGGTGGACCTGCCAGTCCTGGGCCAGAGCCTCCTCATGTCCTCTGCCTCCTGCTGCTCCTCAGGAGTGTCTCAGCTCCAGCCACCCTCACCTGCGGGGGACACACCACTGTTTACCACTCACGGACCCCCAGGACCACAGCCCATCGGGTGGTGGGAGGCAGCGCCAGGCCATTGACTGCCCACAGCTGCAGGCACAGCCTAACATGGTCAGTGGGCCTTGTCAGGAACTCGCCCTCTACCAACTGGTTCTCAAGAACCCAGTTTCACCATTTGGTTCCAACTCAAATGTGTTCTCCCTAAAGCAGCTCCAATACCGGCTCCAGAATGCTCTGCATCAACAAGATTCTTCCAGGTTGCTCTGCGGCAAGCTCTTGTTATTTGTTTCACTCTGGGAAACGAAATTCCCCAAGTGGCTGTTCCCCCTTTACCTCTTTCTCTGCTTTCCCTCTGGTCAGGGAGAATCCCCGTCCTGCTTTCCGGAAGCACTGACACCCATATAGTCCTGCTGGGCCGGGCAAGAGACATCGGGTGAAGCGCTTGAGTGAAGCGGCTGCCCTCGGGGGCACCGCCAGTCCCGGTTCTTCCTCCTCTCTGAGCTCAGAGGCCAAGCACACTGGCCGAAGGACTAGTAATAGAGACCCAGGCACACTGAGCACCTACTGCACTCCAGGAGCCAAGCTGGGGCTCTTCTCGCCTGGGTCCACATTTTCCCACAACGCCTGGTCAGCGGGCTTTCAGAATGTCCCCAGATCCCTGCGCCTTGCCACCACTCTTCAGCTCCTGAAGTCCAGCCGCCATCTTCACTCCCCTGGAGCAAGACAATAGCCTCCTAAGGGGTTTCCCTGCCTCCACCCCTGCTTCCCACACCCTCCTGGTTTTTCTCAATACAGGGGTCAAGCATCCCTACTATCATGTAAAGACATCATGCCCTATCTTGGGGTAACCAGCTTCCAGAGCTCCTGATCTTCCGTACAGCAAAAGACAAAATTCTAACAAAGCCATGCCTGGCCTGTCCCCTCACATCTGTCTGTTCTCATCTGCTCCCCTCTGCTTCACTCACTCTGTCCCAGATGCACAGGTTTCCTTGATGTTGCCCATACAACAGGCATATTTCTGCCTGAGGACTTTGCGGTTGCTGTGCCCTCTGCCAGGAGCCCTAATCTCCCAGAGAGAGTCATGGCACACCCCTCACCAACTCCTGGTCTGCCCAACGGGCATCTCTATGGCTCCTTCTCTGGACATCGTACCTGAAATGGCACCCCAACCCTGACATTTCATATTGCTCTGTCCAGATAGAGTTTACTTCAGAGTATTTCACACCACCTGATTTTAGCATGTTCATTACCTTAGTTCATGGTCCATCCTTCCCCACCACTCCTGCCCAGCCTGCCCCACCCTATTAAGACATCAGCACCCAAGGGCAGCGAGTATTGCTTGGTTTGTCCTCTGGGGTGCCCTCACACATAGTGACCAACAGAATCAAAAGGTACAAGGACTATGGTACCCCATTTCTTTGAGCAGTTAAGAATTCTGCCCAAGATCACACAGCTGGTAAGTAATGGAGCTGTTATAGACACTCTGGTCTATCTGTTCGCCATACCAGCTTCCCTTTAATACCCATGACGATGGTTCTGCCAGCCGCGGTTTTGTGTGTTTCAGTCTCTATGCAAAGCAGGAGAGGCAGCTGCAACCAGATTCCCCTCGGACTTGTTGGTCTCCCAGCATCACGGGTTTCCAGGATGAGAGGCCCCTTAGTGGCAGCAATTGACAAGGGCCAATAATTCAGGGCCAGTTGCCTGGAAAGTAAGACTTTTTTTTTTTTTTTTGCTCGTTTTGCAAGGAAGGAAAAATGCCATTTGGCCTCAGAAAGAAGTTTTTGCTGCCAAACACATGATTTTTGCACATGGTGAGGATGTGTGATTTTTACATATGTGTTTTTTTTCTTTTTTCTCTTTTAGTAAAAACAGATTCATCCCTGGCAAGAAGGTGAAAGAAAGGGAGTATAAAATGATTGCCATAGAAAACCATTACTTTGCTATTCCAGAGACTAAGAGCCAAGAATTTGGAATCTCCATGGATAAAAGGGAATCACAAAAAGAGGAAGTGAAGCAAGAGATCACCAGAGTTTATGAAATAAGAGTTAGATTTGGGAGCTGGCTCCCGTGTGTCCATTCTAAAGCATCCCAGGTCTTCAAGAGTGCTTAGATACTCTTTAACTCTGAGCTGGCAGAGAAAGAGCAGAAGTGGTTCCACGCCTCCTGTAGCTACTCAGGGCAGACATTAATAATCAATCACAGAGTCCTTTCTTGTTTAGCAGGGATACAGACTCAAGACTCTAGGAAACCTCTACCGAATAATGAAAGTTAGCAGGTAAGATGAAACTAGGTTGTTCTTCTGCCCTAATCAGCCCCTTGGTTTTACTTATGAGGTGATTGAGACACAGAGAGAAAAAGTAACCTGATAAAGGTTATATTGAACGTTCACAAATAGAAGTCCTTTTCCAGCGCTGCAGCTGCCTCCCATTTCACTAAACTCCCCCATCTCCTGGGTGTGTCCCAGGTCCCTTCGTAGAGGTCAGAAGTTCTGAGGTGCCTGAATACCAAGAATTACCTCTGGGAGCTTAGGTTTCCTGCCTCCACAGACTTTCCATTAGTTTTATTCAATAGACCATCATTTTCTATTGAATTACATCTAGTCAAAAAGGCTGCCCTAAAGGGAGAAAAATCATTCCAGAAACATGGCCTTTCACATATTTATGGAGATCACTCTTAAAAGAACAACTAAACTGGGCAGGGTCAGCATTTCCACAGGAAATTGTTACCGCTCTAGAGATGGTCCTTGTATATTTTTCCTGATTTGAGGGTGAAGTTTTCTAGTAGATTAGCATTTCCAAAGTGGTTTTTGGGAAGCACATTCTCAAGATGATCTAGAAGGCTTTCCACAAAATAGCATAAACTAAAATACAATTAACATAGAAAATATTTATGGCCAAATATATTGGAGGAGCACAGCATATTATACCTCTTTTGTGGAAACATATATTGCAACTTAGAAGATAAAAGGTCCTGAGAAGTCCTGCAGGAAAATCCTGCCTGTATATTGTGTTTTCCAGTATGTATTGGTCCACAGAAATCTGTTTGTATGTGACATTTATTAAATTCTTCTGGACCTTCTTTCAAAAACACCAGTTTAGATGCAGCACATCAAAGAGGAAAGAACACAGGGGTAGATTCAGAAGAAGTCTGCATCCTGGCTATGTGTCTCTTTGACATTTTATTCTAAGGGGTTTGTACATTTCTAGGTAATGGAAAATCATCCAGATTTAGTTTAGGTTTTTAAAATATATTTACTTGTTAGAGATAATGTGGATTCACTATAGAGAATTTGGAGAATATAAAAATGTGCAGAAGAAATTTTAAATTGCTCATAATTTCACTATCTAGAGATAACCACTGTTAAAATTTTGATATACTCCTTCAAGCCTCTTTAGTCTTTTAAAAGAATCTGTAGACACATACTTTAAAAAAACATTATAATATGCATAATTTTATATTCTATTGTGTTTTGGTTTTAACAGTAAGAAAAAAGTATGATTAACCAAAATATCCAACAATTATTCCTGAGAACATAAATTTAAGTGACCCTTCTGAAACCCTTGTTTCAGAAACCAGATTATTTGAATTTGAGAAAGGTAAGCCCAGATAAAAATGTGTATTAGGAAGCACTTGGAATAGGACCTCCACAGTAGCCTAGAACCAAATACAAATATTTGAGCAAGAAAACATTTGAATAATGACATTAAATGTGATAAATGATGGCTGTAAACAAAAAAAGCCTCCTTTCAGTTCACGTCAGATTTTTGCTACCCATGAACTTGCAGCAAACTTAGAGGCACCTGTCAGCAATACAATCTTTGTGCATTTGGGAATTGTACTGAATGCTAAGCCAGTACTGTGACTGGCAGTGAAACCAAACCTTCATTGTTGACCATTTGGCTGTTCCTGAATTTTCATTTTTATAACTAATGGTGCAAAAAGGCTGCAAAGAGGATTCTTGCCCACAAATTTTTTGTACATCTGAGATTGTTTCCTCAGGATATAGTCCTAGAAACCGGACTCCTGGGTCACAAAGAATTAACATTTTCAAGGTTCTCAATGTATCTGCTAAACTGCTCTCCAGAAAGCTGAACAATTGGCATG
Organism: Smutsia gigantea; assembly: GCA_032199065.1. NCBI lineage: Eukaryota > Metazoa > Chordata > Mammalia > Pholidota > Manidae > Smutsia > Smutsia gigantea. Next base: position 200,392 of record JAVSCE010011086.1, read on the forward strand.
GCCAGCATCACGGTGTAAGAGGGGCCATTCCCCCACCCAACAGCAACACTGGGTGTTACCAGTATTTGAGGAATGAATTCCAATTTGAAGAGCAAAAAATTTCCATCTCTCTCTCAGTTCCATTCCCTTTATTACTAGAGATATTCAACCTTTATTCATATGCTAACGGAATGATGGTAGTTCTTTTTTAAACTGTCTTTATATTTCCCATGTAAATATTTTTATTGAGATGTTCATATTTTTCCTCTTGACTTGTAAGAGCTCTTTGTAGATTAAGGATATTAAAGCATTATGAAAATCACATGTTGTAATATTAGCCCAGTTTTGTCTTTTGACTTTGAAGGTTAATTGTGTGATGTTTCAATAGTTCCCCAAACTTAAAAAATAAAATATGTAATACATGTGGAATACAAAACACTTAAAAACATAAGAGAATGTCAAACGAAAGAGCTTACCTGTAATGCAGCCACCCAGACACAACCACACTAATATTTCAGTGTAGTTTCCTAATATTTTCTATTTTTTTCAAACAGAAGTGTATCATTTTGTATATGATTTCATAGCCTCCTTTGCCCTCACTTATTTTTGTGAAAGTTTTTTTTCCACTTTAACAAATGTTCTATAACTTGATTTTTATGATTATATAGCATTCCATTGTATCCAACCAGCATTTGCTTAAATATTCCCTTGTTTTGGACATTCATCTTGTTTCCAATTTTCATCATTATTTATAACGCTGGGCTGAAACCTTTGTACCACCATCCATTCTCACATTTCTAATTATTTCTTCATAATGAATAACTATAATTTCTGGCGAAAAGGGCAAATACCTTTTTGATTTTTTTTTCATTTTTTTTCTAGAAATCGATATTATTAAGGAAAAATGTAAAATATAAAGTAATTTTTTAAAAGGTAAGAGTCATCCATGATTTTTCCACCCAGAAACAGCTACTATTGAAAATGTTAGATTTTTATCTAGACCTTTTCATCTGTGTATGTTGATATGAACATATGAGGGATGACTCTGGACCCACTGCCTTCTAAATATAATTTAGATGCTTCAGTTTGCTGTATTAAAAACATCAAGTACAGATGTAATTCTAAACCAAGATACTTTTACTGGTGATAAAATATTCTGTTGTTTGGATGTACCATGATTTACTTAATCAATGTTTAAGAATTTCAGGGTTTAGGGAATTTGAGGATTTTGTTTTCCAATTTCCTGAAGTTACCCGTAGCATTGTGATGACCATCATTGTCATCTCCTTGATTAGTTAGTTCTCAGGATACATACATACATACATTCACTTCTGGTGAAATCAGTGAGTCAACGATATGTGTATTTTTGAGGATTTTGATATATTCTGGTAAGACTGCACAGTGGGAGTGTGACCTAATTTACACTCCCTCCTGTGGTATACAAAACTATTTTCAGAATCCTGACCAGTTTAGGGAATTATATTTTAATTAAAAATATTTGGTAAAATGTAGCATCTTATTGCTGTTTCAGTGTGCTTTATTTTTTAAAACAGCAATGTTTAACATTCTTTCCTATGTTTACTGACCATTTGCTTTTCTCTTCTCTTAAGTACTTATTCCAGTTTGCCTATTGGAGTGCTTATCTTTTCTTCATTGTTTTGTGAGCTTTCTTTTAACACTTTTAATGTGTCATATTTTTTCAAGTTTTTTTTCCAGTCTCACATTTGCTTCTGATTTTGTTAGTGTATCTTTAGCATATAGCAGCCATAATTTTACATAGTCTGACCTATCAGATTTGTCTCTATAATATCTTCTCTCAACATCTCCCTTAAAAAGGCCCTCTCCAGCCCTGTATTTTATAAAGACCGACCTACATTTTCTTCTAGTGCCTTTGTGACTTTATTTTTATATACAAATCTTTAATTCACCAGGAATTTATTTTAGTTTATGACTGAGCTGAGAATCATTTAATTTTTTCCAACATCATTTGTTGAATAATCCATCCTTTCCACAAGGATTTGAAACATCACCATTATCACATACTAAATATTTATACATACTCCAGTCTGTCTCTGGGCTTGCAGTTCTGTCCCATCAATCTCTCTGTCTATTCTGGGGCTGAGGGGAGAGAGATTTCTGGGGTAGAACAGGCAGGACTTGATAACTGATTAGACATGGAGGGAGTTGACGATGACTTCAAGGTTTGAGACTGAATAACTGGATGGATGGAGATGCCATTAATCAAGAAAATGGAGGTGGGGGAGGGCTTGCTCTATCCTGAGTCTCTCCCCTCTTCAATCCATCACTCACATTTCAGGCAGAAGAAATTTTTTAATACATATTTATTTAATATATTGGAAAAATAATGCATGCACATGGTAACAAATATTCAATCAGTCAACAAAAGGTTTTCAATGAAAAATAAGTCTCCCTCACAGTTTCTACTCTTAATTCTCCTCCATAGAAGCAACACTGTTAATAGTTTTTTGTGTATCTTTATAGAAATTGCTTTAGATATATAAAGCATAGATAGATGCCTTCATGCATGCACATTCACACACATTTTTCAAACAAACAGAACCATACTGCAACCACCATACAGCACCTTGATTATTTTAACCTCAACGATTTATCTTGGAAATGGTGTCATATGAGCACACCTCATTGTTTTTAATGGCTATTTGAAGTTCCACTGAGTGATACACCCTCATTTTTCACCCAACCTCTATAGAGAGGGACACTTTGAGAATTTGTTCCAATTAATTTTTCTTTTTAAGCATAAAAAACACGTGTTTCTCTTCAATTTAAAATTCACCTTGGTTTCCCTCTGCCAATAAACCACAACTGAGAGCCCTGGGTCTGACTACTGGAGTCTTCACAATGTGGCCGCCTTTCCCTCTGAACCTCATCACAAGCCCCTTCTCACCTCGGTCCTCTCAAGCTTCTTAGAGGTCCCTCCATACCCTAGGATTTCTCAAGCCCTGATAATGGGGGGGCTCTTGCCTTTCTTGGGAACTGCTCAGTAGTCACCCCCTCTGTGAAGCTTTGCCTTAATCCCTCCTCACCTCCCTAAACGTATGCATTGTACATGCGTGCCTGTACCTACACACACGCAACATGCGTGCCTGTACCTACACACACACAACACGCGTGCCTGTACCTACACACACACAATCAGACTAGCTGAGTCACTTCATCCTAATGCTCCCAAGGCATTCTGCTCATGCTTCTAGTACCCCATACCTTACAAATAGCAACTGTTATTTGCCCTTCCCAATGTAAGTATGTAGGTAGCTCAAGAGTTACCTCCTCTGGAAGCCTTTCTTGGTCCCTCAGAACTGACCACTCCACCCTACATCTCACCCTTTACACCTATCACAGGACCCATAGAACTTTATTTCTGTATTTTCACTGCCCTTTCTTTCCAAGACAGAACACGATTATAAGCTCCTTGAGATCAGGCCCTTATGTCCTTGGTCATTACAGTTCCCATAGTTTGACACTGTGCCTGACACACCAGGTGCACAGCTGGACAGGATCAGCTTTGATAGCGCACGGTGGCCATGCTGTCTTCATGTCGGTGCCCATCCTGACTGGTCATCACACTCTTCCCAGTTGCCCATGCCAATTCCGTCATTGGATACCACTTTAGTGCTCGATACATGTTTTGATTGAACTGTAACCATTATTCACATGTCTGTCATTCTCATTAGACTACCTCTGACTCAAAGACACAATGTGTCATGTTTATTTTTCATTCCTCGAGATACCATGGCAGTGCCTGACATGTAGCAGATATTCAATAAAAGCCTGCTGAAAGAATTGAGCCAATGAACATATAAAGAAACAGACTTGCCTTGGAGCCTGAGCTAGCAACTGGGCATGGCTTCCCTTCCCCGTCAGTTACTGTTTACCACTCTCTTGAGGACAAAGTCCTTAACATGGCCTGCAAAGCCGTGTACAGTCTGGCTTCTGCCTCTCTGTACGAGTTAGCATTGTGACTAGGTATGAGTGATGGAAACTCCCAAATAGCTGTAGCTTAAATATGAGAGAAGTGTATTTCTGCTTCTTGAACACAAAAATATAAATGGTCAGGGACAGGAAATTGCAGGTCCTTGGTCATCAGACACCCAGATTTCTGCCAATTTTGTCATTCTGACATTCCTAACACATAATTCTACAGCTTAGCTAGATCCATGATGGCAGCTCTCACTGTAATCATATTTGAGTTTCACCCAGTTGGAAAGAGTAACAAAGAAACCTGTGCCTCTCCCTTTAAGAACATTTCCCAAAAGATGCGTGTAGTATGGTCCATTAGGCAGAACTTAGCCACATGCTGGTGACTGTTGCAAAGGGGTCTGGGAAATGTAGTCTTCATTCCACCCGTCTTGGGCCAGTTAAAATAGAAGGCTCTCTAGTCAGAAATAAAAAGACTATCTTTGGAGACAAAGAACAGTCCTTTCCACACTTTTTCTCCATCCCGATCACAATCATGATCCTTTTAGTTTCTCCTCTGATCATCACCTCCTTCCTGCCATGCTCCGAGTCCATGCTGTTACCTCTCTCCCTCCACTCACCTAATTCACTCCTAATCATCCATCAGAACTCAGCTTAGCTTTTACTTACATTAGAAACATCCTCACTAAGTCAAAGAATCAATTATTGGATTTTAAAGAATTACCTATCTCTCATATAAAATGCTTGTCAAAAATCCTATGTTCACATTTATTTGTAAGATTATTTGATTAACACCGGTCTTCCTCATCAGACTATAAGCCCATCAGGCAGAGAGCATGTCTATATTTGTCCAAAATTTTGTCTCCAGCACCAAGTACAGATCCCAAGTAGGTTCTCAATGAATTAGTGTAGCATAGATTGATTAAGTCATTGAATGTATCCTGGGCAGTTTGAGATAAAGCTCTGGGACTAAGGGAAGAGATTAGGCTAAAAGTCTTCAACTGGTGGTTACTTGTATGGAAGTGAATGAAATCAGGTGAGTGGTTAAGATTCCTCAGAGGAGAAGAGAAAGAGAGAGAACAAATAGTATTTGTATTTGAATTTGTTGCATAAATGCGTAAGGTAGAAAGATAATAAGAAAAAATATATATAAAATAAAAAAGGAAAAGAAGAGAATGCACATTTGTTAAGCCCTATGCTGGGCTCATTGTGTGAATTATCTTATTCTTCCTCGAAACAGCCCTGAGACCTGGTTCTTGGGGTCCCACTGAAGAGGGACAGACTGAGGCTTACTCAACAGATTGTGCAGTTTGCTTAGGATACAGATCAGGGCTGTCTGAACTCGAAGCCCATGCCTGGCGATGGGAATTCCCTACTGAGAATGTGCTTCTGTGGAGGAAAAGACGTTGAGGAGAGGGCAGCGTCCAAAAAACTGAGGATATGGAGTCCTAAAGGTCAAAAAGAGTCAGAAGAGCCTGGAACAGAGAAGGGACTACTGGCTCACCCCTTGGCGGTCCTGATGGCAAGCAGGCCTAGGTCCATGCAGCACTCCCCAGATCAGTGAGAGACAAGCAGTGTCCAAGACTATGTTTCTGGGGTCTGTATCTTCTTGAAGAATTTAGTAGTAAAAAGGACAGGCAAGGATGAGGTTTCGTCTCCAAGGAGAGGGTAACCAGTGCTAAGCAATGCGAGAGAGGAACCCCAAGCCTCAGCGGCTTGACCCAAGGGAGGCTCCCCTTGCTCCCAGCTGATCTGATGACAGCTCTGGCAGCTGTCCTGCATGGCTGCCCTCCAAGTGGTGGGTCAGTGCCCATACTGCTTCCACCCAACAACGCCTCTATCCTGGAGACCTTAGCCTCCAGCTGCACAAACAGGAGAAAATGTGTGGAGAAAGTTTGCCTGCTTTAAACTGGCTTGGGCCAGGGGTGGCACCTCCCTTCTTGGTGACTTTTCCATCAGCGAGAATCAGGCCTATGATTGCTCCTCAATGCATGGGCTCTGGAAATAAGCTCTAGGCAGGTTCCCTGGAATAAAGTGGTTCCATGAACACAGCATTGTCTCTGCCATTCAGAAGCTTTCTAGACTGTAGGATAATTTAGCTTGTTTATAAGCAGAGGTAAAGGAACTAGCAGAGAGGGAAGTGTGAAGACAAAAGAGAGTGAGTGGGGCCTGGTGAAGGGCTCTCAGTGGAAGAGAGGAAGGTCCCTTCTGGATGGAAGGATGGGAGAAGGGCCAGGCCCATCTCTGGAAACACTTGCATGAGGCTGAGCTCAGGTTTTGGAGCCAGACTTCCCAGAGGAAAATGCTCCCTTTACCATTTACCAGCTAAGCAACTTTGGGTGAGTTACTGAACTTCTCCATACCTCTGTTTATCATCTGTAAAGTGGGAATGGTACCACATCTGTATGGTAGTTGTGCAGATTAAATAAGTTAATTTATTGAGGACCATGTAGAGTACTAGGTATATAATAATAACTCAAGGAATATCCTATACCCATACAATCATTTATTTGTAATATGTGGACATATATGCTTCTACACAGACGGATGCATACACAAGTCCTCTGCAACTACTGTTTTCCACCTGAGGCCATGCATAGTCAGAATGCTGTGTAGCATTCCATTGCACACATGTGCCATCATTTGTTTAACCAGTCCCTTACTATTGAGCAAAAGATAGTTTCCAGTCCATTAATGCTATTAGGAATATAAACAATGCTGCAGTGAACATGCCAGGACTCATGTCTTTGAGCACATGTGAAAGTCATCTGTTCTAGAGATGGAATCATTGAGTTCAATGCACAATGGTTTCAATTGAAAGACCTGTTTCCCCAAATTGTCCTCCATGAGGTCGCACCTTCTAACTCGTCCCAGGACCCCTGAACATGGGTGCCAGTTTCCCAGGTGATAGATGTCTGTTTAATGAGTAAGCCGGGCACTTTTATACATTTGGCACCATAAAGTCTATGAAAATCTTAGGGGCATAGAAACACTCACATGCTCCAAATTACAAAAAGAATGCTGCAAACCCAAAACGAACAAATAATTCATTTACTGGCCCCCAAACAGGAAGGCAGCTCTGTAAGGAGACAAAGAGCAGAGGCTGTGACGGGCCTGGACTGACCTTGCCCTTCTCTGTGTCACCGCACTGCACGACCTGGGGAAGCCACGTGGGCTGTGTCAGCCTGAACAGCTTCCTCTGAAAACCGGAAACATAGACAAGTCCTGCCTCGTGGACTCCTTCCAAGGATTAACAGATAACACCCATACCTGGAAAGCACCTAGGACAATGCTTGACCCAAGAAGTTCCCAATTACGTCACCTACTAAGATCCTATGGCAAGAAGGCACCCTTAAGTCAAGGCTCACACTATCATTTAAAGATTATATACACTGTGGGGTGCAGATGCAACACAATACTGCTATGAGGAGGGGCAGGTGCCCCGCAGGAGAGAGCCCTGGGCCCCGACATGGCCATGGGAGTGAGGGAGGGGACAAACAAGCCACTGACGGCGGAGAGAAGGGGTGATGGGGAGAGAGAAAATTCAGGTTCTGTGGCTCTTGCTGAATGTAGAGGAACCCACCAGCCATGTTCCCTTTAAAATCGGGGCATGGACTAGAGCAACAAGGGCTCGTGGAGAGGCTCTGCTGTTTGGAGACGTCCATGTGTGGAGCTCAGAGCCATGGCCAGTGTTTCCAGCAACACTGAGCCACATGTGGAGAAAGACCTTGCGTTTCCAGCTCTCTATCAGTTCTTCTGTAACTACACGTTGCCTGCATATAACTTCCTTATGTTTGCTATCCCTCTAAAACTAGCCTCTTGAGAGGAGATATTTCTTCCCCTTTTTATTCACTGGTGTGTCCTATGTGTTTAGGAACATTGGGCACATAGAAGGCTCTCAACAAACATTTGTTAACTGGTTCAGTGAGGTAGGAAGTTTCATTTAGGAGCTAATATGTCTCTAACACACCTCTAAGATTCGCCAATCTCCCTTTTGAACAAAGACACAGGAGTTCTCTGCCCCTCAGACTCTTCTGCAGCAAAAATCTGATCACCTTGCTTTGACCTCACCGTGTTTGCTGTGGTTGCCTGTCATGGCGCTCACGGGGCTGCTCATGCATATTTCCATTCCCCTCTTCCTCCAGGCTTATGGTATGATTGCACCTCTAGCTGGCTTTGAAAGTCGGCAGGCCGAGTGACTTGCTTTGACCAATGAGACATGACCAGAGGTGACCGGGGTCACTCCCAGGCAGGTCTTTAAGAGTCAGTGCATGGTTTACAACATCACCTTCCCTTCCTCAGAAGCGGTGGGAGCAGGTACCAGATGGGGTTGGCTTCAGCCTGCTGACCATCTTTGAATATATATCTGGAGAGGAAAATGCCTCGTTGCAATCAGCTACAACATTTTGAGGTCACTTATGGTCACAGCACAATCTAACCTGTCCTATCAATTCTGCCGAAGGATGGGATATGCTTGTGGGGTGGCATACAGAGCATGGAGCACGTAGGAAACAGGCTGACACAAAACAGGAGCCCTGGATTCCAGTTCCCTTCACAGGCATGGCTCCCACACAGTTCCCCTGTTTCCTCAGTGCCCCAGGAAAGCTCTAGGCAGCACACAAACTAAGAGAAAGAAAAGATGAAAGCCAGAGGCCCCGGACGCATCCCAACAGAGGATGGAGATGGTCCAGTCGAGCCTGGAAGGAGAAATAAGACTCCTGAGGGCAGAGACCTGGCAAAGCCATCTCCATAACCCCCCTGCATGTCTAGGGCAGAGCCTTGCCCCTATTTCTTCCTAGTAAAGTTTGGTGGATAATTGAATCAATTTTAAGCAAGAAGCCTAATGTAAGGATTAGCGTTTGGGTCTCTGAAAATGGCTGAACCTGGGCTAAAAATCCAGCTCCACAGCCAACTGCCCATGTGATTTCAAAGAAGCCCCCTAAGCAATCTGAGACTCAGTTTATTCACTTCAAAAACAGGGATGATAATAGCACCTACTCATAAGACCGTGGCAAGAATTAAATGAAGTAACAGAAGCACCATGCTTCGCTTCATGCCTGCCCAGAGCGAACACCAGGTACAGGTGAGCAAGGTGGCTCTGGAGGAAGACATGGATTTTAGTCTCAGCCTGGGAGTTACTGACAGTGTGACCCAGGCCAGTTATTTCTTCTTGAAGTCCCCTCATAGCTAAGTGTAAATGAAGCTACCTAATTCACAGGCTGGCTGTGGGCGTTATATGAGATGGAGTAAAGGCCCTAGCACAGCGCCAGGGCAGTCAGCCCTCAACTCCCCCTCTTTCACATATTCCAGGGGAATCCCATGGGCCTGCAGGTTCAGAAACCCGACCTGCAGCACCCACCGAGGTCCTGTTTCCAGTTCTCACTTCTCCAAAGTAGCAGCTCATTATGACAAATGGAGCCATGCAGGCCATTTATGGGGGATAATGGGTTAATCTGTTATTTCTCCCAGGGTCACATTTAGAGTTGAATCCCACAGTCCTTGAGCAGATCTCTAGTGACTTTGTCCAGCTCCGTCAAGAGGCTGTCATGGCAGGATGGGGTACTTAGTTGTGATCCATCCCTCAGAGCTGCCAGAGAGGCTGCCCATAATTCTTTCTTCCTGGCATTGACCCCTGGTGCAGCTGTCCTGAGGATGCTGGTGTTCACAGCCAGACAGCAAGCCCAGGGCTGGGCAATCCCCAGTGGGCTTGGGAGGCTGTCAGGGTTAAAAAACTGACTCTACTTCTATAGCCCTCTGCCCCCAGCCCCAGCAGAACCTCTTATCAACAGGTCGGTCACAAGCTGGTATCTGCCCCATCCTCACCACATGAAGAAGCTTCTCTGTTCCACTAACATTATTGAACACCTACTATGTATCAGTGCTTGGCACTCCACCTACTGCCATTCCACTCAACCCTTCAGAGACCCGGTGAGTTACAGAGCATCAACCTCATTTTCCAAAAAAGTATTCAGTTTTGGAAACAACAATGAAATGGCCCAACATCAGGGGGAAGATGATGTATGCTCTCTTCCAGACTCCATATCTAGCTCCTCCTCTATGACATCACCTTGCCTGTGGATTGTGCAAAAAGGAAAGAACATCTGCAAGGATGACAAACCAATGTTCAACAAGCACCTGGGGGTGAGGTGGGGGCCCTGGCAGGTGGGCATGGGAGGCTCTGATGGGTGGGATCTTGGACACAGTCTGATGCCAGAAAAGGAGGTGCTGCTGAGTGTACCTCTCCAATGATGCTGCCTGCTCTCCCCTTGCAGGGGCTGCAAGCTGCTCGGCAAGGCTGCACTGTCATGGCATGGGAGCTCCTCTCCAAGCAAGAAAGTGTCTATTACCCTTGATAAGTGTAAGTCACGGCTTAGAAATGCTATTATTGAGCCCTAGAGCCCAACCCTACAGTTTCAGGGGGAGTCAGCAGTTACCCTGTGGCACTGAGTGGGCTGTTGGGTGAGGTTCTGGCCACCTGTCCTGGGCTGAATGGGACCTGCCCAGCTCTGTTGCTCTGCCTTCTCTCTCAGGGGAATGGGGAGGGTTCCCGGAGCAGGATGGGGAAGGGTCTGAGGGGACCCAGGCGCTGTTCACTCTGGTTGCCCGGCCTCCCCCTCTAGCCCAGGGCTGTGCCTGGTTCTGGCCACGGCCCCTCCTGAAAAGTTTCAGCCAAGCACCTAGCTGCCCTCCTAGCCGCCCCTTCTCCCACTCTCCCCTGCAAAATTAGAGAATTCAGAGCCGCTCAATGTGAAGAATGTGTGAAGGATGGACCTGGAGCCATTGGGCCTGCAAAAGAGAAGACATGGGAGCATAATGCTGCCCTCACATCTCTGATCAAGGGGCAGGTGGACTCTGTGTGACCCTGGAGGCAGCAGCAGGGGTGTGGCATAGGATGCACCAGGATGAGAGAGGGGCTTCCAGTCTCTCCACCACACGGGGACTACTCCATTGCAGCTGGCTTTCTTTCCACATATGGAAACCCCAGCATGAGGGTGGCAGTAGGTTTCATGGTAAGCCCAGCAGCTTAAAGGGACATGTTAGGGAAGACTGAGGCCAGCATTTGGGGAAAACAGTGCCATGATCCATTCTCAAGGGCTGCAACATGAGAGGACCTGTGCTGTGAACTTGTATTTCTGGCCTGGCATGACTCTTTGCACGGAAGAGTTCTCAGAAGTGGTGTATGAATGGAATTGCCTTGGATGTGCTGAACTGTATCCCACCATGTCAGAGAGGTATTCTAACACAAACTGCCCAGGCCCTGAGGCTCTTCTCCTGCAGGTGGGTTCCAGGAGCAAACTGGGAGCCTGCAATGGGTCAAGGTATACGTTCTGTAGCCCTGTGGAGTCTATAAATCCCACACGTGTGCACAGGATTGTGCGACTGTCCATCTGGAGAGACACATTCGCATGATCCTGGGAAGAATCTGAATGCAGCTTACTAATGCCAGTTGATTCCAGGTATGCAGAGTACAGAGCGCCGTTAGACAAGGCCAATACAACCAGAACACAGAGGCAAGAACTTGGACCTTGGCATCAGCCAGACCTAGTTGAAGACCCGGTTTTGTCATTTCTGCTGAACCATGCCCTCCATCACCTATAAGACTTTCATCTGTCAATAGGGCCCAGGAGGAAAATCTACCTTATGGGTTAATATGGGAATTACATGAGGGGACACAGGTAAATAATTTTACTCAGGGCTTCATTGATGTGTTTTACAAATGATCACTATTCTAATTAATATGGTTTTAATAAATGCAGCCCCCCTGGGAGCCTGATTGAAAGGATGGTAATAATTTGTAATCAGGCTGTTAGCATTGTCTGTGTAAGTGGCCACCTTCTGAAGAGTTCAAAATCGCCTCTTTCCTGAAGCCATTGAAATCATCCTTCCTACAAATGTGCTTGCACCATTCGATTCAAGCACACTTCTCTTCAGAAGGGAAGGCGGCACAGCTCTGTTCTGGTTACCTGCTATAGAACAGGCACCCCCACTTCCAGCCTCAACAAGCTTCCTTGCGAGGGAAGTCATACCATTTCCATTTTACAGGCACAGGACCCAGCATGGTCCCTGAGGTTCCAGAGCTGGTAAGGGGCACACCAAAGATTCAAACCCAGCGCCATTACCCACAGTGGCTTCTAGAGAAAGCCAGGGTGCCCTTGAGTCCAGGCTCTGCTCCAGAGTCACCCCAGAACCTTAATCTGGGACCCAAATCCGGGAGGTTTCCCTACTAGTCTGAGTCTAGAGATGAAGCTGGCAGGGAGTCCCCATCCCTTCTGCTTGGCGGCTTTGCTTGCTGAATCCCAGAGCTGCCAGAGTGGGTGAACGGGAAAGGCAACTTTGAAGCCTTCCCTCATGCTGAGCTGCAGAAAGCAGCTTGTTGTCTTATGCAGAGAGCAGTTGAGGATATCAAAGGGAAGATGGGATGTTAAATTTTGAGTGATCAATGTTTAATAGTCGGAGTTGTAAGCTGTCACAAGTGATGCTCTCGTAGGGATTCCGCATGAATCGCAGGGTTTGGATGTAACGGCTAGGGACGCTCAGCCTTCCCGATTCTTCACGAGCGTGAGCAGGGAGAGGAGACTGAGCTCTGTGTGGCACCCACACCTCACCACCCACAGACTTGCTCCGGGGGCTGCATCAGAGAAGGGGCGTGACTAGGAAAGAAAGGGGGAGGATGGGCCTCCATCTCCCCCTGGAGCAATCTCTCATGCACTGGTTCATTCAGTCCACAGATGCTTTACATGGTGGAGCCTGGGGGCCACATGAGCAAAAGAACCTAAAGATCTAGGGCTTACCAGGAAATGTCTATTTGATCTTTCACCAAAACATCTCTGGAAAGTTCTAGCCTTGCCATGAGTCACCAAGGGAAGAGGTAAGACTCAGTGCTGTACTGAGGCAGAAGGCCGTATGGATTCCAGCGACAGGGGTGCTGGTATGACATGGACCCTTGGCCTGTAGGTGAGGCCCGACACGGTAGTCTGATTTCCCTCTCCCTTCTGTACACTGTAACATCCAGCACTCTCTGTCATTTACTTAAATAGCTCAGAAAGGAGGAGAGAGACTGCATCACTTTGCTGGTGACCATCAGGAAAATGCACTGCCCTGCCCTCGTGGGTGGCCACTGTGGCAGAGAGCACAGAGGCGTGGGTCCCAGGTCCCGTCCTGTTCTCTCTGCAGCTCCCACTTTCTCATCAGGGAGACCATCGGGCCCAAGCAAGGCCATGAATGGGGAGGAGCTCTCTCTGAAAGCTTTTTTGGCTGGAGAGCAAGAGATGGGCCCGGGCTCCCCCCACAGAAAGCTGCCTTCTGTTCCCAAATTCAGGCATCGTGAGAGGTTCAGCAGAGGGTCAGAGTGGTTCCTAGAGGTCCAGGTGAGCCCAGGGATGTGGAGGGAGCAGCCACAGGAGCGCAAGCCTAGGGCACCAGACACCCGGGTGAGGCAGGGTCACCTGACCGCCTGCGGGTGCCCCCATCTCCCAGCAAAACGCGGTTTCATGACTCTCTGGGGGATAAAAGATTTTATTTACTTATTTTCAAAAGCTTCAGAATTCTTCCTGAACATCAAATAACTGCTGGCAAACACATCCTGATGAGTAACGCGGAGTGAAACAGAAGCAGATGGGCCCGCTCACTCTGGGCTGTGCGCTGGGGGAGGAAGGACAAATCACATTTGGAGGGAGGCCTGGCTCCAGGCCACAGGAAGCCCCCGGGGTGCAGGGGGTGCAGACTTCCAGGAGGGAGGGGTCAAGGCCCATTGGAACTTGCCAGAAGATGGGGCAGTGCCACCTGCCATCTGGCCTTACTGGGCGAGAAAATGCGGAGGGGCCCCAGCAGCCATACCCTGGGGGCACAGACCGTGCAGGGACTGGCGGCAATGACCACGAGGGACCCTGGGGCGGGGAACAGGTCATGTGGTGGGGCCGGGGTGACTCAGTGTCACGTAGAATCTTATAAGACCCAGTGAGTTAGACTCAGCTAGCTGCCTAAACAGTATCCACTCCCCCTCTCTAGCTGACAAATGGAACCCCTGAATTCATCCAAATCAGCCTGAAAACCTGTGATTTCCCAGGCTCCTTTCAACCAGTGGAGATGCAGACAGACATGGCCAATGAGAGGAGCGGATGTCAGAAGGGGATGTCTGGGAAGCCTGCTTTCCTCCTCTAGGCACTGCCCCTTCCCCTTGGCTGTTTCCTTGACCCCCAGGACATGACCCCACATACCAAAGATGGTGGGACAGGAGGAAGAAGCCCGGGTCCCTATGGCTGCATGGAGCCACCACACCATCCTTGTACTTTCTCCCTCTGGACTAAAGGTGTGGCAAGGAAATAAATCACTGTCTGGTTAAGCAGGCATTCTTTGGCTTCTCTATGACACACATTCAAAAGCGAGACTTACACCAGGATTGACAAGCCCCCGATTTACAGGCCCCCCCACCTAGGCTAGTCTCTCCCCTCCTGGAGCTCAGCTGCTTCCTCTCAGGCTCTGTCCAGCTGCATGGCCCCACTCCAGGCCCATCTAACCACTGAGGCTTCAGGCCTTCCCCTTCCCACCCCATCGGAGACCTGCAGCCATGATGCGCCATCCCACCCCCAATTCCTTTTCCATGCCGGGGTCCTGTCTCTCCAGGCAGAACCAAGGTATTAGATTCGTGGATCCCTGGATATAAGGTGACAGCCATCTGGTTTACCCGGGACTGAGAAGTTTCAGCAGGGGACTTTCTGAGTTACAACAGGGAATGTTCAGGGCAAACCAGGATGAGGTGGTCACCCTAAGATGTTAGAGCTACACAGGAACTTGGGGAGTTGGTCCAATAGCTTTACATGTGGACTTTTCCTTTTCATTGTAGGACAAAATCTTAGGTGCAACTCCAATATGTAATACAGACCCTGGATGGGCTGCCCTGGGAAAGCCCTGGGGATTCCACTGAGCATTGTTGGAAATCACTGTGGCCTGGAGGGAAAGTGACAGGTCCAGGCACTCAGCAAACTGGAGGCACAGCCAGGAGCGACGGCTGGGTCACTGCTGCTCCAGGTTCATGCCCCTCTAAAGCCAAGGACCAGAGATCGAACTCATGCCTACCCTTCCCCTCTCTTCTTTCACTGTCCCGTTCTTTCCTGCGCCCCACAAATTTCTCTCCACTTAATCACCCAAATAATCATTCTTAGAGATGGATCTAATGACATGTCCCTCCCATTTAAAACACTTGCACTGACTCACCTTTCCTTGCCATTCAAGGCTCTTGCCTTCTGGTTCCAACCTGACCCTCAGGCTCCTCTTTCCCCACTTCTGCCCTCCTGTGGACCCTCTGCCTCCCTATGTTCCACCTCAGCCCCCTGAATCTCTTCCCTTTCCCAGAACACAGGGTGGGCACCCCTTCATGACCTTCAGCTTCTGCACATGCTGTTTCCCTGCCCCTTTCTTCGGCCCCCTGGCCTTGTCAGTGTGACAGTCCCTGCCCATCCTGCCTCTCCTTCAAGGCCCAGCTCATTTGCCACCTCCTCTGTGGAGACTTCCCTGACTTCCTCCTTCCTAGGCCACAGTGCCCAGGCCATCTGGTAAATGGCTCTGGCTCACTGCCTGTCCCTGACTGTTTACTTATCTGGTACCAGCACCAGATCCACCACCAGGTTCCTGAAGGGCTGTCATCATTATGCCCCCAGTGTCTGACTGTGTCGGCACATAGTTGGCTTATAGTCAATTTGTTGAATGACTGAATGACTGACTGTCTCAGCTCCCTCTGAGCGGGGCATGCATTACTCTGATTAAACAATAGTGCACATTTGTCATGTTTTGCTGCCCCCTCATCCCTTCACTAACAGCGGCCTGATTTCCTTCTGGAATCTGTGTCTTCCCCATTGTGTGTAGTCTCAGTGGAGGGAAATCCTAAGCTTCTGCCTTCCATTATAAAAGCCAGCTCCCTAAGTCTCCTGGTTTACCCCAGGGAGCAGGCACGTGTCCTGACCTCTCTTCTGGGACTTCGCATCTGGAATGAGTGACAAAGGGTGTCAGCCAGGCTTATTGTTTCTGGCAACAGACTCCAACTTGGTCAGATTGAAGCAGGAAGGAGGATTTACTTGAAAGGAGGTGAGATGGCCCACTGACTCACTGGCAGGGCTGGGAACCAAGCAAAGAGGCAAGCCATAGCTGACAACAGCCAACTGTCCCCCTGAGCACAGGGCACCCCAGCTTGCACCAGGCACTGGACACAGGCAATGCCTTCTGATGAGCGGTGCCCCTGGAAGGGGACTTTGCTGTGGCAGCTATTGTCCCCAATCTCTTGCCACCAGCACAGATGTACCTTGCCCCTGTTTGACAGCCTTGCTTGCTCCTGGCTTACTATATGGGAGAGAGTTGGCCAGCATGGGCATGTACCTGGGCCCTAGCTGCAGGGGATGCTGGGACGGTGCAGATCCACTGCTCTGTGTCCACAGGGAGAGGCCGATTCTGCTGCTTCCCAGCCAGCTTTTGGGAACATCTCAAGTCTAGGAAGGAAGGGTCATCAGATGATGAACAACCAAACAGAGTGACAAAAGCCACTGGACCCAGAGACAGAAGGGAAGTTTGGAGGTCACTTGTCTCAGCCGTGGCGGCATGCAAACCAGATGTTTCCCACTACCAGGTGGTGACTGTGGTTCTTAATCCAGGCCCCTGGGAGAGGCCTGGGCCCCCACCTTTCCCTGAGTCTGCTTCTCTGGACTCCTGTCACTTCTGTGAGCTCCCGACATCCTGCCAATAAATTCCTTTTTGCTTAAGTTAACCAGTGTTAGTGTCTGCTGGCTGCAGCCAAGCAACGCTAAGTAAAACCACATGTAAACACAAGTCCACACTGCTTGTAAAACACTAAGGCAGTCCTGATAAGGCCACAGGCCTCCTGACACCCCCTCTCCAGCATTCTTCCCAGAGGGAACCACTGGTATGAGCTGGATGTGTGGGTCCCAGAGCTCACTGGACATGCTTCTATACAAATGTATAGAGCCCTAGTAAATATTTCCTGAAAATAATATTCTAATTCATCGTGCCTGCAATGTCTCCAACTATAAGATGTCCCATTATTTTATATGCTGTGAAGAAGGGAAAAAGTTGCCAGTGAAACCATGACCCGATGTGACGACTGATCGGTCTAAAACCACATCGCCCCTGCTGGTGTAGATGTGCTGAAGGACATGTGCATTAGAGTAGGTGGAATATGACCATAGCAACAACTAACCTAGTTAGCCCTTCCCACGGACCAGGCACCCTCTCAAGTCCTTTGCTCACATTAACTCAGCTAATCACTTACTCCACTCACTCATTTCTTTCTTGAGGTTGAAATATAATTATCCATATTTTACAGATGTGCAGACTGAGGTATAGAGAGGTTAGATTATTTGCCCTAGGTTACAAATCTAGTAAATGGTAGCACTAGGATTCAGAGAAATTCTGGATTTAGAGAGTACTCTCTTTAACCAACAACACTATAGTGTCTGCGTGTGAGTACGTGTGTATACCTGTGTGTACACATGTGCGTGTGAGCAGTGTGTGCCTATATGTGCATGTATATTTTTTCTCCTGAGGAGCATCATATTGTATGTCCATACTGCATCTTGCTTTTGTCAGTCCAGTGCTCTCCTGGTGACCTTTCTGTATTGGGACATGGGCTTCTCCTCTGTTCTTCCTAAGTTCTGAAATGCAGACATGTCCCAAGGCCTTCAGCCATTCCCCTATTGATGGGCATTAAGGTTGTTTCCATTTCTGACTCTGCCTGACAGGGATTCAATAAATGTCCTTAAACAGGCCCCCATGAGCCCATTTATGAGTGTTTCTTTTGGGCACAGAGATGTAGAATTGCTGCATCATCAGGTATGTGCATTCTGAGCCTTAATAGATAAGCCAAGCCCCCCAAACTACCTCACTCACTTGCACTCCTACCATCAACCAATGTGGGTGTGTGCATACGACTTGCATTCCATACATCTCACCAAATCCAAGGGCTGTCTCGGACCTCCCCCTCCTCAGTATCTGAGGCATTTACACCAGTGACCTCTTCCTCACCCTGGAAATTCTCTCCCTCCCTTGACAGTCACGAGAACCTGCATCGGTGATCCTGCCACTCTACACTTCAGGTCTCTGTTGCTGACTCCTTGCTCTGCTCAGCTGGTCTTGGCCTTGCAGCCATGTTGCTTAGAAGTGAACTTCTCAAGAGGAGTGGCATGGAATGCTAAAAGGTATTCTGAGGTGACCAGAAAAGACATCCATTGTCAAGGAAGTTTGGCAGACTTTAGAAAAGACAAAGTTGCTGTAGGACTTCTCAAAGCCTTTAAGGAGTAAGCTAGTGTGCCTCCCCTGAACACAGGAGGGCCGCAGAGGAGCAGCCCCCACTGGCTCCATGCACCAGATGACAGGTCTGCGCCCCAAGCCAGCCAGGAATACCAGCAGCTCAGGGACCTCCTCCTTTCTGCTCCCCACTACAGACCAGACTCACAGGGCCT
This sequence comes from Smutsia gigantea, assembly GCA_032199065.1. NCBI lineage: Eukaryota > Metazoa > Chordata > Mammalia > Pholidota > Manidae > Smutsia > Smutsia gigantea. The sequence continues at coordinate 218,793 of JAVSCE010011086.1, forward strand.
CCATGAGGCCCCTGTCCTCTGCCCAGGTTTGCCTGTACCACATCCCACCTTCCACAACCTTCCCTGGGTAATGCAGAGGAAAGATGGCTGGCTGGGGGCAAAAAACCTGGCCACCTGAAGCTCAAGGCCTTGGACCAGTTACTTAACCTCACTGTGCCTTAGTTTTCTCACCTGTAAAATGGGGGAAACATACTACCTACCTTGGGGTACTACCGTGTAGCTTAAGTGCCTCAATATAAAAAGAGCAAGCAGGCAGAAAATGTTTGTGCTTTGCACAGAGTAAGACACAAGCATTGTTACTGGCAGGAAAACAATAGAACTGGGTTCTAGTTCTCTCTGTCACCTATGGTCTGTTTGTCCCTAACCACATTACACTCTTTCTTGGGATCTCTGTTGCCTCATTTGTTAATGGAGACAGCTGGACTACTTTGGAAGGTTGGGTGAATCCCTGCCTTCAAAGGATCCCAGTCCATATCTTGGTCATCTCTGGGTCTCCCAGAGCCCAGCATGGAAACAGCCATGGAGCACCATTCCGTGAGTGTGAGGTGCGCTGTGCAAAATACAGGGGTCTCTGGGTGGAGAAGGAGGCTCTGACTTAATGGATCTATAAGACAGTCAACAGCAGTGGGGAGCTGGGGTAGAGATGTGCCAGCCAAGAAGCCTATCTTGCATCACTATTGCTTGAATCACTAGGAATCAGGAAAGGTTTCATAAAAAAGGAGGAACTCAGATCAGCCTGGAATGATGGGTAAGATTTTGCACAGCTCCAGGGAACCAAATTGGATATTACTAAAGTGATATTCACAGAACAGTCATAAGTGGAGAGAGCAGAGGAGGGGATAAAGCCTGAGTGGTGACAATTCAGACACCTGTGCAGATGTCTGAGCTTCTTCACTCTGCCTCTGGTGAGGCTCAGCTTCTCCGCCCCTGCCTGTGCAGAGATAAGATCTATTCCCTGGCGAACAAAGCCAAGGCCTCCCGCCCCCCTTCCCCAGGCTTGCCAAAGTCCTTGGTGGGCTGAGCGCAGCAACGTATACTTAACCATCCCCCAGAGAAAGAGGGAGTCTCGACAGAGACAAATGAGACGCGACATACTCCTCGCTCAGCCGCCTGGGAGACCCAGACACCTCTCACGCCCATTACGCGCTCCACTCCTCTGCTCCCTCATTATCTCTGCCAGGGTGTCCTCAGGCCAAAATAACACACCCAACCCCTGCCTGTACCCAGGTATCATTATGGCGACTCCCACTCGAAATTATTTGTTTTTCTCTATTGATCTTGGTTCGACACTGGAAAAATGTATTCTTTGTAAGGCATTCCCAAGGGCTTAATTTGTCCATGTTGGAAGCCTTTTTTAATAGGATTCTGCCCCATTGTTTATTCTGAACATTGAGTTCTGAGAGTCGGGATTCAGCTCTTTTAATAGAAACTCATTACCGGGGTCCCTCTGCATCAGAAAGCTGATACTGGCGCTGCGAGGAGGAGACAAATTAGGAGGCTGCCAACAGCCTGTCTGATCAGAAGGTCCCTGGGGAGAGTGTCTCTGTCCAATGCCCACCACCCTCCTCCTGTTAGGGAGCCCTGGAGGGTGGCAGCCCCAGGCAGGGCAGAGAGCCCACAGGCCTGTAAGCCTGCCGCAGAGCTCGCCAATAACCCAAGCAACTCCATCCCTGACTAGTTCTGGCTCTCAGAAGCTCTCCCTGCCCTCAGCTGACCCTAGTCTGAGCAGCATTTAAGGCTGACCTAGAGTTCCCCTGCTTCAGAATCTCCTGGGGTGCTGGTGCAGATCCAGACTGTACTCCCCACCCGGTGGTCCACACCTCAGAGGACTCCCTGCTTCGGAGGGCCTCCCTTGTGCCCAGGGCTGGTTGGTTTCACAAAGCCATCCAGGAGGAGTATCCCGTGCCTGGACCTAGGCCTTGTGTGACTCCCAATCTCCATTTGTCTTTCATTCTGGGAAACCGTGTATCCCCTCTATCGCCACCCCACTGCCTCCAGGAGTGGACACATGACCCAAAGAGCTCCAAGGACTCATACCTATGGAGTCATCCCAGGGCCCTGTGGTCAGGCCCCTGTACCAGGCAGGTAGGCTGGCGAGTTAATTGCTTCCACTGCCCAACAAAGTATTTTTTTCACAGTATCTCATGAGCATGGGCCAGTAGAATGGTGCTAACATGATTTTGAGTGACTCAAAAGTGTTTTGCTTCACCTGCACACAAAAAAGTATTGGCCTGGGGCCCTGTAAGCTAGAGCTGCAACCTGCCTTCAGACCGACTTAAATGGAAGCCTGGAGGATGAAGCCCAGGAATCTGCATTTTTACAAATGTCCCAAGGAATTCTTATGCTCACTGAAGTTTGGAATCTACTGGCAATGTGGTGATAAAAGGAAAAGAAAGTGGTTTTTAGAGTTACTCAGAACTGGGCTCAAGCTGTGATTTGCAGCTAACCAGCTGGTGACTATGAGCAAGTTACTAATCCTTTCTGACTCTCGCTTTGCACTCATAAATTATTTTCCGCAGGGAGCAGCACGTGAAGAGCACTTTTAGGAGCAAAGCAGGCTGCAAATCATGCACATAATAAGGCTAAGACCGTGCATATGACTTCCCCAGTTTCAAACCCAGCATATCACAGGAATGTCAGCATGATGCCTGGAATCATTTAGTCAGTCAACGAATATTTACTGAAACCCTACTATGTGCCAAGCACTGGTGAGACAAAAATAGGCCCAGTCCTTTGCCCTTATAGGGGAACACAAATATTGAACGGACAAAAGACTATTTACAATCATTATTTGACTTACCAATAAGTGGTGATTGGTCATACATGGGGTAGGGCAGCATGGCATGGAGGGCAGGGAACAGGGCCATGCTACTGTCAGAAAGGGTCAAGAAGGACTTCTCTCAAGAGGTGATCATTCCGCTGGGACCTGGAGTAGGAGCAGGACTTGCTGGATGAAGAGAGAGACCACGAATACTTTCTGGTCTGTTTTTTGCATGTCAGGAACCCTTTCCTGTCCCTCTGACAGCTCTTTCTGGATGATTGATGATTGATTTGACAGCTGCTCTGCATAGAATCCATATAAGCTCAGTGGGTTTGCAAAGGACACACAGGTAAACAGGTGGCATCACCACAGCCTGACTGTGTGCCAGCCGCCATACTAAGTGCTTCTGCTGAAACATCTCATCGGATACCCACAGTAGGTCTATGTGTGAGTTTTACTGTTATCCCCATTTAACAGATGAGGAAGCTGAGGCTCAAAAGGTTAATAACTTGTCACCTAAGGAGGGTCACAGAGCTGACAAATGTTGGAACCAGGATCCAAATCTGGGCAGTGCGACCCCACATCCCACCTGTGACACTGTCTTCAGAACTCACTCAAAGGTCTCCTTTTCTGTGTAGAAAGGGATCAGACACCCTTGGAAGTTACCTAAGAGAGTTGATTTGAATGTTTTGAAGCCGCACAAAATGAAGTACAACCAGCAGAGGGTCAGAGGGCAGTAGACCTAGGATTGTGTTGTGACAACTCTCAGGATGACTTCAGGCCTCAGCAACCCCTTTTGCAAGATGAGGAGCTTGGAGCAGGATAGTGGTTTTCCGAATGTGTTCCTCAGAGCTCTGGACTTCCACAGAAGTCTTGGGGCTGCTTTGGGTGGGTACTGAGCCATCTGCTTCTTCCAGTTTCCTCTACATAAACGTGGGCTTCCCAGCAGCAGTTGCTATGTTAAAAAACAAAATTCAGCTGAGTGAATTTAAGGATCTAATTGGCTTTTTTTTAGTGATTCATGAATCAGCAGCCTCCCATCTAGGAAGCAGAGAGGTGCTTCCAGGAGCTGTACAAAATGGAAGGTTTTTATAAGAAGGAGAGCGGGACAAGAAGTTATTAGCAAGAGAAAAGAAATCATTGTTTCAGGCAAGTCACCCTCCCTTAGGGAGAAGAGCAGGAGGTCTTACCATGCAAATTACTTCGTTGGTGCTGACTGAGAAGATTCCTGATGGACTACATTTCTGGGGAGGGTTGAAACTGCAATTAGGTTAGGTATTAAGCCCTGGTTTGGTGACTTGGTGTAGCAGAAGTAACTCCATTTTAGGACTGTGGTTAATTTTTTCACAGTTGGAAGAAAGTCTTTGCAACTATGGCAGCCACAACACAGATGACCATGGCAAGCTTTCCTTCTTTAACATCATTAAGTCAGACCACGTTTATGGAGCACACAACATGCTATGAGCTAGGTGTGCAGGATCCAGGCACGTCCCTGACCTCAAGAAACACCTGGTCCAAGGGAGGTGTCCAGAGCCACTGCCCAGTGTAATCAGGTGCCATGGGCCCCAGGGAGGGTCCTTCCCAGCTTGGGCAGAAGCTCGGGAAAAAGCAGAGGCCAAGCTGGCTTTTGAACCGAGGATTCTTCGCATCCAGTGCCATGTTTTCTCCCCACCCTACCTGCAACAGGTTGATTTGGCCATCAATAAAACGACCATTTAATGGAATAAAAGAAGGAGGTAGAGTCTCAGGGGGCTAGTAGACTGTAAGGACAAAGGCCAAGGAGGAAGGCAGGAGCCAACTCATCAGACCAAGGCAGATGATGTTGGAGAACACACAGACAAGCTGGGTTTGAACAAGAGCTCCTGATGGTCATGGTCAGGTGCCTGCTATTCGGGGAGACAGGATGACCAAGACATTCTACTTGTCTATTAAAGTAATAACCCTACCAATAATAATCATTAGTGTTTATTAAGCATCATATCATTCAGGAGAGTCTGAACTTTATGGCAATGGGTGCTCCAAAATCTCAGTGACTTAACACAACAAAGATTTGTTTCTTGCTCATGTAATTGCCATTGCAGATCCTGGAAGATCTCCAGGGTGGGTGATCTCCATACACTGATTCAGGCACACAGACAACAGGTCTTCCACCATCCAAAGCTGTACCATTTGCAATATGTGACCTTCTAAGTCACTGCTGCTCTGGCAGGGGAAAAGAGACTGAAGAATGATGCACTGGCTTTTCACAGCCCCAATTCAGAAGTGACACCTGTCACTTCTGCTCAAATTTCATTGGCCTGAAACTGGCACTTGGTCCATGCAACTTCAAAGGGCCGTGGGGTGCAAAGTGCTGTCTTCAATGTGGCTGGAATGGGGAGAAACAGAGATGGCTGAGCAATAGCAATATTTGCTCCAATCACAGATTCTCTGCCAGGCAATGATTAAATACCTTACATAGGTTATTTCACTGACTTTTTACAACAACCCCTGTTACGTATAAGGACGCTGAGGCACAGAGAGATGAACAGTAGGAATCTACCCAATGCCACACAGCTAGTAATGGAAAACTAATAATTTTAACCCAGAAAGTCCGAAGGCTTAACCCTCATATATCCTCCTCCCAGACTCTCAGAGGTCGTTGGTGCAATCCTTCAGTTAGCCTAAAGGCATCCATCTTTTCTTGGCATTAGATAGATGGGGAGAGGGACACCACACTTCCCAGTGGCCTGGGACCATCCCCAGCCCACTGGGATGAGAAGTCAACAGACTAAAATGTTTCTCAGTGAGGAAGGAAGGCAGGTGCCATGGGATTGCAAATCTGTCATAAGTGGCTTCTGATGCTAAGCGAGAGGGGGGCGAGGAGGGGGTGCTTCCTGGAAACCATGAAGCTTTTCCACAATCTCTTCAATCACAAGCGCCAAGTGCAGGAGGTTATAAACAGATCATCGCTGTAGTCCTATCCATGCTCTGAGGTCTGAGATTCCCATTTCAGGCAGGGGAAATAATAAGTAACCATTGACTAGCATATTCAGACTCTCTGACTGGAAAGGTCATATTAATGGACAAAAATCCAAGGTCAACATTTGATTTTGAGGAACAATAGATCTTGATATCCATGGAAAGAAGCCATCAATGCAGGTGTTGTTGGGTAGTGACAGGGAAACCTTCACAACAGGATAATCCTGCCTCTGTGGCAGTTAGTTAAGGGCACTCTTGTATAAAATATTGGGAAGGAGGCCTGCGTGTGTCCAGTAGTTTCTAGGTAGTTCTTGGTGGATGGCTGCTTTGAAGAAAGTCCACAAAAAAGAGAAGCCTGCACTGTTTTCTGTGGCCTGCCAGAATGGTGCCATTTCTACCCCTGTTCACACGGATGAAAGGAAAATGCCTGCCCTGCATGGCCTCCCTGCCCCTGCTGCCCCAACATGTTGGCATTTGAGATTTGCCTCCACTGTCACTGAGGTGGGATGTGAATGGAATTTCCCCTTAGCTGCGTTCCAACTATCTACTCACCAATCCTTTGGTGTCCTATTCTTCATTGCCTCATGCTGATTTGGATGCATTCCCAAAGCCACTAAAACCAGAACTGTGCAAAGCCATCAACAGCTGCTTTAGAGGAGGCCCTGTTCCACTCACCTCCCATTCCCGTCCTGGCTCTTGGCCCTGCCGCCACCTCATCACCCCACTTCACAGGAGGGCCACCCAGACCACGTGCCATCCCCACACTGTTGGGTATCTCAGGCCCTCAAGAATTTGCTTACTCTGTGGCCATTGCCAGAAATCTGCCCCCCACCCCTCTCTGTACATCTCTATCTGGGGACATTTCACTAATCCTAAAACTCCATTTGATATTGTCTCCTTCGTAAAGCCCTCTCTACTGTCCCCAGGCAGAGCAGGCTCCTCCTTCCATCTGCCCTCATACTCCCTCCATCCCTATTCTAGCACTTGCTTCACCCCTTAAACTGTTTTGTTTTGTTTTTTTGCTTGCATGTATATTGGTCTTCATTTTCCCTCAATTATATTCTTGAAGAACAGGGACTGGTCCTTACCTAACTCTGAATCCCCATCGCCTGGCCATAGTAAATACTCAATATGTTTACAGAATGGATGGCTGGACAGTCGCAAGAACAAGTACACCAGGTAAGGGACTCAGAGTGGAGTTGGGCAGGAGGTGGGAGGGAGTAGATGGGCCCTTCAGGGACTGAGGAGGGGAGAGCCCCCAAGCAGGGGAGAGGCAGGAAGCCCAGGAGGCTGAGACACTGCACAGCATCATCCTTTTCGGCTCCTCATCCTCGCCAACAGCTGCCCTGATGGTATTAATCAAGGCCTGAGTGCGTGGAAATATCATTCCACTGTGTTCTATTCAAGTTCCCTGGAACTAAATTATGTTGTCAGAATTGGACAGAATAGGAGTGGAAAAGACCAGGCTGGATGACATGGGGCTGTTTAGAGGAGATGAATGAGCCCAGTGGTTTCCATTCAATTTTTCAAGGTTTCCCAAGGCAAGTCTGACAAATACCACCTTATAATTCCCAGGCACCCTGCACAGTCCCCTCCATACTCTCATTTTTAAATTTCTGCCCATCAGATTAGAAGGACAAGAGATTCTTCTTTCTGTCTCGCAAATGGGGAAATGGAGGAACGGGGGTGAGGGCAGTGTTTTGACCAGGGTCAAAGTCGAGCCAAGGTCAGGGCATAAATCAGTGACACAATCAGCAGGAGGATGCAGAACTCTGCATTCAGAGTGCAGTGCCCTCTCCATTACCCCACCTGCTCAGCATCCTCTGCAAAATGGAACTGACCAGACCATCTCTCAGGGCTGCTGCCAGGTGTCAGGGAGAAAATGAAAGCACTTTGAACTGTAACAGTGCTATTCATTCATTCATTCAACCAGCATTTATTGAGTATATACCAGGTACCAAGCCATCTTAGCACTTCTTATTTGAAAGCTGTGGAAAGAGCCAAGAACTAGAAATAGATACAAATGGGTTTTATATCTGTTTTGTCACTTGGTAGCTGTGTGATATTGAATGGGACATGAAACCTCTCTGATCCTCTTCACAGGGTGGTTGTCGGAACTAAATCAGTTAAAGACAGGACAGCATGCAACACAGTCCCTTCCAGGGAGCAAGTTGTACACAAGAACTTACTGAATCTGAATATGTCCACCCACAAAAGAGCGGGTGATTACTCCCTCTCTGTAGGAAGAGCATCCCTGCAAAATGGATGCATGCGCCTGGCTTCCAGCTCTGCAGTGTGCTGCAGTTCAGCACGTCTCAAGCCCAGTGGTGAGTGAGCCTCAGTAGTAAACAAAGGACTAATTAAATTAGCATAAATGATTTTATGTAAATTAAAGATCTACGTTATGGCTGTGTATTGGTAGCAGCATCAAATCTTGCCACTGCACATGCTTGTTTAAAATTAATGTGCATAAATGCTCCAAATATCATATTATTAATAATGATAATAATGTTGATGAGGATGATAATAATAAACACATTCTCATAACAATGCCTCCCAGCTGGCTCTAAAATCTCAGCAGGGAATGTGCCGAGTGTCAGAGCTCCTCAGGGAAACAGCCAGATTGCATGGCTCCTTCTCAGCCTCCCAGCTCTCACTAATGGTGCCATCTTGGCATCTTCTACTGGGTTCAGCTAACCTCCGGCTTCTTCAAATCCTGTCCACCTTTCAAGGCCTTGCTCAAGGCCACTTCTATTAATTGGTCCGACCAACCTAAACTATAGAAATCTCTCTTTGCTTTCAATTTCTGAAATGTTTCCCCAATGCTCTTTCCATCCATTATTTCCTTGAACTCACCTCAGATCTTTCAGGTAGGTGGCAAGTATAATCACAATTCCCATTTTTTAAATATGCTTGTAGAGATCAGAGAGTAGAAGCTAGGACTAAACGTCCTCTGGCTATGAAGTACCTAGTTAAGAGACTAGCATATAGTAGGTAATGAGCATCTGTTGGGTAGGAGGGAGGGAGGAAGATGTGAATGTGAATGAGTGAATGAGATGTTAGCAGAGTAAGGTCTTTAAAATCCTTCAGTATAAAAATAGCCTTCCCTCTTTATTACTACCTATCCAAGAGTCAATCTGTCAATAAACCTGTGTTTGTTTCTGAGGAACTGACCATGCATTGAGAAGCAGCCATCAGGTCTAAGTCCAAATATAGGCCCATCCATGTTGTTCAAAGGAAGATGTACCCAGACTGGTCCCTAGCACACAGAGCACCTTTGTGAGAAATTCAGAAAGGCATCCTACTCCCTAACATAAGCAGGTTCAGTAGCTAGCTAGATTTCACTTCACCCTCTTGGCCAGCTGCCAATCCATACAACCACACATGGGGGCCCTGGATTTATCAAGGGATTCAGAAGTTTAAGGGATTGAGCACAACTGCCTCCCCAAGAGTTTTATGTCACTTTCTCCTCATGATAGCACTAGGCAGGGACCACCTGCACAGAAGTGTGCATGTATGTGTGTGTGTGTGTGTGCATTCCACTAGACTCTGAGATTCTCAAGTATCGCCAAGGGTTGTAGGATAAATGCTGATTTCTGCAACAGACCAACTTGTGTTGGAATTCTACCCCCACCAACACATGGCTAGAATTCTAGGGGTGGGGTGGGGGTGGGACATTAATTTGCATAGGAAAAATGACATGTTTCAATTACAAATGGAAGCAACAAACTGTAGTAGTATTTGCAATATCTGAGATTTTTTTTACCAATAGAAATCACAGATGTTTTGCTGTCCATTAAAGTTGTTGACATATATTTGAAATATATTGAATATATATTGAACACAATATATATTCAAAATATTGAACACAGTAAGGGTCAGCAAACTTTTTATGTAAAGGTCTAAATAGTAAATATTTTAGGCATTGTGGTCATGCAGCCTCTGCTGCAGCTACTCAGCTCTGCTGTTATAGCTCTAAAGCAGCCTTAGATGATAGGGCAATAAATGGGTGTGGCTTAATTCCAATAATACTTTATTTACAAAAATAAGTGGTGATCCAGATCATGATTTGCTGGTCCTTGATATGTGCAAGTCGTGACTTTAAACTTACAATAATTACAAAAAATAATAAATGACATTAAATACAATAGTTATTAGAATCTTGTTATTTAATGCCCGAATAAATACATAACTTACTATGGATTTTTTTAGTATTTTGAAAACTGCTTTTCAGTATCATTGGTTGGCCTAAAAGCCTATGTATTTTGTTTTATGCATTAAAAAAAATTATTCTGAGATGGGGCCTATAGATTTCAATAGTCTACTTTTAATGGGAAGTGAAGAATTCCTGTTATTTCATCTCTCTCAGCTTCAGTTTCCACTGCAGAGTGGCAAACCTAAGAATAATAATATCCATGTCAGAGGGTTTTTGCAAGAATTTTGATGTAGTTATGAATGTAGAAGTGTTTTGATAACTCAAAAGAATCACAGAACTTTAAGTCACAAAATGTTCATCTCTCCACTGATGCCCACTACAGCCCCTCTATACATAATAGGTACTGAATAAATGTTTGTTGCATTCAAGTTAGTTGAGCCAAGCATCCCTCCCTCCAGATTATGAGAGATATGAGACAGAGAGAACTGACTAGAGAATTCTCGTGACTGAGTATTGTTTCACAATTGTCTATGCGGAATTCCTAACCATCACATCTATTTAGAAATTGCACTGGGGAATGAAAAGAGGAAGGGGGAGAGATGGCCGGGTTTTGAGCAGAGACTTCCTGCTGATGCGGCAGGTTTTAAGAGCACAACTTGCGCAGTTTGTGAAAGCACATGAACCTTGAAATAGAAATATGGACCTCTTAATTCATCTCTCCATTATTTGATAAAGTGTAAAGTAAATGAATACAGAACATTTTCCCTTTAATTACACAAGGAGAATTGGGTCGGGACTGTGAGGTGGGGGAGCAGAGGATTGAGAGTGAGAGGTCACCATGAAGCATCGTGCTTCCAAAGCAATTATGCAGGACAGAGGCTGTGCGAGGGCTTCCCTGAGGTTTCAGTTGTGGGGAGAGAGGCTAACTATGGATTACCATGAGACCTACCCTGGTGCCCAGTGGCTTCCAGTTGGGATGCATTCTGAGATGGGCAGTGGGGAAGGGAAACTCTGCTCTAAAATGGCTTGCAGTTCATTGAGGAAACAAGTCTGAAATGCATAAAGCAGGCATCATTACTGCCATGTGGTTAAGACATGCATTCCAGCCCCAGAAGGGCTCCACCACTGAATGGGGGACCCAGCCTCTCTGAGCTTTACTGTGCCATCACTACTGATGTGCACAAAGATTTCCAGTTCTGCTCTCACAGAGCTGACACGTTGCATGGAGATGGACAATGCAAATAAATCCCCCAAACAAATAATAATGTCAGATGTGGGGCCTTGAGTCTAAACCCTTCCTCTCCCATCTCTCTGGATTCGTCTGCTATCTGTCCCCTTCAAAGCACTATAGATGGCTGCTTCAGTGAGAGTGCTCTCAGGGCACAACCAGTTTGCATGGAGGTAGTTCGGAGTCATGGTGTCACCGTATCTAATTATTTAAAGCCACAATATCTCCTTCCAGGCTGCTAAGAACCTATATTTTATTCAATTTGATTATGATTTGTTGAATTAAAAATTGTTCTGAATAACAAGAGGGTAACTTATGTGTTAGAAGATCAGGGTTTGTTGTGGGTTGAATTATGCCCTTCAAATTTATATGTTGAAGTCCTAACCCCAGTACCCAAGAATGTGACCTTATTTAGAAATAGGGTCACTGCTGATGCAATTAGTTAAGATGAAGTCATAGTGGAATAGGCAGGCCCCTAACCCAACATCAATGGTGTCCATTTTTAAAGGGGAAATTTAGATACAGACAGGGGCACATGGAGAACTCCGTCTGAAGATGAAGAGGGCAGAGTTTGGGGTGATGCACCTATAAGCCAAGGAATGCCAAAGAGTGCCAAGAAACTACTAGAAGCCAGCAGAGAGGCCTGGAACACATCCTCCCGCATGGCCCTCAGAAGGACCCAACCCTGCCCACACCTTGATCTCAGACTTCCAGCCTCCGGAACTGAGAGAATATATTTTCTGTTGTTTACACCATCCATGTGTGGTATTTTGTCATAGCGACCTTAGAAAACTAACCCAGGGTTCCAACTGGCTTTCTAGCTGCTACATGACTTGGGAGAATTACTTCTCTGGCCCTGTACAGAGAAACAACAGAAGGCGGTGGTTAAGAGCAGAACCTGAGAGCCCACAGCCTGGCCTGGTATCCCAGCTCTGCCTCTTCCTAGCTTTGTGATCGTGGACATGACCCTGAAGCTTTTTGTACCTCAGCTTCCTCCTCTGTAAGAGGAGATGAAAGACTAGATGGTCTCCAGGTAGCCTCCCAGCTCCAGTATGCCACAGGCCAAACACATGCACTTCTAAAACCTCATTAAGCATTAGCAAGGGAGCCACTTGGGAGATGCTAGGTCCATCCTAGCAGGAGCCTGAGAAAACTGGCTCTGTGGCAGAGGAGGCAAATGAGGGAACAATCCAGGCAGAGCCGGAGGATGTTTTTGACAACATGGCTGATTTCTATCATAGGAAGGATGTTTATGATCCACCAGAGTTTGGTGAGCACAGCTCCCAGTGTGGGGCCTGGCAGGATGCTGTGGGGAGTATGGCTGCCATTATGTGACAGAGCCAAGGACTGATGATCTCTTGACTGACCACGTGGTCAATGAGCATAACACACACCCCTGAACTCAGAAGCAGAGAAAAAGAAAATGCTATCTGACCATTCAAAACATCATCTTGCTCAACGGATTTGTGTAATTAATGATAGTTCAAAATAAGTACCTTGTTATTCTCAATATTCTCTCTGTCCTGTAATGACGAAGTGCCTTAGATTGCAGACCCTTCGTGAGCCCAGGAGCGTCCCTGCTCCGCACTGCTCTCCAGGGAGCCAGCTCCCTCCTGTTGTTCCCAGCAGGCTGGATGGCCACGCATAATTAAAACCTTGGTGGGTTTCTTGCAGTATTTGCTGCTAACTCTGGAGGAGCTTGTTGAGACGGATTCTTAATATTGTAATAGGAGAATTGTGCATTCCTATTTCTCTGTGAAAAAGAAAGAGGAGAAAACAGAGAAAAAGATAAATAAATCTCAACAACAGCACAAACTGCCCAGCAAAAATGCCAGCTGTTCCTGGCATGAAGGTGCAAGATCTTTTAGCAGTAAGCAGTCTGGTATCCAGCCCCAGACCAGGTGCCAAGGGGGTGGCAGAACAGACAGGGCAGCCACAAACCCTGTCCTGAGAACCATGCAGGTTTTCCTCGTACATTCCTACCTGAGCAGTGCTCAAGCAGCGATTTCAGCAAACAACGGCTGAAAGCTGCTGGAACCAGGGGAAGCAAGCATCCTAAGGATCAACCAATTCATATGTATTCTCTGTGAGGGGGTGAGATGCTGGGCAAAGTGTTTGGTATTGCTGACCCTCTGCGCTTGGGTATAAGCTACACATTCTTTCAGAGCTATTGGGTACTTGACTAGTACCATACAGATCATAAGCCCATTTTCTGGTGAATAAATAACAGACTGAAGACTCCTTCTGTGCCAGGCATTGTTATCGTAGCGGGACACAACATTAAATCAGTAAATTTATGTTTTAATCTACACAGCCAATGACTCCTGCCTTCATGGAGCAGTGTTCTCACAGAGCAAGGGTGGAAAGTGACATTGTGATCCGCAGAATTTATAGAATTATTATAGAATTACAGAGGACTGTGTCATCAGCTTACAATGTGACTTGCAATGTCATTGGCTCTCTTCTGGACTTCAGTGTGCTCATCTATGAACTGAGTGATAAGGTCGGCATTCTTTTGAGAAGACACTGGTGGTTTCCCATCCAGACTGCATTCTTCGACCAGCTTCATGACCTAGGGCAAGTCCCTTAGCCTCTCGGTGCCTCAGATATTCATAGGAGAGTTCGGGAAGCCACCGAGGCAGTTCAGGTAGGTGGCTTTGCACACTGCCTGGCACACAGGGACATTCGGTGAGCATTATTATTACCCAGAGAACACAGAACCCAGTGAACTTCACTCCTCCTCCACTGCCTTCCTTGAGAGGTTTCCTTCTCCCCAGAGAGAAGAGGTGCAGCGGATACCTCTCGGGGGCTCAGCCTCTCTCTCGCTTCCCCTGCCCTGACCCAAGTCTCCTGTCCCTCACACTTCCCAATCCCTGCGGCAGTGAGCAGTCAGCCACGGGACCTGCTTCCTGCGAGACGCATTATGACCCTGTGGGTAACAGCTTGCTCCAGGGTTAACTTAGCCAAGTATGAAACCAAGCTCTGCTGCGTTAATAGCTGTGATCTTGGACTGGTTACTTAGCTACTCCAAGAAGCTAAGAACAGGAGCTACTTCACAGGGCTGCTGTGAGCATTAAGGGAGAGAACAAGGTAGAGTGCTTAGGATGGTGACAAAAAGAAAAGGGCCAATATTGTTGGTGATACTAAGCTCCGAAAAAGACCCACAGCAGAGAAGAAAGTAGAGGTGTCATCTCCTGGCACAGCTGAGCACTCCGCCTCACCCCCGGAAGAAGGCAGCCAGCACCTGGGAAGGCTTGCCGCAGCCTGGTGAGCTTCTTCATTAATAGCTTGAATAAGGACATGGAAGGCCAGCTTATCATATTTGAACCTGACATGAATTTGAAAAGAAAGATAAGTGAATCGAATGAAAGTCTGATCCAAAAATCTTTCAACAGGTAGGAATGATAAGCGGTAACCAATCAGACGGAACTGAACAGAAGACTCTAAGTCCAGTGCTTGATCCCCAAAAGCTGACTGTACATGCTTAAGAAGGGACACAGGATTTAACAGCGGCTAAGTTGTGAAATTTTAACCAAGAGTAAGTTTTAAAAAGTCAATAGTATGGCATGGCTGCAAGAGTTTTTGCTAACTTAGGTCACACTTATAAATATATAGGGTCTACAGTAAGAGAGGTGAGAGTCTTCTTTTCCACCCTGCAAAATCAGAACTCTCTATTTTAGAAACCATTTGTCAAGAGGTGTCTGATATAGAATACATCCAGAAAACAGACACCAAGGATCTCAAAAAACCATGCTGTTGTAGGACAGTCTCCCCAAAGAAACAGACTCCTCACTCGTACCTAGCACCCAGCACCTGCTGTTCTCTGTGGTTCATCTGTTAACCAGACCCACATACCTGAACGTTCTGAATCGCTGGTTGCCATACCCTCTCGGTCTCTCTGTGTCATGGCTTCATACTTCACAAGTTACTGTGCTTCTCAGTTTACCAACAAAATGGGCAAGAAAGGACAACAGAGTCCCCAGTGCCCTGGTGCCAAACATATTCTTCCCTGCCCCTTTGTGTGTAGCAACATCTCTACTTCTAAAGACAATCCAGATCCCTTAACCCTGCTAGGGAAGTGACTTTTCTTCTTGCCTGCTGGTCTCTCAACATAAGAAAGCAGCCCAAAGAGACCGGGTCACACCATAGCCTAAAGTTTAATGGGACTCTTCCTGTGTACCCTGGTGAAAACATTCCCCCACCCCTCCCCAGAAACCAGGATTAAGACCCACAGAGCCTACCGTTGAAAAGACAGGAAGCACAGATTCCCCAAGAGACCATTTGGGAGTAATGGTAAACAGAGACACATTGATTTCTACCTCCCATTCCGTGCACTTATTCATTCTATCGACTCGGGACATGGCACCATAAAATGGTCACTGATTTAGGGTACATACTGTATCCTGGAGGATGATGTCCTATGCTCACAGGTATCATCTCCAAACTGATGCCTAAAATGTACTTTCAAAGGCTGTTCCATCACCATAACAGGGGGCAGTGTTTGGGGGTGCAGAGTGTAATAGGATCCTATGTTATGCCCGCTGCCATACCTCCTCCGCTATGAAGTGATTCTCTTAAATCCTGTGGTTCAGTGTTCTTTGGGATCCTGGGGTGTTGTATCAAATACTCCATAATCCACAAGACATGGTACAGGCTGAAGCCCTGAAGGCAGGAAAGGTAAACCTATACCTAGAAATTATGTCAATTCCAAGAAAAATGGATCATTTCCCCTTCCAGACTGGAAGGAGTTCACTGTAATCAAGCACCGTCAAGTGGCCGGCTGATCTCGAAGGATGGTGGCATTTTGGTGGCAGCATTCGTTGCTTTAGCTGGCAGGGCTGGCGTTGGACTGGGGCAGTACCTAGGTGAGCTTTGATGTGTAGGGGGCCAGGCTGTTGTAACCATGTACAGCCTCTGTCCTCGTCCACATGCTTTCTTGGTTCATGAGTCTTTTTGCACGAGCACGAGGGCCAATGACAGAGGCCAGCAGACACCATGACATACATTTGAGTCATTCTCTCTACTTGGTGCCTCTTCCAGGGCACATGCTCTCTAACGGGTGGTAACATGTGATACAAAGATCTTTACACTCCATGACCACTGCCATAGTTTCAGCCACATGCCTCTTCCTTGGGCCTTCTTACCACTTTTCCCATCTTTCTCCTCTCAGGACTGTGACCAAAAGCTCAGTCATTCATTGCTTCCCGTGAATCCATATGTTCTACCTCAGGCTATTTCTCTTTCCATACAAATTGATGGCCAGGTACAGTCTGGGGCTGCCCACTGAGAGGGTTTCCCCTCTCTCATGGTTTTCCAGGCCACTGCTAAGTGGATCTGTGGTGTAGCAGCAGTTCATTTCCAGCTTGTACCTATACATCAAGTCAACACATTAACAGAGTGTGGCTTTTTTCTACCCCATCAGCTAGGCTTAGGGGACCCCCACACACACCTTGGATGCATAGGTGGGAGCCAGGTACTGGTGGTGGATGATGTGGGGATTCGGGCAGCATACTGGTGTCCCCTGGTTCTGTCGTGCCTGATCCCAGATGCACCACTTCTGAGTTACACCATTCTTAACACTCGGTGGCTCTGTATGAACTCAGTTCATCCTGAACAGTGTTGGCTTCATGTCTCTTGATGTCTCATGGCCGGGGGCTCCATCTGGACCAGTTAGCAAGCTAAGACCTAATTTTTGAATAGTATCTAATTCTCCGCTGCAGATGCCATGGCCTTGTTCCAGAACCCTAGGGTTCTTAGATCCTGTGGAGCTTACCTTTCCTTTTGGAGCTTACCATAAACTCCACGTAGCCTCTTTTCCCATCGCAAATACCTGGAAAACCAGAGTCTGCCCCGTGACGCGGCTCCCAGAGCAGTGCTGCTTGCAAAGCCACCTGGAGCTGCCACAGGACTCTTTCTCACAAAGGGAGGAGTCTTCCATGTCACTCAATAAATGGGTTGGAGCAGTTTTCCCAACTGTGCCCAGAACCCAAAGGGACCCACTAAGTGTTGTGCTTCCGTCTTAGTGGTGGAAGGTTTGAGATGCAATAATGTGTCCTTTATGTTGATAGGGATGTCCTGGCATGTCCCAGAACACCCAACCCCTAAAAACTTTACTGAGGAGGTGCTGCCCTAAATCTTTGTAGGATTATCTCCCACTCCCCAGAGCATATATGTCTAACCAAGGCTTCCAATGTACTTGCCACTTCTTGCTCATCCAGTTGTATTAACATGATTTTATCAATTCCACAGACCAATGCAATGTTAAACAAATTGTCTAGACAGTTCCAGACCTTTGGGACTATATTATGATAGAGGACAGGAGCACTAACTAACCCTTGTGAAAGACCTTAAATGTGTATAATTTTCCACCCGCATGAGAGTGTGGACTTCTCTGGCTCTCTTCCCTGACAGAGAGCAGTGAGCACACACCATGTAGTACTCAGAGCTGTCTTTATCTGCTCTAGCAAATGTCAGAAGCTGCAATGACTCCTACTTGGCCAAATTATAGTAATGCACTCATCCTCCAAGATCCCTCTCATTTGTGTAGGCTCTTGTTGGTTAATTAAATGGTAGAATGATGGGGACCACCACCCCTGCATTTTTTAGAACTGTAAACGGTGGCACTGCTCTCTGCCATTTCCCACCTGGGATGCAATATTGTTTCTCTACCTTAACTAGGAGCAGAAGAGTTTCAGAGGCTTCCACTTAGTCTTTCCCTCTAGAATACCTTGTAGGACACTGAGTGACTCTTCCCCAGTGTGGCCTGTGGATGCTGTGGACCCATGTGAGTCAGATCTCCGACAGGAGATCTGACAGGAGTGTATAACCTGACCACATACACACCCACTCTAATAGTGACCATGATGACTTCAGGTCATTTCAACAACGTCAGCTCTGGGTATTGCCATTCCTCAGTACATAAGCCTTAAAAGGACTGGGGTAGTCATCACCGAACCCAGTTGCCATGGTGATACACGGTCCTTCCTTATGAGGATCTAGCCTCTCCTTCAGTCAGTGAGTTAGAGGCCTGAAAATTGGCTCAGATTCAGAAACTGGATAAGAGATCATTGGGGTTTTATGCTTTTGCTTTTGTTTTTGTTTAAACTAGGACAGCTGCTTTTAGTCTCTTGATCATCTGTCTTTGATGTCTTTTGATTTTGTAGATTGAGCGATACGCCTGTTAGCTGCTCCTAGGGTATTGTGACCAATTCATCCCAGTTTGAACGGGACTTCCTTGGTTTTAACACTGAAAATTCCCTGTCCCAGAGCCCCCCTTGGTCCTGAATCCCCCCACCCTAGAGACACCGCGCTCTCTAGCCACACCCACAAATGTACAGAGACTGCTGCCTCTCTGCTCTTACTCTCCTTGTGACCACTGCGCTCACCTTGCTTCCCACAGAGAAGCCCCACCACCTGGCCTCTGTTCTTTCCTAGATGCCAGATGTTAGCAGGAAGCCCAGGTCTGTAACAACATCTACACCCATGCCTGGTCTACCAATGACACCCCCACCAGACTCCTCCCTGATGCTGGTACCTCATCACTAGCACATGTCTCACTGCTTTGGGAAATGGCCTGCCACCCAGGATTATCATTAGCTGGTAGTCTTTCCAGCCTTACATAGAATATCCACTCCAGCATGCTCACCCCTCAGAGTTTTTGATTCCCTCTCCTGCCATCTGCCATTGTAATTCTGATATTTCTACTTCACAGTATGTGGGTCACATCTTCTTCCAACCTTCCAAGAGCCCCTCAAGCAGCATGTTAGCATCACCTCCCAGGGGCTTTGTCAGAGTATCGAATCCTATATCAAGAGAGAGGCTCCCACACTGATAAACTCACTCACTCAACTCTGCATTCCATCCCCCTGATTCAGCACCCTCACTTTGCCATGCAAACACCCCTGGGCCCTGCCAGTACACATGGCGGGCCCTACACCTTCTTCGGCACCAACTTCCTTTCCTCCTTTAGAATGCCTTTCTCTACCCCAGCTGGTTGGTGTAGTGACTTGGCCCCAGGTATGGCCCAGAGGAGGAGAGAGGTAGATCTTGAGTGGACAAATGTTATCATGTAAGGTGGAGGCCTCTGCATCATCTTCAAGCAAGGAGAGAGCACTAGACTTTAATGGCAGGGTGAGGGCCATTTCAGCAGGCCAAGGGCTCCGTGGGTCTGAGGTTTCAAAGTTCTCAGGTTCATTGACACAGATATTCTCATCCCAAGTCTTACAGCCCTGCTCCTTCCCAACCAAGGCTGGCACCTTGGCATAGCCAACTTACCAAGGCTGAGCATTCAGAATGTAGTACACTCTGAGCTCCACCGTAATAATGGGCCTGGGTCCTGAACCTCAGCTTCCTCCATCTTCAGCAGCTGGAGAGTGAACATCCTTACGTGTAACCAGGGAAGCCCACTGTCTCTCACACATTGCCTCCAATTTGGTAATTAGTCACCTACAGCCTTTTATTGTGTTTTTCTGATCCACCAGTCATACTCAGCACAAGGTATACAATTCCCTTGTCCTTATAATTACTAATTTCCTTAATCCTCTCAACCTTCTGAAATATGCAACCGGCCCTGTGTTCTCTTCCATTGGGATCCCACCCTAGTTTCTCCAGCAGGAAAAGGGTATAACAATTGCATCATTATCACCATAGGCCAGTAGCTCTCAGTCCCGCACCTGCCACCAGTGATGGGGTCTTCAAGGCTCAGTGGTCAGTAGGGATCCAGTCTCACAGTCCCATTTGGAGTCCACTTCCTCAGCCCACTCCTACTTCTGATCATCTCTGGTCAGGTTCCCTGAGACTCTGCCGTGAAGGTTTGCATGCAGACAGCTTACTGGGGAGTATCCTCAGATCAGCTCCTATGGGGACTGATAAATGCAGGGTTGAGCAGAGGGGCAGGCTGAACTGCAGTGCAGTTGCAACTGAGCCTCAGCCCACCACCCATGGGGGTTCTAAAGCTTGGAATGACTTTTCAGGAGTGCATCTACCCCTCATTGGTCATGCCTGCCCCTGGGGAGGGCGAAACCTTGGACAAGCTAGTCCCTTCTGCCCAGGGCAATTCCTGAGGAGAGACTCAGCCATAAGCCACCAGCAAGCCACATTCTTTGCTTCAAGAGAATAAGCTCCTTAGTCCTGAAAGACACTCTGGATGGTGCACCTTTGTACCCACCAAAAAAGCCAGGTGTGGCAAAGTTGAGACATAAAGGCCTGGAAAGAGAAGGTTCCATAAATGCAATGCCATGATCAGAGCTCTGAAATACTATCCTATGCTCCAGGAAGCAGATGTGGGACTTCATAGGCTGGTCCAGCAACAGTGGGTGGTAATTATAAAACAAATTTTGCCTCAATCCAGGGAAAACCTTTGAGCAGTTCTCTTAGGAGATACCCGGGGGCAAACTCTGGAGGTAACAAGTTCCTGTCTCTAAAATACATAAGCAGAGACTAATCCACCAACCATGGAACCTATTGTCGAAGAGATTTGTGCATCAGAATGAAACAAAATGCAACAGCCTTTTGAGTGCTTCATTCCAATCCTGACCTTGGACACTCAGGGCCAGCTGCTTCCTGAACAGCAGCACAGCAGGTAAAGTTTGAGCCGCTCTGCTCTTAAGCATCCATAGCAATGCCCCTACTCTCGTTCTATTTTATTTTAGGGTTCCTGTGAGATGCTTGATGGGGCTGAAGAGAGAGACTACAGGGTGGGTGGATTTCATGCCTGTGCAGCAAGCTGTGGAGTCCACGGTGACGTCGGCTGTCCTCCAGAAGGAACCCTGTGTGTTTGCTGCGCCAAGCCTCCCGGCTGTCACCGCGTGCCCCTCCAGCTGGAACACGCATTTGCCAATTCTGTGCCCAAACGGGTGCGCATCCCTCTGTGTGTATACAGACATGCACACAAGCTCTTCCCAATACAAATATATATTTAAGATTTACTGTTCTGGAAAACCTAGTGAATAATGTAAATGATGAAAGCCCACGTCTGGCAGAAAATATTGTTCAGGCTGTCTCATTGAAATTCAGCATCTCATGCACACTTGGTAATACACAAGCCATATGAATTATGGATTCTGGGCTTTATCTCTCACACGACACATGAATGTTTGATAAAGATTGTTTCCAATATTATATTTTGTCAAAATGCTCATCTAAAATTCAGTCAAAAATGCTTTCCGGTAATTATGCGCTGACTTCACAGGGAGCAGAGAAGGGGAGGTAGAAAGTGCCCCTTGGTGGGGTCATTGCTGGGGGGCGTGTTTATGTGGCTTTTTTTTTTTTTACCCTGGGTGTTTTTGTTAAAGGGAAGAAGGGAGACTGTATTTGCCCAGGAATTCTTTATCCTTCCTGCGCACGCTCATTACAGAAGCAGCTACACTGAGGTCTACCCTTTGCCTTGCAGACAGTAGGTAGTTCATTCCTTCCTTAGATATTTTTAAGCTCACTGTTAGCTCATTGGCAGCACTGACTTTAATCTGGTCTCCCAATAACTTGAGCTCCCTAGATCCTCCAGCTGATCTTCTCCAACACACATCCCTGAGCCCGTCTACCTTCCGTGGCTCTTCATCTCTCACAGCAGAGATGGCAAGTTCCCAGCGCCCAGACTGCCGGCTCTTCTCTGGCGGCCACAGCAGGCATGGGTCGCGATGATGTCCCTTATTTCCCCACCTCTACCTCAGAATCCTTCTTAACACATGCTTCCGGCAGCCACCATCAATCAGATGACAGTGGAGAAAAGGAAATCGATTCGTCACTGCTATACTACAAGGTAAAGTTCAACCTCTGGAGCGTGGCACTCTAGGCCCTTTATGACCTTACCACAGCCACTCTTCCAACTTCATGTCCAGCCATTCCCCTCCCACCATCTCCTGGCTCTCTAATCCCTGCATTATGCCTTCATCCCTGCTACCATCCGCACACGATGCTCTTCATCCCCCTTTTCCTTGGAGAAGTCCTACTCATACCTCAAGACCTCTGTAAAGCCTTCTTCCTGTCCCCCCAGGTCTGGATACTCTGTCCACTGTGACTTCAAGCACTTTTTCCATGTCTCTCCCCACAGACCAGAGAGCACGATACCCCCAGGGAAGCTTACTAATGGAGTGATTTAGAATAAGGACACTGCCTAGCCCGGTCACCAGGAGTGACCGGTGCATGGTGAGTCATGGTGCAAAGGGAATTTAGCTTCTGTGTTCACAAATGGCCCTGGCCTTCATGGACCTACAGCACAGAAGATGAGGCATTCATAACACAGATGTGGGGAAAATTTCCTCTTTACCACTCCCAATATTGGGGAAAATCACTGTGCTTTTGGTAGCAATGTGTTTCAGTAAAAGCAAGGAAGGCAAGCATTTGTGGAGGTGGCCAGAACTGACCCCATCTTCACCAAAGCGTTCTGTTTCTCTGAGGGGACCGGCCCCCTGAGGCCCATACACTGTTGGCCTTGATGCCTCCATCTCCCTCACACTCACTCACTAGCAGAGATGGGAAGCCCACATCACAGAGACCCCTTAAATCCACCCACTTCTCCCAATCCCTGTACTCCACCATGCCAGCACCTACAGAGGTGCCAACATCTGTCTCAAGACTGGAACCATCTCCCATGGCTGCCCTACCTCCTTCCTGCCTCCTCCAACCCGCTCTCCATCCAAAACCAGCGTGATCTTTCTAAACCCAAATCTGATCATTCATCTCACTCCCTGCAAGGGCCCTTGGATGTTTCTCCATTTCTCTTAGGCCAAAGGGCAAATTTCCTTCTGGGGCTCGAAGGGAAGGAGCACAAGCCATAATTCTGAGTGATCAGTAAGGGCTGGGCATCCACCACTCTGCAGATGCAGGGCAACAAGCATGCAGGCCAAGCCTGGAGGATTTGCTACAGATCAGCCAGAGTAGAAGGCCTGGGACCGGGTCCTGTCCTGACTACCTCCTGTGGCCATATCTCCCTCTCCCACATGCACACACTCTGCCCTCCAGCCCACTCACTCTCTCACTTTGGTGCCTTTGCTTTGCTATCAAGCTTTCTGCTGCTCCTCATCACCCAACAGAGAGCTGGGTGCAAAATACATGTTTTAAAAATAATACTGGATTTCATGGAGGGCCAGAAAGGCAGCAGCCCCAGGGTCCAGGAAAGCTCTCTGCAGCAGCAAGCAAGGCTCCCTGAGTATCAGCCAGGCATGTGAGCTGGATCTGACAAACGTGGCTTCGGAAATGCGGTAGCGTGTGAGGAGGGGTGCTGACAGCCCCTAAGCCAAGTGCTGAACAAACGTTGTTCTATAGCCATTGAATATTTCAATATAACTCTGGTGTAAGAATTACAGCCCAGGATTTCAGCTATTCCCAGGAGGGCTGGGAGCAGAGAGAATACCAACAGAGAAAAATCCCTGTGTGAATCCCCGGATATGTTTGTTGGATAGTTTGTGTGTAGCCACTGCCTTCCTGTCTTTCTCCAACCAATGCAGCCTGCCTGCCAACTGTTTGCTAGGCACCGTGCTGGGAGCTTGGGGGACAAAGATGAAAACTATTAAGTCCCAGCTCTCAAAGCTCCCACATTCTAATGCGTAAGTCAGACTAGCAAGAGGGTATGTGCTGAGGGGTCAGGAAAAGTTTTCTGGAACCAGGCTGGAATAAGAACCCACAGGTGGAGGGCCCAACCAAGATAAGGCTTGTCCAGGAAGCAACTAGGAGAAGGGGCACTGCGGCTAAGTCCTTAAGGATGAGTAGGAGTTGGCTGGGTGAAGGTTGAGGGAAGGGACTGAGAGACAGGTGGGGCATCAAGAATAGCTTGTCCACAGTGACTGTAATGGGGTATGTGGTGGGGACTTGATAATGGGGGGAATCTAGTAACCACAATGTTGCTCATATCATTGTATATTAATACCAAAAAAAAAAAAAAAAAGAATAGCATGTCCAAAGGTGTGGAGGCTAGAGCAAGCACTGGGGCATTAGGAAATCTGTAGGGAATTTAACCAAGCCAAAGCCAAGGTGCAGATGAAAGGCTCTATATGTTGAGATCAGGAGTCTGGACATTGCCCTGAAGTTTCAAGAAGGCAGTGTGTACACAGGTCAGAGAGAGTCGAATCCAGAACTGGACCTTGAACTATGCGTATGCTTTGCAACTATTTCTTGTCTTATCTTCAAGATGAGAGCTCATCTCCTCCCTTCCCTGTATGTACATGTCATTCCTCTAAAGAGAGGTGTAATTCCTCTTCTCACTAAATCTAGTTGGCCTGCGGCTCCTCTAAATTAGGTGGAAGTGAAGCTATGACAGGTGATAGGCAAATCTTCAAGAGAACTGGAAGTTTCCACTTCTCATTACACATGCTCAGAACGAAGCTTACCACCATGTAAGAAGTCTGACAATACTGAAACTGCCATGCTGGAAGGAAGTCCAAGCTAACCACACAAAGAAGCCTTGTAGAGGAAAAATAATTCCAGACAGAGCAGCAGTTCTCCAAGCCCAGCACCAAATATGCAGTGAAAGCCATCTTGGACATACCAACCCCAGCAAATCTCACAGAAGCCCCGGACAACTGGCTGTAGCTGTTTTGTCACAGTCATCTCTAGCTGAAGCCCCAGACACAGAGACATGGCATTCCTGCTGTGCCTGGCAGGATTCCTGACCCAAAAGCTCATGGGAATAATAAAATGGATTCATGCTCTAAGTTTCAAAGTGGTTTGTTATCTTCAGTAGATAACTGAATTACCAATCTAGTTATAATAGTAGGAATGTGTTTTGCTGCAACAGAAAACCTATCTTCAGTGGTTTAAACAAACAAATAGGGGGCATTTTCTTGCACCAAAAAAAAAAAAATGAGAGGAAGGTGCTACCCAAAACTCTATGAAATCAAAGCCAGCATCTTTACAATTTTCTTGCTTGGCCTCTCCCTTAAGGTAACAAGATAGCTGCTATAGCCAGACATCATGTTCTAATTCTAAGGAGGAAGAAGGAAGAGGGGGAGAGGACTATACCAGCCATCTTAGCTCCTTTTTATGGAGAAAGCCAAAGCTTTCCCAGAACCTCACCAGCAGACTTCAGCTTAGCTCTCTTTGGACTTAGGTCATAGGGCCTTTCACAGCTGCAGGAGAGGCAAAGAGAGAGGGCAATGGGATTATCATGAGTGACTTAGACTATGATCCATTTACACTGCCACCCGAAACAAAACTTGGTTTCCATTAAGCTAAAGAAATAACAGCAGATATTGGATAGGCAAGCAACCAAGTTTGTCTTATCAGTGAACTCTTCTTCTTAAACCACTTTATTGAAGTTTAATTGACACACAATAAGCTATAAGCCATGTTTAAAGTGTATGATTTGATAAGCATTCACATGTTTAACCTATGAAACCATTACTACAACCAGGTGAGCAAACATCCATCATCCCAAAAGTTTCCTTGTGCCCCCTTTCAGTTCCTCCTTCCTGCCCCTCAGCTCTGTCCCCAGGAAACCAATGGTGTGCTATCATTGTAGATCAGTTTGCATAAATGGACCACACAACATGTACTCTTTTGTCTGGCTTCTTTCACTTAGCAAAACCATTTGGAGATTCATCAAGGTTTCCGTGTGTGTCGTTCATTCCTTTTTATTGTTGAGTAGTAGTTCAGTATATGGCTATGCCACAGTTTGTTTTCTATTTACTGATTGATAGGTGTTTGAGTTTTTGACTGTTACAAATAAATCTTTTATGCATATTTGTGTACCAGTCTTTGTATAGACATATGCTGCCTTTTTTTCTTGGGCAAATACCTAGAAGTAGGCTGGTTGGATTGTATGCTAGGTGTGTGTTTAATTTTTTCTTAAATTACCAGACTGTTTTCTAAAGTGGTTGTACCATTTTACATTCCCACAGTGTTTTCCCATAGTGTGTAAAAGCTTCATTCCTCTACCTCTTCGCCATCAGTTGATCTGGTTTTTACTCCCCAGATTCTTAATCCCTGCAGGGACTTTTGTTCCAAGCCACCTTTGAAGAAATCCTCCATTGCCCCAGTGAGGTAAAAACACTGAGGAAAAGAAAAGGAAACAATGCATTTTTAAGAATTAACCACCATAGCCAAGGCACTTTCACCTACATTATCTCATTTAATCCTAGCAACAGTGTGTGATGCTATTCCTTTTTCCTCCACCCTACAAGTAAGAAATGGGCTCAGAGAGGCTTGGGATCATGCGGCGAGGTCTGTACAACTCCAAAGAGCTTGGCTTTCCTCCTTTTCTTTCTGTGGCTTGGGCCCACTCTATCTCTAAAGATGACTTCCTTCTGGAAGGCAAAAGGGAGATGGCTTTCAAAATATGGCAACAGAAGAGCTGGATTTGGGATAGGAGAGCAGCAAAATCAAACCAGGGTGGAGGTCAGGAATGACTTCCCAAAGAGGATGAATCTTAAGCCAATTTTTGAAGAAGCAAGGAGGAAAGGTAAGAAAACAGATCTAAAAGCAGAAACCACACAGCAAATCTCCAGAGACACGGAACATGATAGCATGTCAGGAAACCCTGGTAATTTTGGGCCTAGAGCAAAGGTGCGTGATTGAAGGCCAAGAGGTGATGCTTAAAGAGACTGGCAAGATCCAGGGCACGAGGGTCGTGGGAAAAACAAGATGGTTGACCTTGATCCTAAAAGCCACAGGAAGCCACTGAAGATGTTAAGCAGAGGAATAAAATAGGAGGATAAAATAAAATCACTGGAGAGGATATATTGGAAAGGCTCTCTTAGAACAGGGA
This sequence comes from Smutsia gigantea, assembly GCA_032199065.1. NCBI lineage: Eukaryota > Metazoa > Chordata > Mammalia > Pholidota > Manidae > Smutsia > Smutsia gigantea. The sequence goes on from JAVSCE010011086.1 coordinate 245,593, forward strand.
AACCATGGAGGGAATTTATTTCAAATTTGAAGGGATGAAAGGAGAATGATGAAGAACTAGGGCCTGAGGAACACCCAAGGGGACATGACTGGGAAGAAAGAATGAGTTCTGACCTGAACTGCAGATACAGTGTGAGGAGTCCTCAGCACATAAGTGGTCATTTAAGCCACATGTCAATGAGGTCACCAAGAACCCAGCACAGAATTGGCACATATTAGGTACACAGGCGAAGAGATTGGGGCACTGGGAAGAAATCATCACAGACATAGAAGGCAGCACAGGGGAACAGGTGTCAAGGAAACAAAGGGTGAGCAAGTTTCAGGAAAGGAAGAATGACCAGTATTGGCCAAGATCAGAGGAGTCAGGAGAGGCGAGATAGGCTAGTGCCCATTGCCTTGACTCCCAGGAAAATTATAGATGGCCAAAGGGAGCAGTTTAAGTGGCATTGCGAAGGTGGAAGTCCAGTGTGGTCACTGAGGAGTAATTCAATGGGATGGCCACTGGGAAAGCACACTCAGGAAGCCTTAGACAATAAAGATACCAGTCATCTGCTAGAGGGGAATGTGGAGACTTCAAGATGGAAGAAAGTGCAAACTTTTTATAAGCGGTGAGGAGAGATGCAAATGAAACAAAGGGACTGGAAAAACAATGGGACACAGAGGGGATATAACATCAAGCAGGTTTCTGGAGGAGGGAGTTGGCAAGACCCAAAGCAGAGGTGGTGGGATCAGCCTCTGGAAGGAAAGAGAGATGAATGGAGGGACGGAAAATGGGAGTGGATTTTGATGGAAATACATTTGTATGGGGTGGGGAAAAATTGAAGAAACAAAACAGAAAAACCACTAAACTAATCAAAAGAAGAAGCGTGAATACACATAATTAAAAATGAGAATGAGGAAATAACCTCATAGAGAGGAAATCAAAAGAATTATAACATTATTCAGTTCAACGCTTTGAAAATAAATTTGAACACATGGACAAAATGGGTGATTTTCTAGAAACACAGATGATGAAAACTAACCTCAGGAAAGAGAGGACATTTAAGCAGTCGAATCACCAGAGAGGAAATTGAGAGTGTTGTCAAAGAGCCACTGTCCATTAAAGGACTAGACCTAGACAGCTTCACAGGTAAAATCTATCACAATTTCAAGGAGCACATAACTGCAGGGCTATTTAAACTGCTCCTGAACATTGTGGAGGGGGGTGGGGGGAGGGAGGATGCTCAAATTAATCTAGGAATCCAGTGTAAGGGTGAAACAAAATCCAGGAAAGATAGAACAACACCAAAAAGCTATTGTCCCATCTTTAAGACAATATAAGTGCAAAATCCTAAATAAAATATTAGTAAGGAGAACACATATGTATTTTAAAAGTATAATATGCCATCACCATGTGGAATTTATTCCAGTAATGCAAGGATGGTTCTCCATGAAGGAGTAAAGTAATATAATTCATAATACCAAAATATCAATAAAAAAACATATAATTCTCCATATATACTAAGAAGGTAGTTGATAAAAGTTCAACTTTGACTCTTGATTACAAACTCATAATAAAATAGGACAATATGGACCTACTTTAATATGAACTGATATATATAAATACAAAACTCAAGACAAAACTCAGAATCATTTCTGATGGCAAAGCATTAGAATCGTTCCCTTAGAGTCAGGAACAAGGTATGTTACCATAAGTTGCAGTCTTCACCCCTCCCTGTATCCATGTCATTTGCCATGTGATTTTGCAGTTTCTCCTTCTAAAGAAGATAGGGCGCTTGTGCCACCCCAATGATACTTAGCCTGGCCATCTGACTTATTTTGGCTGGTGGGAAATGGGCAGAAATGATAGTGTCATTTCCAAGTACTGATTTTGGAAGCATCGTGTGTTTCTACTACTCATCACTCTGGCATTTCCATCATCACCCTGGAAAAGGATGCCATAGCTTGATAGCTGGTCAGGTAGGCTGAGAACAACACATGGAGAAGACCTGGACCCAACCTGCAGCCTGGAGCCAGGCTCAGTCAGGCCCAGTGGGATTAGCCCACCCTCAGTTAACCTGCAGATACATGAGCAAGGATAAATTTCGGTTGTTTTCAACCATTGGACTTTGAGTGGTTTGTCATACAGCATTATTATACCAGTGGTTGGCTTATACACCCACTGTCACAACTATTACTAAATACTGTTTTTGACTTATTGGCCAATGCAACCCAATCAGAGAAAGAATTAGGAGGTATAGCCCTGAAAGGAGGATGCCAAATTATCACTTACTGGTCATGTGACTATACACTTTTAAAACAGAAGAAAACACAGTTTTTTAAAAAAGCTATTGAAAACAACACAAGACTTTAGTAAGAATTATATATACAGAAATCAATACCTTCCCTATATAAAAAAATTACAAAATTAAATGGAGAAAAGATCCCATTTACAGAAATAATAAAAAGATAAAATACCTAGAAATATACTTAACACAAAATGTGCCTAATCTATAAAAAATTCAAACTCTACTGACGGACATAAAATTAAGGCTTCTATAAATGAAAATACATCCTGTTCTTGGATTGGAAGTGTTGTGCTGTGAATCTCTCTAAATTAATCTATATTAGTGTGATCCCAAAATACCAACAGCTAGCACACCGGCAGGTGGCCTAGGCTCTGCCAACCTGATGCCCGGCATAAGACTTGGATTAGGAGAGGGCAAAAGGAAAGCAGGCACTGAGTTGACCGTGGCAGTGACACCCGGCTGCTAGGGAGGCGTAATGGAGCTCCTGACGATTCCTCTCCAGAGCCATCAGGACGGGCTTCATATTTATGCCCAGCAGTGGAGGCAGTGATAGCTTCTCAAGAGCAGCCCTCCAAGGAGGCAAGTGCAGGCTTCCTAGCTACAAGGCCACAAGCTCTGATTCACTGGCTTTCCTGGAGAGCCACCCAATAGTCTCAAATAAATTATTTTTCTACTCCAATTGGCAGAGTAGATTTCCTTGTCTGCAACTCCAAATCCTGACTGATATACAGTCTAAATGAATAGACTATAAGGTTTGGAAATAGACCACATACATCTGGAGGAAATATCAGTAACGACGGTTAGCATTTATTGAGCACCTACTCTGTGCCAGGGACTGTTCTACACACCTTTAATTGTCTCATTAGCCCTGCCAACAACCCTAAGTTATCATTCTCATTTTACAAAGCTAGTAACCAAGGTACAGAGAAATTTCTGCAACTCATATATAATAAGTTGATATTTTAGTTCATTCAGAGGAAGAAGCACCACTCAATAAATAATTTGAGGCCAGCTAACCACCTGGAAAAATAATGTGGGTCTCTACCTCACCCTTACACTAAAGTTAACTTTGCATAGATCAAACTGGAAAGAAAACAAGCAGTTAAAGAAATAAAAGAAAAAAATTTAAATGTTGGAATACAGAAGTCTTTTGTAAGACACACAATTCAGAAGCCATTAAAATACTGATAATGTTGATCACATTAACATCAAACATATCATCTCGGCAAGAGGGGAAAGTGGAAACAAGCCCAGATTACAAGAACTGCGAACCAGATGACAATGGCTAATGCATGTAAAGAAATCTTGTAAATCGAAAAGAAAACAATTCAATGTAAAGAAAGGACAAGGGCATCAACAATTTGCAGAGTGTGTATATATGTGACTTATAATCCCTCATACTTTGAAATATGGAAAGTAATGCAAAGTGTGATATAATGTCCACTTATCAAATTGATAAAGAATGAAAAACTTGATCATGAGGAAATAGGTGTGCCACCCTATTATGGAGTAATTGTCATGTGGGCAGGAAATTTTTCCAAAAAAATATTTAAAAAGTCACATACCTTTTGAATTTGCAATTCTACTTGTAGAAATGTATCCTGTAGACACCCATGGGCATGGACATAAATACATATACACATAAAGCTGTGGTAATATCACTTGTAGCAGCAAAGGCCAAAAAACAGCTTAAACATCCATCCCTAGGGAACTTGGTTAAACAACTAACAAATAATGCATGTGGTAATAATAAGGAGTGAGGTGGAGGCATTGTCTTTAAGATAAAATTGTTTCTTAAAAATCAAGGTGCACAGTATAACACAGAAATCAATTAGAGGCTGCCTAGTAGAACTTCCTGTGATAATGGAAACATTCTAGGTCGGCACCATCCAGTGTGGTAACCACCAGCCATCCACAGCTAGTGATGCCCAACATGTGGTTAGTATGAACGAAGAACTGAATTTCTAGTTTGAATTTTCATTAGTATCAATCTAAACGTTAATAATCACATGTGGCTAAGGTGTGGGATAATGCAAGTTAGAAAATGTTCACATTTGTACATATGTACATTTGTACGTTTAGCATTTCTAAAAAAAAAGCTATAGAAGCTGGTAGCAGTCATTGCCCCTGCCAAGGAGAACTGGGGTATCAGGTGCCTCTGGGAAGAAGAAGAGTTCTTTGTCCATGTAATTTTTTAATATTTGAATTGCTTACCATGAGAATGGCATATTCTATATTAAACTAATTAATGAGTGTGCAAACAAGAAAGCTAAGGACATGTTAAGGGAGCCTTGGGTTTCTTCCATGAAATCGAAGTCGCAGTTATCAGTGATAGTGCAAGGAGGGCTCCTGGACAGACTTGGTTGTTTGGGTGAGAGGTTGAGGGAAAGGGGACGGATGGCCAACCACAGATGAGGAAGTCCTGAGCTGCGGGCAGCATCCTGGGGCAGCTGGAGGCCAGCACTGAGGAGGGAGGGAGGTCATGCACTTGAATGATTTTTGCCAGCAGCGGGAGTATCAGAACTAAGTAAAACAATTAGATTATTCTCAAGAGACATGTAAATAGAAGAACTGAAGGGAAGAGATGGATTGGATTTGGAGATATGAAAAATGGAGCATGTACACAGAATCTAGCAGCCCATCTGATGTGGGGACTAAGTGGCAGGGGCAAGCTTAGGATGGCTTCTCGACACTTGGTTGTATGACTGAATTGATATGGGGCCCACTGGGGAAATATGGTTTCCAGGAAGAGCAGATTTGGGAAGAAAAGATATTAAGTTCAATGTTGGCATGGTGATCTAGGTGGAAATTTCTAAAAGCCTCCAGATATTTAGGTCTGAAGCTCAGCAAGGAGGACTAGGCTAGAGCTTACCCCTCTGGGAGACTGCCAGAGATGGGTGTCATCGAAGCCAAGAGAATTCTCAGGCTCCCTGGAGAGGAACCCTGGCAAGGACAGAGCCCCTGAGCACACTAGTGCTGAAGCAAAGGGCTGCGAAAAAGGAGCCAGCAAAAGACACTGAGAATGAGTGTGAAGGAAGGGAGGCAGGAGAGAGAACTGGGCAGAAGGGTCTGGGAAGAGGCAGTTTCAGGAAACAGGAAATGGTCTACCGGGTCAGGCACTGGGAGAGGTCAGGTAAGATAGGGCACTGGGAAGCCCATTGCACTTTGCAATTAGAAGGTCATTCCATGACCTCAGACAGAGCAATTTCAGGGAAGTGCTAAGTAAGGAGAGGCAGCACGTGATTTCAGCGGGTTAAAGGGTTAATGGGAGATGAGAGAGTGGAAACCATGAGGGGAGGCTCTTGTTATGTCTAGATACTTGGCTGTGAGAAGAGGGAGACAGAAGGAGCAGTGTCTGGAGGAAATGCTGCATGGAGGACTGTTATTTTTTTATGTTTGTTTGTTGCTTTAAGATGAGAGAGGGCAGGATTACAGATAGTGGTGAAGGCTCTCTGAAGAAACGATATGCAATTAATGAAGCAAAGTCCCCGAGGAGGCAGGGAGAGGTGGGCTCTGTGATGTGAGGAGAGGTTAGGACCTGACCAGGAGGAGGACAGGAAGGGGGTCCACACAGGAAAGAGAGGGTGAGGAGGGAGGCTGGAAGCTGAGCCACTGGTTTTGTGTGATGGCCTCGATTTTCTCAGTGACATCAGACATGGGATCCCAGGGATTAGAGAGAGCAAGGAGTGGTCTTACATAGAATGGTGTGGAGATGAGTCAAGAAGAGATGATTGGCTTTGCTGAAGGCTCAGCTCAGACAGGGCCATGGGCATGTAGGGGTCCTGGTGTTCAGACCAAAGTTTGGCTTCCCCATCAGTTCCCAGAAGCTAAGGACTACAGCAGACGTGAGTCACCTGTGGTAGGAGGCGCCAACTAGCAGAGGAAGGAGCAGGAGAGAGTGCTGGCTAATGGTGGGGGTTTGCAGTCAGACAGATGGAGTCAGCTTTCAGCAAGTTCCTCTACCTCTCTGAGCCTATCGGGAAAATGGAATTAATGTCTTCCACCCTACAGGTAAAGCACTTAGCCTGGAGCTTGACATCCAGAATGTTCTCATTAAAGGTCAGCTATATGAGGGTACAGATGCTGAGGGGCCTGAGCTGTGCAGGGGTAGGCAGGGAGTCTAGACGGAATGGCAAGGTGAAGGAAGGAGGAAATGATGGGCAAGGATCAGAAAACTATGGCCTGAGGCCAAATCCAACCCACTGCCTACCATTGTAATGTACGTTTTATTGGACACAGCCATGCCCATTCTGTAGGCATCGTGTCTGGCTGCTTTTATAGGACAAGGGCAGAGTTGAGTAGTTACAACAAAGACTGCACAGCCCACAAAGCCTAAAATATTTACTGTCTGGCCCTTTAAGAAAAAGTTTGCAACCCTGGGCTAGAGGAGGAGGAGGGTGGGACGGAGTCAAACAAATAAAAATGAAAACAGGGGTAGAGGGTGGAAAGATATGGAAAGATGGAAGTTTGAAGTCAGAGAGAATAAGTCTTGAGATGAGAGTTCCTGAGGTGGAGCCCTGCAGGTTGATGAGCAGGGAGGAGTGGGGTGCTTCCAGGTGAGGGTTGTTGGAACTCAGGAGATGGATCCAGGAACTATTTGGCTATCGTGATAAACTGATGAGTCGATGGTTTGGTGGGTCAGTAGACAGAATCACCCATGTGGATGTGGGTAAGGTCAAGAATAGAGACCTTCAATCACAAAACACAGTGCCCAGGAGGTCACCAGAAAAATACCTCTTCAAAAGCCATTCTCCCCTTCGTTGCTGTTAAAACTTCAATTTTGTTCAGAATGACAATAGGCCTTACCCTAGTGATGAATCATGATTTGTTTAGGCCAGTCATATTCCCTTTTGGCTAAAATTTACTTTCTCAAACTTCCTTGCAGCTAGAAGTGGTCACATGATGAGTTCTGGCCAGTGGGACACATTGGACAGTCAGCTCATGTTTTTAGGAGAAAGGAGATTTGCCAGTGCTACCCTCTTCCCTTTCTTGCCTTGAACACAGAGCTGATGCTTGAGGCTGTGGCAGCCGTTTTGTGACCATGAGGCAATACCTATGAAGGCATACATGCAGCATGCTGAGAACATAGGAGCAGAAATAAAGAGCCTGGGCCTTGATACTATCATTAAAGCCCTGCCCACCTCCACACTTTTAGATATAATTAAATGCCTTTATTGCCAAAAACAAGTTTTTCTTTTATTCAAAAGTACTTTTAATTGAAAGAAGGAAGAGAGGGATGGTCAGAGGTAGTACTTGAGCCTGGGAGAATGGCACACCATGTGACGGGGGGAGGAGAGGAGGCAGAGGGATGTGTGAGTAGAGGTAAGAATAGGAAATGGATGGTTAAGGACAGATGGGGAAGTTTGGGGTGCTGGGCTGAGAAGTTTAGGTTTCTTCTGTATTTAATGGGAAAAGGTCACTGAAATTTCTTTAAAATCACAAAGCTCATAAGCTTGATGTAATTGGTATTTGCTAAACTTTATACAGTTTTCAAACAACCTTGAGACATTTTCTTCAAAAGAAAGTTTTGTAATAGTTTTATCTTGTTTCTACCTATAAAGGTGAAATATATTTAGACAATTTCAAAAGCAGATAAACAAACAGAATAGAACTTTTGGGGTGTTTGATCTAAGGGTTGGCATTTCAGAAAATGAAGCAGAGGCGGAATGGGTTGATGGAGACTGAAGCAGGAAATGATCCATTGTAACTCACCTTCTCTGGGCCTCAGTTTCCCCATCTGTAAAATGAACCGGTGGGACTGCAGCTAGGGAATTCTCCATCCAGCCTGGCAGCTCAGGGTGCTTGAGGCAAGCCATCTCCCGGGACTTCTAGCACACACCCTACAGGTGCCCTGGGTCATAGTGAGAGTCATGGTTAATAAGCAAATACTCGTCTATCCTCCTTCTCTGGGTTCACACAAGGTGGCTGTTGATCCCTTACTTTGCAGGTGTAAATAGGGGCTTGAATGGGATAAGGTGATTACCGCAACCCCAGAGCTGTCACATCTCAGAGGTTAGAATCTGCCTTCAGTGCTCGCTTCCACTGCCTGGAGCCAGCATCCTCTCTCCCCTACCTGGACTTGACACCTTCAGTTGCTCAGCAGTCCCTTCCCCACGAGCTCAGGGAAGGCAGTAGACAGCAATGAGGGCCGGCTGGAGGGCCTGCACTACAATCAGTAGGACCAGTACAGAGAAAGCCAAGGTCCTTTCACTTGCGGTGTCAAGGTTATTACCACCTGGTGTGGCTGTACTTGCATCTGATGACTGAAATAGCCAGCTTTCCCCACCAGGGCACTGCTGGGGACCAAAGAATTCAGGCAATAGTTTAGAATTTATGTGTCTGGTGTTAAAAAGCTATGGTTTCCCTCCTTGGGAGGCAGCCTCAGGGGCAAAATAGAGAGAATCACTTGTTAGCTTCTGTGTGTACACTGGTAGATGATGAAGCAGCCAAGAAACTAATCACACATCATAAAAAAGCACCCTTCACCTGCTGTCCCAGAACCAGGAGCGTGCACCCTTTCCTGGCAGCAGCCGGGAGCCTTTAACCCCCATGGGGCTGGGCTGTCACTCACCCCTCATTGCCGAGAGCAGCTTTGGCATGGAGGCTGCCTGGGGCTTTTCCAGGAGGAAAGAATTCAGAAATACAAGCATGAGCCTCCCCGCGTCCTCCAAAGGTGGATAAGTTGATTAGGGGCTCTGTCTGGCAGACGGGGCCAGTAGATTAATGTCAAGTGAACAAGCTGCTGATTTCCCACCACTGTCCCTCTCCCCTGGGCACAGTGCCCTGGCTCATCTGCTACAGGTATCTTTGTCTGCTTCCCTCCAGAACATTCCATCCCTGTCCATAGAATCAGAATGTGTCAGCAGGAGAAGAAATCAGCGTCAGCAACAAAATTGTGCAAGGGTTTAGCACTCACTGACAGAACTGTCCTCAGTGTTTTTCGTGTATTGACTCATTGGATCTCACAGCAAACTCACAAGATCCACGCTGTTATTGTGCCATTGTAAAGTTAAGGACACTGAGGCATGGGCACTGGGGAGGGCAGAGGAGGAGGTTAAAACCAATCTGCATACTTAACAAGTGGCAACAGTGGGATTTGAACTCAGGCTGCATCTCGGATCCTGGGCTCTAAATTTTACTGCTCCTTCCACCCCACGGCACTGAAACTTTTGCCTCATTTTACACATGAGGAAACAACCCCAGGAATCATCAGAGACTGGCCTGAGGTTATCTAGCCAGGCGGCCCCGGATGAGGCCCAGGTCACAGGCTCCCATCCAAAGCTCCTTCCATGGCTCCATGACGTCACTTGCTTTCCTCGGTTCTCTTCTTTAGAACAGCAAATTCATGCAGTTTGGAATTAAAATCCAGGCCTTTTCAGAGCCCCAGGGCCTCCAACCTCCATAAATCTGGTAGGAACCGGCATCCTTGGACCTCCAGTTTCATAAAATGTCAGGAACAACAAATGTGTATGCACTTCGCAGTTTACAAGGCACTCTTACAATCATACACCACTTAATTCTCACAACCACACTGTGGGTCTGACAGTGGTACCTACTTTACAGACAAAGAACCCGAGATCTTTGTGGAACAAGAACTGGTGTGCCCCCAGCATGGCCCAAAGACGCCCCTTAGACTCAAATAAGAGGATGACAATACATAAGCCATTGTCCTGAGCCAACAGAGCTTGCTCTAGGCACCCTCTGCTCACCCTCCCCAAATCCCAGGACTCCGTGGATAGCTCCCTGAGCTCAGAGATCAGGTCTCAAATGAACTTGTATCCCCCAGAACTTTTACCATAGGAGTTGCTAATTCACATAAAGAGAGATGAAGGGACGTAGGAAAAGAGGGAAAGGCCTTTTATTCAACATTCACAGACTCAGACCAGCCACCCTGAGCAGGTATACATGGATGGAATTTTGTTTATAATTATAAGGCTACTAAGCAGCTGTGTGACCTTCTGCAGGTATATTACCCTCTCTGGGCCCCAAAATCACCATCAATAAAGAAAAGTAGCAAAATGGGATCTCAGATGGAGAATGGCCAACTCAGGACTCTGAGTGTGAAACAGGTGACACAAAGGCACAGATATAATTGGAGGTTTCTCAGGGAGGTTGCAACAGATTTGTCCAATACTCAGAGACAGTGTGGTGACAAGTGGCTAGCAGTGGCCAGGCCAGTGGAAGGATTCCAAACCCCCCTCCTTAGATGTGAGTGACTGCGTTTGGGGGCTGCCAACTTGGTTCCTGTTCCTTCTGCAACAATCAAGAGAGGCAGGGTTGCCCAATGGTTAAGGCTATTGCTTTGACGTTGGATAGATTTAGTTCTGAAGGCTGTTTGTGCCACTGGTGAGCAACATGACTAAGTTATTTCTCTCGTGGAATGCTATTCTTTCCTTCCTCAAACAGATACAATAGTAAGTGCTTCATAAGGGTCATTGTGGGGCTCCCACGGATAATATGGGTGGCATTCCTAGGAGGAGCTGAATAAGTGGAGTTTGATGATAGGGGAGTAACAGGAGACTTTTTAAGGAGGAGTTTCCAAAACAGGTGTCTGAACCCAGCCAGAACAGCTGTCCTGCTGCATAAGCAGCTGGGGAGGGCCCATTGCCACGGGGCTCCACGCAGGGAACTGACCCCTCTTTTCCTGATGCTCCTTAGGTGTGACTCAGTGACTGCCCCTGTAGGAAGCTCAGAGGTGCAATAGGCTGATGCCTGCCTGAGAACAGAGGCCCCAGAGGGTCAGGTGCAGTGTGCAGCCCTCAGTGAGCTGGAGGACCAGCCTCAGCTGACGTTGATCCCCAGATGGAGCATAGGATGTGCCAGGCTGGGTGAGCCATCATGCCAAGAGCCTGCTCCTCTGAGGTGTGTGCCAGCGCCAGGAACCAGATGCTCCCTTCCAGACCTTCCATCAGCAGTGGCATCTACTCTTCTCCCAGGCCAGTCCAGCTGCTACGCTGGCGGGAGGTTCCTTTTCCAACTCAGTCCCTTCTTTCTGCCACACCCCTACCCCACGCGTTTCCTTGGGGTCACAGATTGCTGTCCTTCCTTGGGTCTGCATGGCCTTTAGCTGTAGTGTCCACTTTCTGGTTGTCTCTGGTTCTGACTGGGATGTAATTGGGAGCTTGAAAAACCCTAATTGTTGGATAATTATAATGCAAAGAAATTACCAGGGGATCAAAGGTTGCTCCCAATTGCTATATTAATTGTTCTTGGTTATCTCTCCATATAAAAGACCACTTGATAGAGACAAAAGCCAGCCAGCATTTATTCCACAGCTGCCTGACAAGAGGATGAGGCGCTGTCATTGGCTCTCATCCATTTCCTCGCAGACACAAACTTTTGCTGCTCCCTGCCCAGCATGGCCCCCGTGGTCATCCCCTAGCCCAAGACCAAGAGCCAAGTGCAGCACCACCCAACATAACCGGCCCAAGACCCTAAAGACGCCAAAGCCCCACATACTTAGCTGCATGTTTAGATGTGGTTTTTCTTGAATGCTGGTGCCTAAGTGCACATGGGACACTGGGATGAAGAGCCAGTGTTTATGGAGAACTTATTGTGTGCCAGGCCCCACGCGGGGGGCTTTATGTGCCTCCCTTTGCAACAATAGTTATGCCTGTGATCTTTCTATCCACTTTGCAGATGGGGCTCAAAGACATGAAGTAACTTGTCCAAGGTCACAAAGCAATGATGTGCTCTAGCCAGGATCAAACCCCACGACCCCAGAGTGGAGCTCTGAATCTCCCTGCAGCACTGCTCCCTGAGTACATGCATGTGTGGGGTGTGCGTGTGAGTGTCGGCGGGAGTGTGTGCATGAGTGTCTATAAGGTGTGGGGGTACAAGTAAAGGACAATATCTAGGCAGAAGATCTAGTAGAAAAGAGGACAAAGGAAAAGGCGTGAAGGGGGGCATTGTCAAATCACTTCCATACATTGGATTTGCTTATTTTTGAAGGAACCAGCTGTGCCATGATTAAAACCACTGGGGTCTAGAGGTAAATGAACTCGTGTTTGAATGTTCAACTCCCTTGAGCACCTACCTGTGCCAGGCCCTGGGCTCTCTGCTGGAGTGACCTGGAGAGGAGTCAACCACAGTGTCTGCACCATGGGCTCTGTGCCCAGTTCCCAGCCACAAGCATGGGGAAGGGCTGGGCTGTCTATTCCACCACCATAATCTCCCTGCATTTGAGGCCTCTGCTTCTGCTGGGAGGACCTGGGAAGGCTGTATAGAGCTGCCTTAAAGCCATTTGCCAGCATGCCCAAATGTCAACCACTTGGCCAAGATCTAAACTTAATTAACAATTGATTATCCTTGGAACCAACAAGGCTATATATCACTAATTCATCATTTGGCTGTTGGTCTACAACTGTGGCTACACTCATTAATAAAAAGAGAGACTTGGTGTGGAGCCCTTCTATGGCTAGGCCCAGTGGGGAATTATCTTTGGTTTCACAGTGGCCCTCCAGGAAAAGATCCTGATCCCAGGTTACAGCGAGGAACCCATGGCCCAAGAAGTGAAGGTGATTTGCCCTAATCACACAGCTCATGAAGGGTCAGCTATGGCAGGCATCAGGCCGCCGCTCAATGGTGACTCTGTGACATCACCAGATGCTCTGTCTTTACCAACAACATAGGTGGATTATTTTGAAGTCATGAGTTTCAGAAAAGAAAGTCCAAAAGATGCAAACACCAGGGTTTGGAGCCAAGTTCAGTCCAGCCATTCTGGATCGTCACCAGGTCCTCTTCCCGGGGCCTAACCAGGTCATGGACTTTGGGAGATAAGGCTGAGGGTGGCAGCCCACTGGCAGATGTTTCAAATCTACAGGTAAAACTACCATTTACAGCAAAATTGGGAAGAACTGATCTCCCCCAAGGCTAGGTCCTATTTCCATCTCCCCAGGTCTGTTCCAAACAAGCCTTTGAGGCTTAGCCTCTCTTGGCCAGCGGCCAAGGGCAATCAGGCTGCCTCAGGAGCATCAGAATGAGGAGGAAAGTGAAGGACAAGGCATCCAGACCTTCGGTGGTAAATGTCTGTCTCAGTTTAGGGCAAGGAAAATAGTCTTCCTTGTTGAGCTGGGTGATCCCTACGACCAGGTAACCTCTTGTGTTTTTACCCTGCTTTCCTGGAAACTGAAATAGAAACGCTACCTTCAGCTGGTATAATTTATCTCAGCACATATTTCACAATATAGTTTTATACTTCTACTTTCTTATATACATATGAAATATAATATAAATAAGGCCCTCATTCTGATCCTTGAATCCACCCATCTTATCGTCAGCCCCAGGCTCTGCACTGCTGCCCCTCCCCGGGGATGCTCTCCCTCTGGAGCTGTGCATTGCTGGCTCTGGTTCACCATCCACGTCCACGCTTAATGTCACCTCCTCAAGGAAGTTCTTGACCACTCCTCCTTGCCAGGTCTGTGGTTCCCTGTCATATTTCCATCCTAGCTGTGGTCTCTCTTGTCCAGAAATAAACATGTCTTGTTTATTCGTGTCATGGGGAATGCCCTACACTAGACTGCAAGCTCTGTGAGGGCAGTCGGGGCGAGGCTCCTTCAGCACCAAATGCCCAACTCCTAGTAGGAGCCCAACAAAGTTTTGGTGAGTGAATGAATCAATGAATGAATAACTCACTGGGACCCAAAAAACCCTGTCATGAAACTCTCCACCCTTAAGCCAACATGACTCAAAGGCAGAGCATACGCTCCCTCTAATTTCACAAGGAATATGCAGGGGTTTGCATCTCAGGGTCCAAACCACTGTGTCTGAACCACTCAGCTCTGACCCAAGCAGCGGATGATGAGCGTGACTGGGATGCCTTCGGGGGTCTCAGGGCAGCTCATAGCACTGGGGTCAGGCATGTCCAGCTCTGAGGAAGCAGCGCTCTGCAGTAAAACCGGGTCAGCACAGTAGAGCAGGCACTTGTGTGGCCGGGAGGCCCCCATGTTGGTCAGAAGCCCTGGTGAGCAGTTATGATGGCTGCATCAAAGAATACAAGAGGGAACTGCACCCTTAGCAATTCCCAAAGCACCAGGGAAGTGAAGTTTGCAAGACTCTGAAAACCCCTGGCAGCAGATAGACTCAGAGCAGGAGAGATGCAAGTGTTCATGCTAAGGTGAGAACCAGTACCTGAAGACTAGGCCTCTTGGGTCAGGCTTGATCTTGAGACCCCAGCTGGCCCTGAAGTAATGTTCTCTTGGACTCCTAACGGATGGGGTTACCGTGAGCTGTCAGGCTGAGATGGGAGTTCTGAAGCCCAAAGTGAGCCAGGCCAGGGCACACAGGGCACAGAAGCTTGAGAGGGGAGCCCAGGCCAGGGCTGGGGCAGGCCCAAGTCAAAGGAAACAGCAATCAAGGTGAGGGCCAGCTCGGGAATCAAGGTCATGGGCAAATCCAAATGCAATGACGAAAGGAGGCCAAGGGCCCAAGGGCGGGCCAAGACTGACAGGTGGTTTAGGCTTTACCTGATGGAGGTGGTCAGAGCTTCCTCGGAAGGCCCATGCTGTGGCCCCCACTGGGGCCCTACGGTGGGCATCTGACAGGCTGACTAGGACAGCGGGCATGGGCGGAAGCCCGTTTGAACTTCCTCAGCCCTACATCTGAGGAGGGCATTAAACCGTTCTGTTCTACTAGGGCGTTTCATTGACTTCTGGCAAAACATGATGTCCTGCTTCAAAGGGAAGGAAGCACACAGGCTTAGGAGGCTCATTGGACATCAAAGGGCTATTAGAGAACAGCTTCCTGACGAGCTAATTGCAAATGCAGCCTGGGCAGACGGAGCACGTTTGCCCAGGAACATATGGGCTCACACATCCAGGGAGAGGGTGCCGGGGACAAGATGTATTCAGGGCTTTGATGAACCCAACGTGTTTGCACAATAATTCAAGACATTGCCTCAGCCACGGCTGCTCTCCCCTCCCACATTCCATCAAGCCAGTGGGGGTGGACTGGGGTGGGGGGGAGGCAGGATTCTTGGTGCCTCTGAAAATGAAGGTCCCCAGGAAGCAAATAAAGAAGACTGAGCCCAAATAAACCACAACATCCTCCCAGAGTCTGAGGGACACATGGGTAGAGAAAGTCTTCTCTTGCTTCCCAGAGACTGCCCCGGACTGTGTGACCTTGAATGACAGCAGGGTGCCAGTGGGTATCAGGGCAGGGCATTCCCCTCCTGGGACTCCCCAGATATGAGGCCCTATTATTTTCAGCCTTGAAAAGGTTACAGGGGTCTCTTCTGATATCAGTATTACAACATGCCCAGGGGCTTGGAGACCACAGCCCAGGTTGTCTACCCCAGTACTCTCTGGGGTCAGACCAGCTGTGTAGGGGCGCCCTCACCCTCACTCATCACAAAAAACTGAGTAACTGCTTCTATCTGGTTTATGTATCAGGATCAGACATGAGATTTTCCTTGTAAAAAAGAGAGCTCCAGATTATTAATAAAACTACTTCTCTGGAACAACTGCTTCATTTTACCAGTTGAGGAAACTGAGGCCAAGAGGGGCGTGACTGCCCAGGGCACTCAGTGAGGTAAGGATGGGGCCAAGGCTAGAGCCCAGGACTCTAGCTGTTGGCCAGTGCTCCGGCCATGCCACCAGGCTGCCCACCCCTCCTCGGGTTCAGCCAGCTTGTCCCTCAGAGCCGGGCCCTGGAACGCATAGGTTCCCCTCAGTTACCCATGGGGGCGGGCCTTCCTCAGCGGGAGAACACCCCAATATCACCCTCCTACCCTCCAGGCTGGGCTGACAAAGGGCAGAAGCGGCCAGGAGGCCAGAGAGCTTCAGAAGAGGAAGGAAGGAGACAAGTGGGAGAAACCACCATATGAAATCGGTGTTGATTTGGGTAAGTCTTCCAAAACAACAAGCTAGTGGCATAGAGGAAGGAGAAGATGACAGGTACAGAAAGTTGGAGGAGTTGCAAGGGCCCTTGGAGGCCATGTCGCTGTGCCTGCTCCTTGTACGGGTGGGAAATCCAAAACCGAGACGGTGGGAGGCAAGGCTGTAGCTGAGTCCCGTCCTGGGTAGACCAGCCAAAGGGATTGGGTGCCTGGGGAAAAATCCGAACTCATGCACGTGGCCAAGTCTGTACAGCCTGGGTCTCCAGCCTCTTCTGGGTCCCTTCCCTCCTCCTTCCCTGCTGTTGGTCACCACAACTGGCCTCCTCCTTCAGTGCTCTTATCATAGTCTTCAGTGACTCTTCACACAGTGACATGTGTGAGTCTGTCATTAATTCTTTTCTCTCCCTGCATCTGACCATAAGCTCCCTGAGGGCAGGAGATGGGATGCTTTGCTCACTGTTGAGTCCTCAGTGCTCAGTATGTATTAAATGAATGGATGTGCGGATGGTTGAATGAATGAATGAATATATCATGACTCTTTTTTAGTTCAAAGCCTGCCGTGGCTCCTCTCCACCCCTATGATTTCTCTGGAAAGCCCCTTACCCAGTACTGAAACCATTGATGAATCCAAGTCCCTCTGTGATCTCATCTCACACTGTTATACTCTCCATTCCTGTTACCACCCACACATTGCTCTAGAAGACCCTGCCTTCACATGCCTTGACAGCCTGAGGCCTAAAATATCTCCTTCCCACCCCTCTTTATCCAGATGACAACATCCTATTGATTCTCCTATACCCAGATCAAACGTCCCCTTCCTCCTCCCTGGTGACCCATCTCAGCCCAGGCCCTAGCAACATAGATGGCTCCTCCTCCTTGGCAGGCAGCCCTTGAATACAGTGTGACAACCAGGATACTACACAGGCATATAAGATAGGGATTTGTTTCCATGTTTGATTCTACTATGAGGGATTGGGCCTGCCATAGGACAGGAAGAATGGCTTATCTACTTCTGTGTCCCAAAACCTGGAGTTTAACCAATGGGAGGGCTCAGGCCCGTCGACCCCTGGTCTAGCCAGTGCTCTTTCTGCCACATGTGGATCAACTTTACATCATTCCATTCCATTTCAACATTTCCTTTCTCTTTCTCTCTCCCCACCCTTCAAGATCCACTATATGTGGTACCTTCCCATGGCCTTCTTCTTGCCTGCCACCCTTCATGACTTCCCCCCTTCTCAGCAAGAGGGGTCCAGGAAAGAAGCTCAGGTGATACCCAGACTGACCAGCTGGTACCTTTGGGTTTGAGCCAGTTGTTCCCACAGCATGCTGTGCCCAGTGGTCTGGTGGCTCTCCCCCAAGAAGAGGGTTCAAACCAGTGACCCACAGTCTAGACTTGCATATGAAAATTTTTAAAACACTGTACAACTCTATTTGGTCTGTGCAATGCTTTTAAAAATCAATACATTTTATATACAAATATAGAGTCCAGTTTCTTCTGAAAAATGAAAAGATCAAGCCTTTCTAGAAGCACCTTTTCCCAAGGCATCAAGAAGGAACTAGTGCCAGCTTCATCTTTAGATGGAGCCTGTGCTCTCTGGTTTGCCACAGACACCACTACTATTCCCCATTGTATGTCACATTCTTCCTACCTCACTAATGACTAAACCCTGCCTGGCCCCCTTAGTCATTTGGGTTTGTGACCTAGATAGTCTTTGGAGACTTTCTTTGCTCCTAAAACAGATCACTCATCCCCTCTCATTTGCCCCCAGATAACACACATACACACACAGACTGACTCTGAACCAGGGTGCAGTGGAACCCATCAGCCCAACAGCTGAGTCTATGAATGTCGGTATCTCACTGAGGACTGTAGGAAAGGGAAGGCTCCATGGAAGTAGAGGGAAAAGAGCATAAACATGGGTGTGGTGACAAGAAAGAGTGTGTAGGGCAGGAACACACCCGTGCAAAGGAAGCCAAGAATGTAGTGGGAGATGAGGTCCATGCTCCAGCTGAACTTGAATGGCAGGCCAGTCAACTTGGACTCACCTTCCTCCCCATCCCTGAAGACAAGGACTGAGTCTCTTTGGTCCTGTAAACCCAGAATACAGTCCTAGCCAAACCTACTGGTGCATTTTACCATCATGTAAATTGCTAACCATAGCTGCTGTTACAATTGTCATCACTGCCATTCATGGAGGGCTTTCTACCCACAAGGTACTGTGTGAAATTTGGTTTGCAAAAATTTAATCCTAAGGGTGAGTATCATAGCAGCAAGAAAGCCAAGAGTCAGAAGAGTGAAGCAGCCTGCCCAAGGTCCCACAGAACAGTAAATAGCCAGCTCCAGACTGTCTGGGTCCAGGTCTGTGTCACTCCCCAAGAGTGGGCATGCCAATGGTGTATTCCACTGGAGGGGGCTTGATGTCACCAAAAACAAAACCCTCTGACTCTCCTTCATTCAACAACCTGTGCCAGATAAATGGACTTGAAAATAAAGCATTCCCTGGCCACAGGCCTCTGAATGCAGAGGACCTTGGGCAAATTATGTGACTGCTCTGCTCCTCTATTTCCTACCCTGTGAAGTGAGGATAATAATAACAAGGACAGCAGCAATCGTAATTATATTTCCATGTGAGGTTAGAACAGTGGGGAAAACTGTTTCGAACAGTGCCTGGCACTTAGTAGAACATTACTTAGAGCATAGCTGTATTTTCTTCTTTCTCTTTCACCCACAACTTGACTTTCCTTTCTCCTTTGAAGCAAGGATAGGGCGGGGGGGACTTCCTTCCCTTACCCCTTTCCCTAAATGGTGAGGAGTCTTCTCCCTGGTGCCTCTCTGCTCTGCTCCAAAAAGCCCTGTGGCCAGGCAGAAACTGGTTAGCTCCCACCAGTGCTCTGAATGTGCTCCTGACCACATGGGGTAGGGCCCTCAGAATATCCTGCAGTGGCTGAGCTGGCCTCTCAAGCACGCTGTCCCCCATTTCAGGCCCCTCCCTTCCCCAGTTCTCTCCAAAGCCACAGAGGCTGTCAGTTTAGATGAGAAGGCAGAGAAGAGGGAGTAAGCACCAGAGCTCTCAGACTCAAAGATCTGCAGAAGGCCAGGACTACAGGGACGCTCAGGATGGCAAAGTCCAAACTCTTCCCTGCACCTACGGTGAAATTGAGGCTTGGAGAGTGGAGGGGTACTAGGTTATACAGCAGGTGAGCAGCAGTAAGAAAGAGTGTTTCTAGGAGAAAAGAAAATGACATACCAAGGATCTTTGGGGAAGAGGACCAAGAAGTGTCCTCTAAAAACTTGTAACCTTGGGTTTGCAAACTCAAATGCAAACAGGGGCCAGGCAGGTAACTTAAGTGGCGGAAAATCCAGCTAGGGACTTTGATGATCAAGGAACACTTACTCCATCTAAAGGTCAATGCCCCTCCACAGGTCCAGACAGTATTTTTTTCATGGCTTTAATGAGGTAGAACTCCATAGAATGCCACAGAATGTATAGAATTAGATAGAACCCACCATTTAAAGTGACCAAGTCAATGTCTTACAGTATATTCACAGAGCTGTGCAACAATCACCACAGTCTAAACTTAGAATATTTCTGTCACCCCCAAAGGAAACCCAGTGTCCATCAGCAGCCATTCCCCATTTCTCCTACCCACCACCACCAGCCCTAGGCAAGCGCTAGTCTACTTTCTGTTCTATAGATTCACCTACTCTGGCTGTTTCATATAAATGAAATCATACACGATGGGCTTTTTTGACTTTCTATAATGTATTTGAGGTTCATCTTTATAGTAGTATGTACCAGAACTTCATTCTTTTTTTTTTTGGCCAGGTAATATTCCATTATATGGATATACCACCTTTTATTTACCCATTCATCAGCTGATGGGCATTTGCATTGTTTTTACTTTTCTGGCTAATGTGAATAATGCTGCTTTGCTCATTTGTGCATAGATTTTGTGTGAATATTTGTTTTCATTTCTTTTGTATAAGTACCTAGGAGTGGAATTGCTGGGCCATGTAGTAACTCTATGTTTAATATAATAAACTGCAAAACCATTTTCCAAAACAGCTGCCCCACTTTACGTTCTCACCAGCAATGTAAGAGGCTTCCAATTTCCCCACGTCCTCAACACTTGTTATTTTCCTTTTTCAAAAATAGCCATCCTATGGGTGGGAAGGGAGGGGCAGGGGGGAAGAAGGGACATTATGATTAGCAGATGTAATGTTGGGGGGGCACGGGGAGGGCTGTACAACTCAGAGAAGACAAGTAGTGACTCTATGGCATCTCACTACGCTGATGGACAGTGACTGTAATGGGGTTGGGGGGGGGGACCTGATGAAGGGGTAGTGTAATCACCATAATATTACTCATTTAATTGTAGATTAATGATCTCAAAATAAACTTATAAAAAAAATAGCCATCCTAGTGGGTGTGTGGTAGTATCTCATTATGATTTTGATTTGCGTTTCCCTAATGACTAAAGGTGTTGAACATCTTCTCATGTGTTTATTGGCCATTTGTGTATCTCTTTGGAGAAATGTCCATTTAGATCCTTTTTTTTAATTGAGTTATCTTTGTATTATTGAGTTGTAAGACTTGTTTGTATATACTGAATACAAGTCCCTTATTAGGTACTTTATTTGCAAATATTCTGTGAGTTGTCTTTTCACTTTCTCGATGGTACCATTTGCGCACAAAAGTTTTAAATTTATGAGACGCAACCTAAAACTGGGGAGAGGGGTACTTGTTTGCTTTTGGTGTCATACCTAAGAAACCATTGCCAAGTCCAAGGGCATCAAAGTTTACACCTATATTTTCTTCTAAGAGTTTAACGATTTTACCTGTTACATTTAGGTCTTTGATCCACTCTAAATTGATTTTTGTATGTAGTGTAAGGTAGCATTCCAAATTCATTCTTTTCATGTAGATATCCAGTTTTCCCATCACCATTGGTTGAAATGACTCATCTTTCCTCATTTTATTGTCTTGGCACCCTAGCCAAAAATGGCACTAATTGACTATAAATGTGAGAGTTGACTTCTAGACCCTCAGTTCTATTCCATTGATCTAAATGTCTGTCTTTGTACCAATCCTATACTCTGTTTTGATTAATGGAGTTTCATAGTAACTTTTGAAATCTGAAAGTGTACATCCTGTGACTTTGCTCTCCTTCAAATTGCTCTGGCTATATTGAGTCTCTTAACCACGATGAATTTTAAGATCAGTTTGTCAATTTCTAGATCCAGCCACTTTTTGCCACATGAGAACATGAACACTTTTTTCTGTCATGTGATTTTTCAAAAGAAATTTTAAAATTCAGATTTTTTTTTAATATAAAATGTCCTGGTTTAAAGCACCAGTCAGACCAAACAAAACAACTTCTGCAGGCTAAATCTCAGGGCCACTAGTCTTCAACCCCAGCTTAAATCCAAATTCCCAGTTTACAAATGGAGAACTGGGACCCAGAGAGGGAAGGTAAATTTCTCCATGTCACAGAGCAAGTAAGTTGTTGAGATGAGGTTAGAACCTAGAAGTGTGGTTTCAATACCAGACCTTCTGGACATCTCCACTATGCAGTTCCTCTCCAAGCAGTGTCTCGGGGAGCATATACCACCACTACATGGACCCAGTGCCCCTATCTTTTCTAATCCAAAGACAGTGGTCTCCCAAGATGCTGGTAGCTTCTTTGGTCTCAAGGCACAGTTGCAAATCCTGGCAATTGCCTTTGATCCCCACTACACCATCACATGTAAGCCCTGTAAGACAGGGTTCCCTCTGCAACTATCTCCTGCCACCTTGAGAGGCCACTCTGCAAAGAATGAGTTGCCCTCATGCCACCTCTTTGGGCTTCCACAGCCCAGTTTTAGGAAGAAAGAAAAAGACAATCATTAGTAGCCAGGAAGCCTGCAGCCTCCATAAAGTAATTTGGAGCAGGTAGAGTGAAAGAAAAGAATTTGTCAGATTAAAAGCCAGGCATGTCATGTGGGCCAGAACAAGGGGGCTCAGGGGAGCCCACTGGCTGCAGCCCTGCTCCTGCAATTAAGATGATAGCATCGAGACCGCCATAATCCTCGGGGTCATAAACTGTGTCACAAGGCGCCTCCTCGACAGGGTGAATCCAGCAGGCAGCCGGTCATAATTTTTCTGAGGCAGCCTTTTTGCCTCTTTTTTTCAGGACGGCAACGCCAGCTCTAATTTTACTGCAAGGTGGCAGATTTTCATTTCATACTCTCTGCAAAGATTGATTCACTGGAGTGTAAAAAAAGAAAAAAGAACACACACACACACACACCCCTTGAGGCATCCCACATTCTCCCTTCCTGATCAGTTCTGAGAAATCAAATCTTACAGCATAGTGATTTTCTGGGATTTTTCTTTAAATAGTTTTTTTAAGTCACTGGTATTAGGATTCACAGAATCTGAAAAAGGAACAGTGAGAAGAGTCCTTGAAGTTTCTTGCACTCCATCCCCCACCCGCCCGCCTACAATTTTAGAGTTCAGGACTAAATGTCAGAGAAGAAGGGACTTTCCTGACATCCCGCTATTTGCGGCTAAGCTGGGTTAAGAAGGCAAGTTTTACTGTATGCAGAGCATGTTAAACCTCTACAGCCCAGTTAGATGTCATCTACTGCAAAGCATTTCATTTTATAACATGGGGCTGAGGCCTACAGAGGGGACAGGACAGCCAGGTCCACGGGGGAGCAAGGCAGAAACTCTCAGTGGTAACATGGGTCAGTGGGCGCCTGATCCACAGATGCCCTGCTTGATGAGAAGACGAGCCCACAGCCTCAGGAGAGAAGCGGGTGGATGGGAAGAGGAGGAGGCCAGTTTAGGGTGGCAGGAGGAGCAGCTTGAGAACTGAAAAAGTCAAAATAGCCCAAGGACCCTCCTTCTCTTTGCCCTCCCTTTGTCCCTTCCCTCAGCCATGCCCCTTGGGAACAGGTCAGGGTATGGTCCCATGGTCAGTACGTACCGAGTCTCCACAGTGGTGCATGGCACATGTGGTCAGCTCCAGGGGAGGCCCACACTGGGACACATGGAAGGTAGCAGGTGGCTCTATGAGAAAAGAGAAAATCAGGAAGGCCCAAGGATTTCCTGAAAGGTGTTGTCATACTTCCTCCACACTTAATTTTAGCAATAGTAGAAAGATGTGGATTCTATGGCCAATGGTTGGGCACAATTTATTATCTAATAATCTGTGAAACTACTGAACTCTGCTGAACATGGATTAATAGTGGCAGAGAAGAAAGTTATCTAGTGGAGTGCCACAGGGCTCCGTTCTCTACCCTTGGCTACTGACAACTTTTATTATGTTCATAAATGGACTCACAGGTCTATAATGATCCAATCAGATGGGTAGAAAAGCAAGTGCAAGGTATGACAGCTTCAGGAATTTAAACAAGGTTTCAACTAGCATTTATTAAGTGCCTACTATGGACAAAACTTTTCTGTTCACTGGTCCATGAAGACTCTTTTCCCCGAGGAGAGCATGCAGTGGGGACACTGAAGCAAGGCCAGCCCCCAGGTGCTGCAGCTGCAGTCCAAGGGATCACAGAGACAGAGCAGCCTGAGAGGACTCCAAGGGCCCCGCACTGCCGCCTGGGCTCCTCGGGTGGGGGCCTGGTGCAGGGGAAGGGCGGCAAGGCTGGGAGCCCCAGGGGGCAGATCATTGGCACAAGCTAGCAACGCCATCCCTGGCCTGTGAGCACCTTCAACCCCTGCATGACAGTGGAGCCACGCCAGGCACCAGTCACTGAAGGGTAATAATGGAGCCGGGGCCAGTGTTACCACCAGCCTGGAGGGTGAGAAGGAGGAGGTGGGGACAAGCTGTCCCTCACTTTGCAGACAGAGCCGGAATGCACATGGGCCCCATGACTCCAGGGGACACGGGCACCTAGTTGGTATTCCTGGTCGCCTCCTAGCATGTGGAGGCCAGTCCTGGTCACAGTAAGGGGCTCTCAGCTCCCTCACCTAGAAGCTCCCTTTTAACCCTGTCAGTGCCAGGCACCTCTCTCCAACTTACCAGTTAGTCCTAAATACCACTGCCCACCTGCAGCATTCAACCCAGTCTCCCTCCTCCAGGAAGCCTTCAGAAACCCAGCACCCTGCTCTCCCTGGATTTGGTTAGCCAGTTGATTTGGCATAGGTCTTTCCTGTGCCTGGTGACCAATCTCAGAGGGCCCTGCCCCCTCTCCAGGCAGCATTTGTCACTCCCTTCCCTTAAGCCTCTGCATCACACTTCTCCATCCACAGCCACACGTCAACCACAATTTCTCTGCCCAGACTGGGGGCTCTGTGATTTGTTTATTCCATGATTAATTGTATGCGATGCCCTGAACTGGGAGCTGGGGGTGCGCCAGTGAACAAGACACCAACCCTGACCTTAGAAACTGACTGTCTAGTAGGGGATAGAGACCAGCATATGATCCTTAACAATGCCAGGCCATGCAGTGAGAAGGCAAACCCCAGGGCCTCTGAGAGAACCACATGGTGAGGGCACCTAACTCACATCAGGGGCCTCTGAGAAGGCTTCCTAGAGGAATGACATGTGTACCGAGACCTAAAGGATTAGCAGGAATTAGCCAGGTGAAGAGAGGGAGAGGGTGTGTTCTGCCAATATGTAACACTTTTTTTTTAATATCTTCTCTGCACTGGACATCAAGAGTGAATAAATAAACACAGTCCTTGCCTTGATGGAGCTTAGAACCAGGTGTGAAGGCTGATGTGACATGAATAATTACAACTGTGTAAGAAGAAAAGGTTCAGGACATTCAGATCATAGATTAGGAAGGCAGGCTGGGCTGTGAATGTAGACAGAAGTCCCTGGAAAAGTGAATTTAAACTGAAGCTTGAGGGAAAAGGAGAGGTCTGCTAGGAAAAGAGGGATACAGGAGGAAGGAATAGAATTCAGACAGAATAACCTGTGCAAATATCCTGAGGCAGCAAGGAATTTACTACTTAATGAACCTGAAAATAATGATTAGACGGAGAGCCTTGTGCATTGCATCAATGCTTTTGTTACCCTTTATCATGATGATTAACACTATATGAGGTTTTGTTATCCTTTATCATGATTAACACTATATGAGGATGTTAAAGGTTCTCAGGTTATCATATATCCTTCCCTCCATAGTCAACACAGATTATGGTGGGAGATTTTCCCCACTTCATAGATGAGGAAATTGAGGCTCAGTGAGGTGAAGCCAGGTGCCCAAGGTCATGGAGCCAGCTAGTGGGTATCTGGATTCAAATCCAGACCCATGTGACATCAAAGAAAGCTCTTTGCTCCCGTCTGCATGGCCCTAGTATGCACCCAGCACCACTTCCTCTCTTGCTGCGGATGTGGGGCTGTAAGGCTCTGACCCAAGGCCTAGGCCCATAGCCTCTCAGTCCCAGGAGGTGTCCTGGCCTCTAGCCTCTCCAGATGCACCAGGAGCATGCTCACTGGGCCTCAGATTTAAATGCGAATTGCTTATAAAGTTTTTCATCTCAACAGATCCCAACTGTGACTTGGAGGGAAGGGGGTTTTAGGAGAGGAGGTTGTTAAAATGTGTAATTTGGAAATGGCCATCTCCTTCAAAAACAAAAGCATGTTTTCTCTACAGGTATCTCAAGGGCCTCTTGTGTCCTCGGTCGCCCACCAGAGTATATATTGCAGGTCAAGTGATTCCATCATAATCGACAATTCAATTGGCTCAAATTATATTACGTATGTAAATTTCCATCTGCAAATTAGCAAACAGCCTGGACACCACCCTCATGGGCACCTGCCCTGGTCTCTGCTTTTGGGCCCACCCTCTGCCCTCACCCTTTGCCCACGGAGGGATGGGCCCTGTGGTGACGAGGAGGTAGAATGGAGGGCTGAGGATCATATACCACAGAGTAGAACTGGACCCAGGCAGAAACTGCAGGGATAAACCAGGCTCAAGGCGCAAGTTGGGTTTCTATCACCAATATCCAACAAGAACAAACTGAGAAAGCAGCTGTAGTGAAGCTATCAGCCTCTGACTAAGTCCAGGAAGCATCTGGTGGCACCTAACAATGTCACCGTCTACCAGGGAGGCAGTTGTGTATAATAAATAAGAGCATGGACTCTAGAGCCAGACTGCCTGGGTTCAAACCCTGCTCTGCCACTTATATGCTGTGTGACCTTGGATAGGTTGCCTAACCTCTCTCAGCTTTACTTTTCTTTAAAATGAAGATAAAACAGCATGGTCCATCTAGGTTAGTTATGAGGCACTCTGTAAGTACCCACTATCATCATCACAACTAGTTCTACCACTACTTTGCTGCACAACATGCTAGAGTCTGTATACTTGTTAAGTCTAGAGTGAATCTGCTAAACTCAGTGGCGTGCAAGCTGGAAATGACCTTAATTTCTTCTTCACCAGGACTGGGACCAGGGTGAGGCAAGAGAGGCACTAGCTTTGGAAGCAAAATTTAAGATGGCACCAAAAATCCAAGTAATCAAAATAAATCATATTTTAATGCAATATTTTTAAAAATAAAAATTAATGCAAAAAATCCATGATGTACAAAATATCAAACTTTAAACCTACTTGGTGAGCAAGGTAATTTCCCTGAGCTGAATGAAATCTCAACATGTTGGTCCCATACCTTTTCCCTATCACTCTTGGGTAATACAAAAGCCATCTGGTCACTTGAGTAACAAAAAAGAGTCTTATTTCACTAATCAGAATGTCCAGTCCAGTTAAGACCACACTCTCCTCCTATTTCTATCCTGTCCCCTCCAGCAGTTTCCGCTGGCCTTGAGGGAGAGAGGCCCTCATTCCTCTCTGACCTCCTTCTTCAAGGCATGACCTTGGATTCTAACCCCTTCGTGTGAGGTCCAGAGGGAGAGGGGTTCAAGAACCAGATGTCTAGTGTCCTGCAGGAGGGCATCTGGGACCTGGCGTTGTCCTCTCTGGGATCGGTGGATAAGTTTCGGCTTTCTCATGTGGGATCATCAGGGGTTCTCAGGTAAGTCCCCTGCTAGGAACTCCATCATCTCACCTCTGGCTGATCACCTCCAGACACACCCTCAGCCACTGGGCATCCGAGAGTCCTCTCAAGGCCACCCTGCCCCTCTGGATCTGCTTCTTTGGAGGAGTTCCACGGCTCACCCCTAGAACACAGGTGCTCACCTGCACCGTTGCTGGTAGAGAAGGCAGCTCCTCATTGTCCCTTCTGCTGCCTCAGACCCTTCTAGCCATAGCTGCTCCCCTTCAGCTTTCGTGGACATGGAGCAGACACCTCTCACTGTTTCCCAAACTTTGGGGCTCCCTTGTCAAGCCCTCTGTGATTGTTAATTTTATCTATCATCTTAACTGGGTTCAGGGATACCTGATAGCTGGTAAAACATCATTTCTGGGTGTGTATGTGAGGGTGTTTCCAGAGGAGATCAGCATTTGAATTAGTAGACTGAGTGAGGAAGACTATCCTCACAACCTGGGCAGCACCGCCCCATCCCTGCAGGGCTGGAATAGAACAAAAAAGCAGAGGCAGGGCAAGTTCCCTCTCTCTTGAGCTGGGACATCCATCTTCTCCTGCCCTTGCACACCAGAGCTCCTCATTCTTGGGCCCTGGGAATCCAGGATTTACACCAGCACACATACCCCCAGTTCTCAGGCTTTTGACCACGTAGGTTCCTCTGGTTCTCAGGCCTTTGGACTCTAACTAAATTACATCACCAGCTTTCCTGGTTCTCCAGCTTGCAGGCAGCGTGCCATGGCATATCACTTCCCATAAAGAAATTCCCTTTTATATCCCTTACATAGCTGATTAGATAACATAGATAGATAGTCAGACAGAGATACAGTGTCTCTATATGTATCTCAGTGGTTTTGTTTCTCTGGAGAACCCCAGGGGGAGTAGGAGGTAGAACAGAGGGCTGGGCATTGCACACCGCAGAGCAGAACTGTACCCAGGCAGAGGCTGAGGGGATAAACCAGGCTCTAGGTGCAAGTTAGGTTTCCACCATCAATTTCCACAGAGAGCCACTAGGAGAGCATGTGCAGTGAAGTCGCCAGGCTCTGATGGCAGGCCTTCTGGCAAACCTCCCACTAGGCTGGCAGTGAGGGGAGGGCCAACACCCCAGCACCCTTGTGCTTTCCTCCAAGGGAACCCTTATGAGGCCCTCTTCCCTGTCACTTCTGGAGGTGAGTGTTGAGCTAAGTGAAGCCCAGCTGGCCATTCTAGTGCCTTCTTTGGAATTGGAGGGAACGGGACACCACTTGCTTGGTTCTCAGTCTTGGGCGGCTTAGCCAACACTGAGCCACAGAGTCACCCCTGCATTTCCTGGCGCCCTCCCCAAACCCTGACAGGCATTTGATTATTTCCATTCATAGACAGGCATCTGAGGGCCCAAGAGGCAAAGCCCCACAACCGACCAATGGCAGTGCAGAGACACAAGTCCTCGGCCTCCTGCCTTCCCCACTGGCCAGACCAGCACTTTGGAGGCTGTCTCAGAAGGACGCTGGTTAGAATGCACAGTGGGTAAACATCAGCTCTCAAGGGGAAAATGCAAGTGGCTGTGTGTAGGGACTGACAATTTCAAAAAGGATATGGCCAAGATACATGTCTTTCGTAAGCACCTGCTGTGTGCCTAGGCCAAACCCCTGACCTCAGTGGGTGTAGAGGCCAGATGGCCAAGAATGACCCCCACATGGGGCACGAGAGGAGAGCATCATTAATCAGAGGCCCCAGTGACTTGGTCCTCGAGGACCAGAGAAGCTACAGGGACATTACCGCTCAAGAAGCTCCCTGTGGGAGCCACCCCAGGGCCTGGGCAAGTCCACAGGCCCTCAGGTGAGGCCTCTTTTAGTATTTGGAATGTGATGCTGGGGGGTATTCTGTGTCCTCCTCGACAAGACACAGGCCCCACTTTAACAAACACGAGGACGAAGCCATCCGTATCAGGACCGCGCTGGGGCTCCGGCCTTAGCCCATGCCTTAGCCTCTGAGCAACTGAGACTCCACTTTCACATGTTCGCATAATGAGGAGGATGATGGTACCTCAAATATCAGGGCTCTGGGGAGAATAAAATGAGATAATGCATACTCAGGATAAGGGTACACATTCGAAAGTACTTTAATGTTCGCAAAGCCGTGCCTCCTGCCCTGTGCCAGGGCTCTGTGCCCCCCAGAGGGTGGGGGTGGGGAACACTGAGCAGAGCCAAGTCCTTCAATACCCCATCCACACTGTCCACAAGAGGGGAGCATGGCGTCCCAAGTGCTGACACGATAGATACTCACTCAACAAGCACCCACCCAAGCCTAAGGCCTTGAACCCAGATATGCTCCATAAGCACAGAGGCCCTGTGCACAGCTGACGGAACAGCCAGAACAGAGCTGGCCCAGGGAAAGCCTGATCGGGAAGAGAGAAAAGGAGGACTTCCCAGGAGAGGTGCTGTTTGAGCCAGGCCTTGGAGAGGGAATGGGAACCAGCAGCAAAGTAAGACAAGGGGAAGAAAGGGGAGCCCCAGGCAGAGGTTGGCCATCCAGCTACCAGAGCAACCACAGGCTCTGAACTCTCCTTCTCGGTCCGCCTCCCCCTTCACCCCATGCACTCCCCCGGGGCAGGCCCAGGCCCACGCGGTCACCAGGATGGCCCAGCTCCCAGCCTACTGCTGCCTCGCGGTAGGTGCTCTGGAAGTCTTTGTCTACCTGCTCTTAAGCCTCTGGAGACTGAGCATCAGCTCGCAGTGGGGCCCTCAGCCATCCGCTCATTCGCTCATTCGTTCAGCAGTGTTGTGGAAGACCTACCACATGCTGGGCACCTTTGGGGACGAGATACAGTGGTGGGCAGGGCATGGGGCTAGAAGCACCAGCAAGCTGACTGTGATGACCCTGGACATGGGGGTCCTGCTCTGCCCTTACAAACCCCTTCCAGCAGGCAGGGACATCCTAGGCTTGGTGGGGCCTGGCAGTGGGGAGTCTTAAACCACAGCAAAGTGGGGAAGCAGATCTGCAGGTGGGAATGGCAGGGAAGCCAGAGGAGTAATAAATCAACTGGAAGGGCCCTTTCAGCCCTGGGGGCTCCTCTGAATCCTTGCCTCCTGGACACTTGGGAATTAAAGAGAGAGTTCCCATGCAACCAAGGCCTGCAGGATTCCAGTCTGAGGCGGTGGAAGTCCTTGCTTTCTCTGGATCTCAAAATGAAAGGTCTGGGAAACATAGCCACCAGGGTCCTCTCAGCAGACACCTCCCAGGATTGGCTCCTAATACCACCACTTCACAGGCAGCCCTGGGCTGTGCTGGGTGCCCCCAGATCCCAACCCACAGGAGAACCAGTCACCCAGGTGCGGAAGGGGCCTTGGTCGCACACCCCAGTGGGTGGCGGGACCTCTGTGTCTGGCTGTGAGTAGTACTGGGATGTTGAGGAAAGTCCTAACAACCCTATTCCCAGGTCTGTGGAGTGACCATCCCAGCCACCTCTGCCCAGCCTTGGTCCAGATGCTCTGGGCCGGGTCCCAGGGAATCAAGCTGCTGCAGAAGTTTCAGGCCACCTCCTCAACCATGTACTCCCTGCTGTCAACCTCTCTTAGCAGCTCTAGCTCTTCCAGAATTTCCTTTCTGGCCACCCTCATTGGTCTCTGTGCCCTGGCCCCCCAGCTGCATAAACCCCCCTTCTCTACTTCAGTTAGGAGCATTTCCTGCTCTAACAGATCTCTCCGTCCAGTGAGATATTTCAGATCTCCTATAAAACTGCCCACTCCCGTCCACCTCTTTCCACAGGGATCCCAGACACCCCCCAGCTTCATCCTTGTAATGAAAGCCCTCCTCCTGTGTCCAGAGCTTTAGTAACTACAGAGCACTGAGCACCCATCATCTCAACCAGCCTGACTTGGAGGCAGGGCAGGTGAGCAAGAAGCTAAGCAAAGCAAGGTGCAGAGAGGGGAAGAGGTTTGGCCAAGGCCTCATGCATGCCAGCCGGGATTTGCTCCCACCTCTCCAGAATTCCAGGACAGGACTCTCCCCACAGCTCCACACAACCCTCCGTATAGTACAGTACCTAGAGTTGCAAACCTGTGACCCATGGGCCCAGATATTTTGTTTGGCTAATCGAATTTTTTTTATGTTGTATTTCAATGCTGTTGGTAGATCACAGACTATTTAGTTTTCCATGGGCCACACCACTCCCTATAGTCTCTCTCCTGCCTAGCTCAGTAATTTCTACTGCCTGCCTTGCTCCTGAAAGCCTCAGTTTGTCACCCAAGTGTGACTACCAAAGCTATTTGTGTCTATGCCCCTCTATTCCCACATTTCCTGCAACCCTGCTCTCTGGGCTTTCAGCACTGACACTCACCCCCTGGTCTTGCATCCTTGCACCTCTCTGGGCTTCTCCTTCTACAGTGACCCCTTCACACCTTCCCTCCTTGGAAATGCTCATGCATTTATTCATCCAATAAACATATAAAGTGCACATTATCCCAGGGACCAGGCACTGTTCTAGGTGATGGGAATTCAAGGATAGCTAAGGCAGGGTCCCTTCCCTAAAGGGGCCCCAGCTTTCTTGAAAACACAAGTACATAATGGATAAACTTAGAATAACTTTTAAGTGCAATGCTTGAGATAAGTACAGAATAGTACAGGCTTCGGTCAAATATCACCTCCTCCAGGATGCCTTCCTAAAGTCAGACAGTCAGGGGCCCCTCCTCTGTGCCTCCATACTCCCTAACTGTGCCTCTAGTAGGGCTAGTATCACTATGTATTGTAGGTACTTTGAAGCTGGGGTCAGAAATAAAGATCTATTCATTTTAATATTCTAAGAGTTAGCACAGGTCCTGGTGCCTTTCAGGATTGGATGAATGAATGAATGAATGGATGGATGAATGAATGAATAAATGCAGGCCACTATTATTTGTTCCCTGTGGGTGTTTCTATTTGTATACATGCTTGTGTGTATACACATTTCTGTGATGCTAACCATCCCTGTGGACACTTACTTCCTACCTGTCTGAGCACGGCCTCTCATCCTGGGGCCAGTGGACAGACAGGACATGGCTCCCAGCAGACAGCACAGGCAGCAGGGCAGACAGATCTGTAAACACCTGGCCGCTATGCTCCTGACCCTGTGTGGGTGTGCACAGTTTCACTCCTGTTCCCTGAATAACTAGGAACATGCTGGGCGGGTCCCTGGGGCCCAGTTGTCTGGCAGTGATTCTGATGATAAGACAGTCCAGCCTTGAGCAAAAAAGAGATGAGGAGGAAAAAGGGAACTGCTGTCTGTAGAGCCGGAAGCTTGAGTGTGGCCCAGGGAAGCAGAGATCGTGGCTGGGAAAGGGGTGAGGCAGAAGAGAGGAAGCCTCTTGGTATCTGCCCCAACCAAACAGCTCCTGAGACAGACATGGAAGGGACCATGGTTGTGAAATTGGAGGAAATTGGAAAACAAGAGATGCCTGAAGCAGGGTGACCACACCAGCAGTGTAGGCAGTGGTCCTGCAAGGCCAGGCGCATGCGGGTGCTCCCTCTTCCCTCCTCCCGCCTTCTCCACTCTCACTTCCCAGAGGTGCAGAGACTGAAGATCTTGCTGTCCTGGCAGGCAGCATGTGGACAGGAAGTGGCATTTGGTGGAGCCCTGATCAGGAGAGGATACCACCGCTTCCCCAAATTGGTTTTCCGACAATAAATTTTAATTGCTCAGAATGTTCTAGAACTCAAGAGACTGAGATTGATGATGGCTCCATATCCTATGGCGCTCTGAACTTTAACCACAGCATGGTGTACAGGTTGTTAATATGAAGAAGGATCTGTGAGGACTTTTCAGATGGGCAAATAAAAAAAGAAAAACAATTTGAATTGCTTCTACACCTGCCAAGGGGGACCCTTTGGGTCTGGAAGGATGCTTCCCATCTTTCCAACCTGGCCACACATTGCATTCATGACAATAAAGCAGAGTGGCTCCCGGGGCATGGGGACATGGGGCAGGCCTCCATCCACCTGGCCCAGAATGGACCCCTGACCACCAGCTCCGTCAACTTTTTACAGGACTCACAAGAGCAGCAGTCACAAACTCGGGTGTCAGCCAAGTCAGGAAGGTAAACAAGTGGGGCTTGCAGGCAGGGGACACAGTAGGGAGTGGTCAAGACTGGGGAGCTGAGGAGCTTATTCCCTCAGAGGCAACCTCAACTTGACTCCAGCCAACCGCTGTTACAAGCGAAGGTAGCCTGTGCTGTTGGGTCTTCAAGAGCGGAATTCCAGGTTGCTCTATAAAACCTCTCTGTTTTCATAGCTGGAAACTTATTATAATTTTAATATACTTGATGAGGTCAATAAAATACGTCCATGCTGGAGTGGAATCCATGGGCCACCACCTTGAAATCTCTACATCAGACACCAGTTTCTCCTCTCAGGTAAATGGTAGGTTTGGAACTCTGTCCTCCCAGGAACAGGAGAGATTCCCCGCCCTTCTGCCTCCTGGTTTCTTCCCTCCCACTGCATTTCTCTCTGCAACCCTTGCTGTAGGCACTGTGGGTATCTTTTCATCTATCTCCCTATTAAGTTTTGAGGCCCTTGGCAGGCATGGATCATACACCCCTGTTCTCAGAGCAACTAAGAAAAGACCCTCCAAATTAGGAGCTCAAATAATGTTCTGAAACTGAGATCAGCACCCCAAAGGATTCAAGGCAGAAATGGACATAGAGTGAGACAGGGGAGCCAAAGTCTGACAGGATGGAAGGATCTGCACAGGCCAGAGCATGAGCCTTGCATCTGGAGTAAGGTAGTGTGATGTGCAAGCCCCTGACATCTCCCTCCGGGCCCTCTCTCCCTCTCTCAGAGCACTGCCCATGCTCTGAGGGCAAATCCTACCCTCTAGTCCCATCGCTACCCTCTAGTCCCATCTGGGCGATGGCTAAAGCAACACAATTCTCCCCCATCCCACTTCCAAGCAGAAGACCTGAGAGCCCCCATCACGCAAACGTGCACTCACCCCAACATGTACTGGAAAAGCCATCTGTGTAATATAAAACAGAAATTACTATTCAGAATGTACAATTAATTTATTTTATTAAATGTGTTCTGGAGCCAGGCCTCAAGGCTGATGTATCTCTGCTGCTGGGCCCTGTGGTAGGGGCCCACTCTGGGGACACTGACCCTTGAAGCCCAGGCCCTGGCTAAGGCCATGGCCATGACCCAGCCCAGCCCAGAGCAGCTGCTTGCCAAGACAGTGGTATTCACACTGTTATCTAGATATAAGAAACAGACTAGAAGGAACAGCACATTTGTGCTGGGAGCTAGCTGGCTTCTCCTCTGCCCTCCTTGTTCCAGCTGGAAACTCAGAGAAGGAACCACCCAGTGAGAAACGGAGGCAGGCAAATGTAGAGGTCAAGAACATGGACTTCAGAGTAAGACAGACCTGGACTGAGTTCAACCTTTAAGGTTTACTAATGTGTGATCTTGTTCCAGCCCTATCTCTCTCTGCTTCAGCTTCCATCTCTACAAAATGGGAATATGGGCAAAAAATACAAATTCCTATTTCCAGTTGGAAGGAGTACTAAGCGTCTTATATGCTTTAGATTCTTTAATCCTCATAACAACCCTCTGAGATACATGCTATTATTATAGATTCTATATCACAAATATGGACACTAAGGCACAGAGAGACAAATTAGGTTTGCAAAGTAACACAGCCAGTAAATACCGGAACTGTGATTCAAATATAGCTACATGCAACTCTAAAACCCATGTTCATCTTTTCTTAATTTTTAAGGACCTGAATAAAGCAAACATGATTCAAAATCCAGAAAGCATCAAAGATAGAGAAAAGCCTCCTATCATTATTCTGCATCTTCAACCCACCTCCTCTCAATAACTATTCTTCTCCATCTCATGTTTTAACTTGCATTCTTTAGGAGTATATAAGCAAATACAAACACAGATTTTATGCCTTCCCTGTTACATAAAAGGTCAGATGTTATACCTGTTTCTCTGCATCTTTGTTAGTTTTACTGTCAAATAATCTCTTAGACTCACATAGAAGTTACAAAGTAGTACAGAGAATTCTCATGGGTCCTTTGCTCAGCTTCCCCCAAATGACAACATCTTAAGTAACCATAGTATAGCTATTGAACCAGGAAATTGCCAGTTGAACAACACAATTACATTTACTTGGATTTTACCAAGCTTAGATGCATTAAATTTTGGGGGTTTTGGTAAATAGCTCAATGAAGTTTTATCACATTTGCAGATTTGTATAACCCACTCCCCCAGACACCAATCAGGATTCAGAGCTGTTCAGTCACCACAAAGAAAATTCCACCTGCTACAACATTATAGTTACACACTTCTCCCAGCCCTAACTCCTGGCACCCATTGAAATGTTCTCTGTCACCATATTTTGTCTCTCCAAGAATAATAAATAGTAAGCAGAACACACAGTATGTAATCTTTGAGGCTGGCTTTTTTTCATTCATCCTGAAGCCCTTGAGATCTGCCTAATATGTTGTACCACGATAGTTCATTCCCTTTCCTGTTGCATACTAGTCCAATGTATGGAGGGAGCACAGATTGTTTATGCATTTCCCTGTTGGAAGACCTTCAGGCCATTTCCATATTTTAGCTATTACAAATGAAGCCACTGCACATTTGTGTATAGGTTTTCAGATGAACCTAAGTTTTCATTTGTCTTGGATAAATACCCAGGAGGAGAATGGCTGGGTCATATGGTTCATGTATGTGTAACTTTGCAAGAAACTGCCAGGCTGTGTTCCAGAGTAACTGCTCCATTCTGCCTTCCCACCAGCACAGTACAACAGTTTCTGTTGCTCTGCACCCTCATCAACACTTGATATTGTCAGTATTTTTTTAGTCTAGCCATTCTAATAGGTATTAGTGGTACCCCATACTACACCTTACTTTTTTAACTTAGGACAACTTGGAGTGCTTTCTGTATCAGAATAGAAAGCCATTCCTTTTTTCCCACAGCTGCATTGTGCTTCCTTGCAAGGACACACACCAAAATGTATTGAGCTGTTCTCTTTTTGGTTGGCATTTGGGTATTTCCAATCTCTGCTCTTTCAGGTATCTGAGCCCCAACTCTCAACCACCACATTTTTATCAGCCTTTGTACACCTTGGACGCACTGTGCATGTACATCCTGTCTCTTTCAGCAAAGAATTCTATTAGTGATTCTTGTGATTTTAAGTGAAAAAAACCTAACTTGAATTAGCATACATTAAAAGAGTGGGAAGTGATTAGATCATAGATGGCATCATTGAATGACCAAATTGCAGGAATAGCGGGGTCAGCAGACTCAGAACGAGGGCCCCAAAGGGCACCAGGTCCCTCTCCACCTCCCTTGTCTCTCCCTTTTCATATCTGGGTCTTTCCCCTTCTTTCCATGGTACAGCAGGTGTGGCCACTGACAGCTCCGTGTTACATCTGACAGCTCCCCGTACTGGGAGGCAACTCTCTCTTTGCCAGGTCTAAATCAAAGGTAGCAGAGAAGGTTCTGGCCCAGATGGTGGGGGACAGTTTTAATGCAATCCTGGCCATCTCAAGTATGCAAGATATTTCCTGAGATAACTGTGTGTGCAGAGGAGGGCTTAGAAAATGAAACCAAAGATGCAAAGATTTCTCCTCTCCTGGGATTAACCACATTGGCTTCATTCCCACTCTCCCAATGCCGATAGCCATGCTCAACACACATTAGATGCTAAGGGCATGAAGCTGGCTCTGAACAAGATATGTGTCAATCAATCAAACATTCTAGTAAATTGCCTTTTATTTCTCGACATGCTGGGGGAACCCACCATTTAAAATAAGGCAGTTAAATTCCTCTGCAAAGCAGGCTTTCTTCACCTAAATACTCACAGCAGGATTTGCTTAAAGTGGGGTATGCCTGTAGTCTCCGTTCCTGGGGGAAACCTTAGATTTTCTTGACAACCCACTGAGATAGGCAAGGATGTTACGAGGGCAAATGGTTAATGGATGTGAAAGCTTTCTGTGACCCATAAGTGGTACAGAATGTAGGACCTCACCATGACTATGATGATTATCCTTATTTGATCTCTTCTTTGAAGAGCTTTACACTGTAATTTTGGAAGTGGAATTGGAAACACCTCTCTAACGGTTCAACCTCATACTTCTCCTCCAAGGCTCAGTCCTGGGTCTCAGAGCCTCATTTCCCACAGGCCTATTGCTTCTATTAAATGCAACATAAAGAGATTTCCACAGCCAGAGAACCCCATCGCTGGGAATAAAGGGAGGCACTGAGACAGGGCCTGAGGCCCATTGAACTGTCTCTGAAGTACCCCATGCCAGAACGGCCCTTTCTACCCCAAATTTAAGGGTTCAATTTAACAGTCTTCCTGGAGCACCCAGCTCTATACCAAGCCCTGTGCTGGGTGATGGGCTTCCAGGGAGCCCACAGTCTAGGGGAGACACGGGAGCCAGCTAACTATACTTCCAGGCCGTAAAGGGAGATGCAGAGATCTTTAGGACAGGAGATTGCAATGGTGCTGTGGGAAAGGCCCAGGCCTGACCTTGACAGCAAGGTGACGGGCATCTGAATGACACCCCTGACCTTAGTAACCTCAAGTATTCCTCAGCTGCTCTTCAAATTCTAGGGCCCCTGCAGCTGCACAGGGGTCCTCATAGTTTTCCCTCCAGAGTCTTCCTTTCCTCCTCTACGTTCTCCCTCCCTTCCTCCAGGGGCCTCCTTGTTTCCCAGTGCCTTTCTCTCCCTTCAAAGTCCACCTCCATTCCTACTTCTCTTCCATGTTCAGTTCTGCAGAGAATCCCACCACCCTCCCCTTCCCTCACTTGCTCTGCTGGGCCACAGTAAAATGTACTTAGCTCCTAGAGCCTTTGTCATAAATCAGTCTCTCTGGAGACTCAATCATTTTTATTGCTCTTTTGTGAATATCCTGTCATTCTTCACCCTGTTTCAGGCATTGGCAAGCTTGGAACTCGCAGCACTTTTCCTGGATACGTCTCATTAAAGACCTGCCAATGGCTTTCTGCCTTTGCACTGCGAGGCTTCCCCAGCCAATTATCTTGACCTCATCATGGCTTTTGGCAGACGCCCCAAAAAAGCAGTTAGGGTCAAATCTCCATTATTAACTGGGAGTGTCCTAGGATCTCACCACTCCTGTCCTTCCTTCTTCCCTGTTCCCTTGGAGCAGTGTGTCTCTCGGACTCCCACACACTGTAGCTGAGACTGGATGGTAGTGCCGATGGCGACCCTGAGCCCCTCAGCTCAGAAAGAGGCTAAGGGACTCTAACACATTGGAGTGAACTCTACACTGGAGTCCAGAGGCTCTGCAATATTTATGGTGCAGAGAAATATTGGTGAGTGGGCAATAGTGAACAAAGGAAATTAATTATATTGAAAGGATAATATATCACAATAGTTAACAAACAGAGACTGTCTGAAGTCAGTGAACTTGATGGAAAATAAGCAGGTCACTAGGACCTTGAGGATGTGCAGACAAAATAAGGAGAAGAATCACTACAGACTGTTTACATTCTTGCCCCCTCTAGAGTGAGGTGAGCTGAGAACCCACTGGAGTTTGACCAAATGAAGCAGGGATTCCAACAGAGACTGGTCTGCACCCGAGTTCCTCCCCATCTTATAATGAAATAGCAAAATGAGAAAAGGGACATGTAAATGCAGTTATTAGAACTTGGATGTGGACCAAAACATGGTCTAATTAGTTCTACCTTGTAGCTTGGGAAAGGTCTGCGTCATGGACAAAGAAGGAAATCAAAGGGGGAGCAGTTGAGAGCTCTGTTCAGCTTAAAGGGGCTCTTTGCACTCAAAAGGCCATGGTTTCTCTCACTAACTTGGTTCGAAATCAGCCTAAATTACGTCATGTGGCCATATGTCCACATGGTCCTATCCATCCTATTGACTAGCATTTCTGCCTGAAAGGAATTTGGTCCAGGGGACCCCTGTGAAGTGGCTTCTCTGAGGAGCACTTGTGTCAGTATGATGCTTAGCTTCTTTACCTACTCTCTCGCCCAAGAGACTTGGACCCTCCTTTAACAGGGAATCAAAGCAGGGAGTCAATAAGTGGACTTCACTTATTCATTCAAATTTTAGTTACTGAGAATTGACATTGTGCCAAGCACTGTTCTAGGAGCTGGGGATACAGCAGTAAACAAAATTGACAGAAATGAATAAATAAATCCCTGACTTCATGGTGCTTTACCCTAGTTCCCTGAATATTTTCTACATATCAGATGACCCAAAAATTGAAAGTGTTTTCTTCCTTATATCTGTCCTCCTCTCCTTGTACTCCCAACTGCAGAATGGTTGATAAAATAAAACACCTAAGCCTTAAAGCTGTAGTTCAGAGAGAACATTGTTAAGCAAATCATCTCACTATTTCATAGTCAAGAACTGAACAACAGTCTCTATGTTAGGTATAAACAAGATTAAAATAATCAGCATGGCAACCATACAAACATTGCTCAGGAAAAAAAAAAAAGACAAAAGAAAAGTAAGAACCAGATAAAGAACCAGTCTGGAAAAGAATAATTCCAAATAACAAAAGAACATTTCTCCATTATAATAAAATTTAACTTAAATATATATATAAATAAATGTATCAAAATAAGAACTTAAAGAACAGATAATAAAACAATAGAACAGCAACTTCCACTCGCAGCCAAGATGAAGAGGCACCAGATTTACCTTACCACCTGAAATAACCAAGGGAACAGACAAAATATATGAAACAACAGTTTTCAAGACATGGGACCGGCAGAAAAGGATGGTGATCCCTAAAATATGGGAAACAAATAAGATGAGCCTTAACAATAAGAGAGTCTCCAGGCTTCAACTCACACAGGTGTCCCAGTACATGCAGGTGCTCGTACAGGGTGGGAATTGTCCTTGTCCCACCAGACAGCACCCACTGGCATTAAATAGGGTACTTAAAAAGGATTTGCTTCAGGTAGTGGGGCAGACTTAGCTCAAGACAAAGTGTTGCTCTGGTTATGCCTACCAAAGCTTAAAAGCAAGACATGAAAGGATTGAGTGTTAAAGAAATTTAAGTGCATCCAGAACAAGGCTCAATAATATATATAGGAAATACAGAACCATCAGCAGCCAGTAAGAGAAAATTCAAAATGTCTGAAATCCAATAAAAAATTATCAGAGAAGCAGGAAAAGATAATCCATAATAAGGAGAAAATTTGATCAATCAAAATGGACCTCGAAATGACACAGATAGTGTAATTAATACACAAAAACATTAAAACAGTAATTATAGTTACATCCCATATATTCAAGAAATTGAAGGGAAGAAATATGGAGATTGGTGATATAAAGACCAAAATCAAAATCCTAGAGATGAAAACTACAGTGTTTAAGATGAAAAGTACACTATGTAGGATAACAGCAGGTAAGTCATCACAAAAAAGTAAGATTTCATAAACTTTCAACACAGCAATAGAAACTACCCAAAATTAAACAATGAAGAAGTAAATTTTAAAACAAATGAACAAAGCATGACTAAGCTGTGGGACAAACTCAAGTAACCTAATAAATGTGTAATTGGAATCTGATAAGGAAATAGGGGGAAGATACTTGAAAAAATAGTGGTCAAAATTTTTCCAAATTTGATAAAAACTGTAAACACAAGTAGCTCAACAAACCTCAAGAACAAGAAACACGAAGGAAAGTACACCAAGTCACGTGATAATAAAATTGCTTAAAATTAGTGGGAAAGAGAAATCCTAAAAGCAGCCAGAGATAGGACAAGGAGGCATTACATACGGAGGAATAAGGATAACGACAGATTTCTTGTTGGAACCAGTGCAAGTCAAAAAATGATGGAGGGACATCTTTAAAGTAAGAAAGAAATAAAGAGCACTGGAAATGATAAGCATGTGAGCAAAAATAAAAGGGTTTTTCTTATTATTTCAATCCACTTAAAAGACGACTGACAGTTTAAAACACAATGTATTGTCGTGCTTATAACATATATAGAAATAAAAAATATAACAATAGCTCCAAGGCCTAGAGAGGAGAAAGGAAGTAGTATATTGTAGTAAGACTTTTACAGCGCACATAAAGTGATATACTGTCAAATGAAGGTGGACTGTGATACGTTGAAGATGTACACTACAGACCCGAAAAGCAAGATGAAAATAACAAAATACCTAATGAAGTATAACAAATAAACCAAAAAAGAGATAAAGAGCTTACCAAGGAAACTTTGGGGGGTGATGTGTATGTTCATTATGCTGATTTGTGGTAATGGTTTCATGGTGTATTTGTATGTCAAAAATTATCAACTATCACTTTATGTACAGCTTGTTGTAGGTCAATTATATCTCTGTAAAGCTGTTTTAAAAAGCAATAGAATATGAAAAGGGAGTTGCAGAGTCAATGTAACAAAATGAGAACCATCATAAAACTATTATAGAATGAATAAATTATAAAAGTTTAAGAACAGAATAAATGCAGAAGACAAATTAATTCCTGATACCAAGTAAAGAGTTGAGAATGAGCTGCCGAGTTGCACAACTGCAGGGAGTTTGCATATCTTAGTGTATAGTGGGAATGGGGCCCCACGGAGCCTCACAGTCCATAGTCCTTGTGGCCCTAAGCAACCCTTCCTGCTTGAGATGATCACAGTGAATGCAGAGAAAAACACAAGAAGATCAAATAACATAGTGATATTTTAATGTTTGGAGGACAAAGTTGACCTTGTATTAGAATAACTGATGCTTTCAT
Source organism: Smutsia gigantea (assembly GCA_032199065.1). Taxonomy (NCBI): domain Eukaryota; kingdom Metazoa; phylum Chordata; class Mammalia; order Pholidota; family Manidae; genus Smutsia; species Smutsia gigantea. The sequence continues at coordinate 287,403 of JAVSCE010011086.1, forward strand.
AGTAGAAAGCACAATAAATAAAATAGAAACATAAAAGTAGAAATTAAAATATCCCTGAAAAGAGATTAAATATGCCGATTAAAAAGCACATTGTTCCCAATGGTCTTGGAATAGGAGGCAGGGAGATGATGCAGAAAAATCAACATCAAGACATAATGTGAAAAAAAAAACCATATGGTAATATTCCTGAAATATAAGGCCAAAGAAAGAATTCTTCAGGCATCCAGGTAGAAACGTAAGTCATCATATAAGCTGCAGTGAAGCAGCATCTTTGGTAACAATATGTTATTCCAGGAGACAATGGAGGAATATATTCAAAATTCTGATGGACAGAAAATATAAGACAAGATTATTATATTCAGCCAAGACTCCATTCAAGAATAAAGGCCACAGAAAGACATTTCCAAGTCTGAAAGAATTGAAGGAATTATAGTACGCTTGATCCCTTGTTGAAAAGCTGTTTGATGATGAAGTTCAGCTAGTTAGTGATACAAATCCAGTGGTGAGCCTTAATATTAATTCCCAATATCTACTTTTCATCATGCTTTGGCCGTGAGCATCTTGATGTTTTCCTGGGCACCGTGTCACCTGCCTATGAGACTTCATTCCCTAACCTCCCTTGCAGCTAGTTAGGGTCAAGTCATGGAGTTTTAGCCAATAGTATATAAGCAGAGGTGATGTGCCCAACTTCCAGGAAGTCTAATTACAGGGGAGGAGAATATCCATCATCAGCCTTCATCCATCCTGCTGCCAAGAAAGATGTGATGGGTGGAGTCCTAGCAGCCATCTTAAACCATTGGGACAAAGGCTAAACTTGGGTGATTATAGAGAAGTCAGCTAGAAGGAGCTTGGCTGCCTAATAAATCAGTGAATCTGCCTAACTTTCTCTGGACTGCTGCTTCCAGCTTATTTTACATGAAATGAAAAATATTTACAAAATACATGCTTATTTTGCTTAAACCACTGTCATTTCTTGTTGTTTTGTTGTTATATGTGACGGTAAAAAACTCTGATGTGCCAGTCAACTAACAGATGTATCTAAATAAAGGTCTTAGGTATGGAGAAGCTGTGGTTTTATACACAGAGTTCATTAAATTCTTTTCTCAGAATGAAAAACTGACATAATTATGCCTACAGAATAGAATAGAAACATTGTAAAATTTTAAATTAAAACTAAAAATACAATGAACAGTATCAGGCAGTGAGAAGAGGGAGGTGGGGAAGGGGAAGAGCTGATCCCCACATCTCTCCCAGCAGGAAGTCAATCAATACTGTGTAAATTTAAAATATGTCGTTTTAAAACTGACTCCAACCTCCTAATGTTTTCTATAATGCCTCAGAGGGAATCTGTTGGAAAATATTTCTTGTGCTGAAGAAATATTTGTCTAAATGGAGCAATTCCTTCCATTTCACTTTAGTTTCTTTTTCTTCTTTCAAACTAAAACAAAATTAAACGTAATACTTTTTTATTAAAAAGTAGTTTATGTGGTATGCTCACCCCAATATATGCCCTGCCTGGCTACAGAGACTTCTCTGGAGATATCTGCATGTTTTGATTTCTGGGATTTATGTTTTATGAAGACTAACTACCATTTTCTTGGTGGTTTTCTTAATTTCTTGAATTCTTTATAATGAGCATATATTACTTTTTCAACATCAATGGGTTTATAGTGTGAATTCTGCTGTATTCATCTAATAATTACCAAGGGCATCCCTCCACATCACTGATTAATATTCTATAACGTGGATGGACTTCCGCTATGTAAACACTTCCTTATACGTGATCTTTCAGATTGCCTAAAGACCTCACCTCACCTTCTTACATTATACATTTTTTATAGTCTAGATTTCCCAAATTGGGGATTCTGGTCCAAATAATATGCACATTTTAAACCTTAGTATCTGATTGACTGTGCCCTACTTGTGACACCCCAGCCACTAAGTAAGTATGAGAGTGCCCATTTCCCTCTCCAGGAAGGGATACCACCAGCACTTTTAAATTGTGCCCCGTTGGTTTTAAAACTGGTATTTTTTGTGTGTTTAATTTTGATTTCCCTGATTCTTTGTTAGGGTGAGCCCTTTTTTCCCCCTATATTATTGGTTATTTGTGGTTTTCCTTGTCTGTTTATCTATCAGGTTATTTGTCTTTTTCTTATCAACTTGTAAAACGCTCCTTTAGCTAAAGGCTACCAATTTTTTGTAATACATACTATAAATCTTTTCTTCCAACGTTTATCGTGTCTTTTGATTTTGTTTATAGTATCTATTTCCTGATATAAAGCTTAACTTTTACATGATGTGTTTATTTTTACCATAACAGTGAGGCCCTTTAACAAAAATGTTCAAAACAAAAGAAAACCAAAAATAATGCTCTTGCCCCATTGCATCAGTCCCCACCCTCACCCAAGCCTTTGAAGTCCAAGCTCCCCAGTGCAAAGCCCTCTATGAGTGCCTTATACACTGGTCTAGTAAGGCTATGCCCACTTCTGGGCACTGGATCCCACACAGGGGCAAACTGCTCAGAGTTACTGTCTCACACACATCAGCGGGCCTTCTGCCTCTGAGCTGGGCCTCTGCTGTTCCCTGCTCTTAGCCAAAGCCCACTTTGATCCAAGACTCTCTCCTCTAGGGAGGCTTCCCTGAACCCCGATTTCCTGCCCACCAGGTAGAGACCCCTCTTGTGGGATCCCATCATGCCCTGACCTCAGCTGTGTCCTTCCAGTGTGTCTCTGGATGCCCTGCCAACGCCCACCCCCAGCTGCATGCTGACTGGTCAGGGCCTACATCTTACACACTGTTAACTTTTTTAGTATCACATCTGGCCTCAGCACCTCTCTACTGCCCTTATTAGAATATACTTTAATTATCCATTTATAGCCATTGTTTCCTGGCCCACCAGTTTCCTCAAGTCAGTTATATCTTGCTCATCTCTGGGTCCCTGACTTCTGTGCTGTGCGATGAATGGATGAATGGACAACAGTAAGTCCCCCAAAGGCCTGTCCACCTAAGAGTTTCCAGATGGCCTGGGCAGAGGGCGAAGGCTGGGACAAGGTGATTTCTAAAAATCAATGACATGTGCACCTGATACTAAAAACGATCTAATCTTCTCTTCCCAACACCTCCATGCCAAACATTCCATCACAGAAACAAATGAAACAAAACCAACAAAATACAAAGCACACAGACCATTGCTTCTCTTCTTGCTAGTATTATGTATGTTCTTGTTATTCCTATTTTTCAAATTACTCTCAACTCTGTCTCTTCCTTGGAGTCCCTGAAGACCACCATGAGAGGATAATATGGCCATTTTACAGAAGAGAAGGCTGAGCCCAGGAAAGGCCAATAAGTTACTTGAATTTTAAGATCTGCCATAATAAAAAACAAGCTTGGGTACTGGAAACAACTCCAAAATATGTGCTTGTCCAACAGCATGCCTTCAGATTGATAAAGTACTGCACCTCAAGGGACCATCCCGTAATAGCTTAGAGATTTTCTGCTTTGATATGAGACTCTGGCAATCAGGTATGCTCCGGCAATCAGTAGCACATAGTACTCTCTGTGAACTTTCAGCAGTTTGCCAAATGCCCCATAAGCCGGCCACCTTCATAGAAATTGCTCTAAAATATTATTTTATGAATATACAGTATCCAATAACAAATAGTATCTTTTTGTGAAATTAATTTCAATTTAGCATTAACTAATACTAAATTGCTATGGAATTACATATTACATACACATTACTAGAGAAAGAAGTTCATCATGATTAATGGTATTACAGTGAACACCAAAGGAATTAATAATGATTTGCAGTTATTATAAAGTGGTACTGGTGTAGGAAAAAAGGTTAAGTCTAATTAAATTCTGGCAACCACTTTAGGGCTCTGCAGCAATGAGGATGCTGAGGTTTATGTTAATTAATTCTATATGAAATGTTGCTGAAGTGTTTTAATATTGTTCAAAGAGCTACATTTTTACTACTAGTGTGTGTTTTGATTTCTTTTTCCACAGTCAGCATGGGAGAGGTGTCAAATTCTTGGGAATCACCAGGTGTTAGAATGCTAGGGGTTATTGGTTGTGATCTCGGGGTAGCCATGTACGGTGGTGAGACCAGTAGCACATGCTGGGAGACGGATGACTTTTCTTTGGAAATGGACTTTAGGTTTCTTAAGTGGCTTACTGGGTCAAACACTGCTCCAGGACCACCCCTTCACAGGGGAGGAACGGGCAGCCTGGGCATTGCAGTAGGGTCCCATCTTGCCCAGCACAGGACCTGGGTAACACAGTGCCAGGTCTTCAACTATTATGAATGGAAGTCAGCATGGCTGAGCCCAAGATTTGGGAGAATCTGAAGACTGAGGTTTTGTCATGGTTCTGTAGCTTATTTCCTTCGTAACTTAGGACAGGTCATTTAAATTCTGAGTCTGAATTTCCTCACACTTCACAGTATTGTTCTCAGGATTACATCAGAAAATGGATAAGAGAGATGGAAAGTTCTAAGAGCTAAACAATTAGTGTTGTAATTCGTGACCCCCCCTGTGGGTGAAATTCCACTCTGAACAGGCCCAATTCCTACACCCAGCCTTATAAGCTCCTCAAAGGTGGGGCCAGATCCTATATTAAATGTTGTTCCCAATACACAGAAGTATTTAATCTAATATTTCAGATAGTGATATTTGGTAGGAACTTGCTTTCATTAAAACAGATTTTCAGTCACTTAACTTCTTAAATTAATCAAAGCACACAAGTTGGTATCTCTGGTTGTCTTATATCTGCAAGCCAAGGGCATGCTTAATGCTTGGCACACAATAAAGTGCAAATAACTTTAATTCAAAGAACAAATTTTAGTTGAAAGAAGAAATGGATGGTTGGATGGATGGATGGTTGGGCATCCTGGTTTCTCTGACCCAATACAGACATGCATTTGTGAAAACCCAATGAAGGCTGAACCGGATTCCTGACCTTGGCCTCAGTGGTCCCTCTTCCAGGCTTGTGCGCATTGGTGGGAGCAGGTCACGCTGCAGGTTTGGCGGAACTGCCTTCAACATGGCCACTCTTCAGCACAGTTTCTGGTACCCAATGCCTTGTCAGCACCCAGCAATTTGTCGTCCAATGTCCATTTTTAATGCCATAAACCCTGGAAGACTTCCCTGAGTACACACCCCCTATCCACAATGATCTTTCCCTTTACTTGGCCCATATAAATAGAATGTCTAGCCCAGAGGGTCTCAGACTTAGGGGGCATGAGAATTTCCTGGAGAGCTTATTAAAATACAGATTGTTAGTCTACACCCTCGGAATTTCTGATTCAGTGGCTGTGGGATGAGGCTTGAGAATTGGCATTTTAACAAGTTCCCAGATAATGCCATTGTGGCTGGTCCAGAGGTCACACTTTGAGAACTTCATGTCGACCCCACCAGTCCCTGCAGAACTCACTGGAAGTAGTGCCATTTTCCTTAGAAGAGGGTTATTTTGAGCAAGAAGTTTGTTGAGCACTGACATGATATCTCTTTTGTGCCTTAGAGCAGCGTACCAAAGACAGTGCCATCACCACAGCTGGCTTCCAGAAGAGGAAACTGGTGTTCAGAAGGGAGGCAGCACAGTTGAGGTCACGAGAGTCCAGATTTTCTCCTGTTACCCTGGGCTGACACTCTGGCTGGGAAAACAATTGCCACACGAAAACAAAGCATTCCCGCCAGGAACAGAATGATACAATGAAATACACCATCTGTGAGCTCCACAGTGTCTCCCAAGTGGTGGGTGGGCAACTCTAGCTTGATTGATTAAGGGTCAAGTGTGGCAAGGACCCTGGGAAGAAGAATGTAGCCCAAGTCACCTGACCAGCTATGTGACCTTTTGCAGGTCAATTAACCTCTCTGGGCCTCCCAGGTCATCTTACCCAAAGTTCACACCCTCTTCCCACCTCTGACTTCTGTGTCCTGGAACAGGTCTGTGTGTGCAGTGCCAGGAGCTTCTGGAAGCCTAGTGAAGAGGCTTTTCCTCTAGGGCTTCATGCCCTCCATATCCCCCAGGACAGCGGGGAGGGGGATCACAGCCACATCTTTGGTCTCTTTCCTTCCATCAGTACCAGGCGCGCCTAACTGATTCTCCTCTGGCCTTTGTAGAGCCAGGGAGGAAGTTACAAGAAGCCAGAAATGCAGGCAACCAGTTCCTGATTAAAAGAAAACTTATGTGTGGAACTTATAAAAAAAAGAAAAAAACAAAAACCACGGCTCCTCCAGTGACCTCTTCATTTCAGGGCTGTGTCATCAGGCCTGAATCCATTCTGCGTCCATTAGCAGCCAGAGTGCTGGCCCTGAGGCCCCTAGACTCCTTGGAACCTCGAGAGTGAATCTCCAGGGAGCTGACTCAGCCCTCTGTCCTCGCTGAGGTAGAGAAACTGCATTCCCAGTCACAGCGGATGGCAGGTCTGCATCCAGAAGCCTGGAGAGATAAGGAACTGCTGCCAAAAGGGAGCAGCCTGCAGTCCCATCGAGAGCAAAGGTGGCACCTGGGACCAAGGAGGGAGGGAGGGAGGGCGGGGGGAGAACTGGTTTATCACCTAGGACTCCGAGACAGGCACTGTGCGTTCCATGTCATTAATCCTAACAAAAGTAAGCTTTCAAGATAGATATTATGATCTCCATTTTACAGTTGTCATAACTAAGGCTCAGGCCACGGAGTTACTTAAGTAGCGTGGTGGACGTGGGCAAGTGATACAGCACAAGTACGGCAGTTCCAATGTGTCCAGTCTCTAAGGTCATGCACATTTCATTGCCTCCAACAGCGCTTCACGGTTGGCTGCTGAGAGCTCTCTAGGGAGCAGAAGAGGGGGCGCTATGGCGAGTAGCTCTGGAGAGTTACCTATTCTCACCTAAGGCACAGCAGATTCTGAGCCCAGGAATGCCTGGTCCCTACAGGGAAATGTGAACAACCTATCTTAGAAGGCCTCTCGGGCTGCTGGGAGTGAGGGACAGACCTGCTGCAAGTACCTTAGTGCTCACCTCTGACCCTCAGGTAGTCACGTTACCCTAAACTCAGAAGCTATGACTCCATAGCTCTTAGGCACTGATGGGACAGTCACATCCTTAAAGTAAACACAAATGTAGACAGGTATCTAGCTGAAAATTCCGTGCTTTCTGGGAAGCCTCCCTGACTCTTTCCAGCTCGCCAGGCTGACTCCCACCCCCCAGATAGCTCTGGCTGTGTACCTGTACTCTCGTACCTGAACCCATCTTCAGCTAACTCCCATGGGTGTGTCATCTCTCTCACCTGCCTGTAAACATCTGGGGAAGAGGATTCTTTCTTCCTCTGCTCTGCATCCTCCTGGCTCCCATGGCGACCAGCACAGGGTGTGACAGAATGAGACTAGACCACAGCTGTCCAATAGGACTTTCTGTGCTGTCCAATACAGTGGCCACTAGCCGTGTGTGGCTATTGAGCATTTGAAATACAGCTAGTGCAAATGAGGACGTGGTTTCTTTGGTTGTTTAATTTCAATTAATTTAGACTTAAATAATTACAGGACTAGACACTCCATCAATATCTGTTGGCTAGAAGAGAGAAGGAGAAGATAGGGAAGAAGACAATGAGGATAAAGAAAATACACTCAGAACAAGAAGGGAGGGAAGAAAGAAAGGCAGCGGGGAGGAGAAAGTGTCAGTAACAATAAGGCTCGTACCAGACAACAGCAAGGCAGGCTGCAGGTTGGTGTCTGGTTGACATTTGAGCTCTTTGCCACTTTGCCCTGGAGTGATGGAGAAGCGCAGACCGGCCTGAGCCCACCAAAGCCTCCTCAGCCCTTGGTGTGCACGACTCCTGGGAGAGCCTGAGTTCATGGATCTGAAAGAACATCAAGTGCTTATTGCCTGCAAAGCCTCAAAGCTTGGAACCAGAGACTCAAGACTGTCAGACAGAAAGGGCGTGCTCCGCTGGCCCACACTCCTTGTTGCGCAAATGGGAAGTGAGCCCAGAGGTGTGAGATGGGTTGGGTGAGGTGGGCAGTCCTTTCCAGCCCCCTCCCACCTTCCCCACCTCTGCTCCATCTCCACATTAGCAATATATTTCCAGGACACTCTAATGAAGTACATCTTGAGTCTCCTTTTCACAGCTAATGAGGAGACAACAAGAATTTGACTAATACCAGTACAATTACTGGAGCAGTGAAGCGAGGGCCTCTGATTAGACGTGATAATTTGCAAGGCTGGGCTCTTCACATTAAGTTTGCAAACAGTTTAAAAATCACTTCCTCTATTTATCCAGCTAATCCCTGTTTAATGACTCCAGACCCGAGGAAAAAAAGGGGAATGTTGCTTTTAAAATAAATAAATAAATAAATAATATTAACAACCCCAACCTTATTTGTCCGGACAGGAGAGATAGCAGGAGTACACGGGACTGTCATCTTCTCAGGCAGACACATTTAAGATTTCATAACTCTGAGGGACTTTTCTGTCTCCAAACAGCGGAACTCATGTTCGCTTCAGTCCTAACCCAGGCTGGCCACTCCTTCCCTAGCAGAACTGCTTGTCAGGCACAGAAAGACAAGACCATCTGCCTGTTGGTGGGTAATGGCCTAATTCAGAAACTGTTTAAGTGTCACCGGTCTCCAGATGCTATTGAAAGATGGACATGGTGAAATCCCAGAGGGTTCTCTATAATCTTACCACTCCAAGTAGGACAAGCAGCATGGGCATCGCCTGGAAACTTCTTTCAAGTGCAGCAACTCGGGCCCCACCCAGATCCAACAATTTGGAATCTGCCTGTTTACCAGCTCCTGGGTGACATATATGTGTATTGGCACTCGAAAAGCCCTGCTTTTTATGACATGTCATTTGCTTGACTCAGAGGGTGACCCAGAGATGCATGGTGGTGTTGATTTCCATATTATTAATCCCCTGGATCTGTGCTTGTCAGAGTGCATTCCACAGAGATTTATAGCAGGGATTATTCACAAAAAGAGTGCATTTGGGAAATGCTGGGTTAAACCAAATTAAAATTATTTGTGTACTGCAGGTTTTACAGCATCTTTATGATATCAATGAGCATTTTGATGTCCATAAAGGGTTATACTGTCTGCAGTGTTCCCCAAAATTGCTTGAAGCAGGAATCCCTCCTGGTGAGTGTGGAGTGTTGCAGGTTCGCATTAATCCACTGGCACCAATTCAGGAAGAGCTACTCAGGCCAGTGGGTGGTTTCATAAGACACGTGCAGTTCTCTGATCCCAGCCACAGTGCCCTCTGCGACAGAGGTGCATCCAGGAGAGCAAACTAGTGGCTCTGTGGGTCTGCCCAACCCTTCCCTCTCCCCTCTCCTTCCTCTGGCTCTCTCACCCTCAAACCGAAAAACACACCCCAAGTATCAAAAACCTAGTAAGACCATTAGTTCCAGGCATTTGGAAAAGGCAAAGGATCAAGGGGTGGGAGGTGGGAGATGTCACCCTCTTTTACACAATACTTTTTCCATGGAAGTGATGGCACTCAGGCTATTTCTCTAGTCCTTGTTGAACTAAGAGCTACTAACGTGTTCTGTGAGGCTCATGTGCTAAGAGCTTTCTGTGCTTAGTTCATCCAGTCTCCATGATAGCCTGGAGAGCCACTCTCCTTGGACCATTTTACAGATGAAGAAAATGAAGACCACTGCAGTTATGTGGTTTTTCTCAAGTTGACCCAGCTAAGCAAGCAGTGACTCTGGGATTCAAACACAAGCAGACCCTTAGGCCCTGCTCTGCTCCTTGCAAGGTTGGAGGGCACTCAACTGTAATTAAGGTCTAATTAACACACAAAAGCACTCGTACAGTCAAATATATGACCCTAGTCCCCAAACATTCTTACACAAAACTAAACCAGGTTTACATACATATTCAGGACAACATACAGTGAGATTTCTTTTGCCTGAAAAGCTTAGAAATCACAGAATTGGGAAAAGCTTGGTACAATTCCCAAAACAAACAGCTCAGCTCATCCTTGCATGCTCCTGAGGGTGGAACAAAACAGGTATTCTCACCCCCACTTTACAGGAAAGAAAACTGAGCCCAGAGGGAGCAAACAATTTGTTCAATATCTCATGCTAACCCAAGGTGGCCCAACACGAATTTATGTGGGTCTTATGGTCCCCTGGGGCCTGAGCCCACCTCAGGTCATTCCCAACTTCATATTCCAAAGGCATCTAAAGGTGACCCAGGATATATGGAACTTTAAGATGATATCTCTGGGAAAGCACAAAAGAGTGAAGGCTGTGGGTCTCTATGTCTATGCCTGAACTACTACACACACACCACACACACACATATATATATACACAACACACACACACACACACATACACACAGCTCTTGTGTTTACACTGACCAGGGTGTTATTTTAACTGAGGACTCTGCCAGGATTTCATACATAAGCAGCCCTGCTCCCCTCTGCTGGCAGAGGCCAGCCTTGGCCAATGAAGACTAATGGAAGTGAGGGTCTGGCCCATGCGCAAGGGCTGAGGGGAGCTGAGACATGGTCATCTTGAAAGAAAACAAGAGAAAGCCTGGGAGCAGAGGCACCCAGACAGGATGTGGGAGGACAGCAGGCACTTTCAGGGAAGGAGCACGCTAGGTGGCGGCAAGCTGGGGCCCAGATAGGTGCCCAGACCGCTGATCAGGGGACCTGGAACCCACCCCGGTTCTGCTGCAGGGGTATGCCTCAGTAAGCAAACTGTTAAGTCATTTAGTGGCCAGCTTCTGAGAGTCTGACTTTATGCCTGGCTTGTGGGCAAAGGAGCCACTGTAGACTTAAAGCCCTCTGCCCAGGAGTGCAGGGAAGGAGAGGAGTCCTTCTGGGGAGACTCTACTCACATAAAGGAGACCTCAGGCATCTGGCTTCATGGAGAAAAAGTGATGCCTCCCCTTGGGCAGCCACTGGTGTGCAAGTCACAGCCGCTCTCAAGGCTCAGAAGCTCCATCTGATTCCTGGGGACATAAGACTGGGTAGTTTTATATTCCTGAGCAGTGTGAAGGATTCTAGCCCCAGACTTCTCTGAGTTCAAATCCCAGACTGCATCACTTCCAAGTTCTCCTTTTAAGTGTGTTAGGTGTCGATTCTTCTGTTTCCTCACCTGCAAAATATGGACAGTAATGGTACCCACTCAGGAAGAAGGGAATGAGCATGGTAGGCCATGGAGGCAGCCAGCATTAGTGAGACTATACAGAAGGAGGGAAGAGTCTCACAGCTTTGGTTGGGTTCTTAGGAAACAAACACAAAGAAAGCCCAGCTGGAGCATTAGTAAGTATTTGTGGGTGCCTGCGTTTCAACACTCAGATGCTTGAAATAACCAAAGCACAACCTCTCTGACAGAGCACTATGCCATCTCCATGCTGCCAGGGTGGAGTGACGTCCGGGTAATAGTGTCTCAGTGGGAAAACAAAACTGGGTGTAAAGCAATACACATAGAAGGCTTCTGCTGGGGTAAAAGATCCATATGCAGGTATGTAGCTGCTTATTTTTGCAAAAGGAAACACTGCACGCATAAACAAAAAACGGGGAGAGTTTACTCATGGGGGCAAGAGAGCCTGGGTTGGTTGAAAAAGCATGGTTAAAGATGAGTATACGTCTATACCTTTTTATTTAATAAGCACTTTGAGTCTTATTCAAAAATAAAGTAAAATAAAGCAAAGCTCAAGCTGCTCTGGAGTAGGCAGACAGTCTGGGGACCTGGAGTGAGCCAGCAATTCTCTAATCCAGATGGATGAGCAGACAGACAGATAAACAGACCAGAGGCCAAAGTCCTTGAGGGCTGCCCACCCCTTCCCCCAACCCCACCCAACTCAGCCCAGCAGGCAGCCATGTGCCCTCTCACCCACACCCCTGCTGCCCAGGAGCATTCCACTCCCCAGTTCTTCCCGGAAAGAATGCTTTCTCTAAGCTCATTGCAAAACATCCTGGCTGGGGCTGCAAATGGGAATCCAGAAGCACCCCCTGGAGAGAAGTAACCCGCTTCCTGAGGACATTCTGGCCTGGTGCCTGGTGCCTGGTGCAAAGGCCTGCATCAGGAGAGGGCGGAATAGGCCTGACTGCCATTTCCCAATGAGCCCAGGCTCCACTGTGCAGCCATGCACTGACTGGGTGCCACATCCGGGCTGGGCCAGCCACCCAGATTCAGGCAATATTGGGTGCTAGGACTGTTTTCTCACTCCCCACTCCATATTCACCCCTTGGGGTTCCCACTGAAGACCCCACTCTGAATAGCCTGTAGGCTTTACAGGGTTACCAAGGGAAAGGAGAGAAGGGGACCTGCATGCTAAGCTCTCTCAGCCCTTGAGAGCATGAAGCACAGTGTGTCACATAGCAGAGCACTGGGCTGGGGTCAGGGGTCCTGAATCTGTCACCACAAGGGGTCGCTTAGCCAGGGTCCTTTCCTCTCTGGACCTCAGTTTCCCTATCTGTATTAGGAAGGAATTTTTTAGCATAAAACTATATTTTCATCTTACTTAGAATCTGGCATGTAGATAGATTAACACTGACTGTGGGGGAAGAGGGGGTGATGAGTAGAGGCCTCCCCAGGGCCTATCCCCACCCCCAGGCACTTGCTTGGCCCTCTGGCTTTCTTTGCAAACCCCATGCCCAGTTCTGCTTCTGCACACCTCTCAAATGCCAGCTAGTCATGGGCACCCGGACTCCTGCTCTTGTTCCTCTGTACACTCTCCTAGGGAGCTCATGGCCCCACAGCCTACTGACCCACTGTCTTGCCAATGACTTTCAAATCTTTGTCTTGCAGAGCTGCACACTTAAGTGCTCGCTACCCACTGGACACCACCACTAGCAGCCCAAGACATCTCACACATGACTCGCCCAAGAGCAAACACCTTTCCTCCCCGTAAACCAACTCCTACTGGGGATCCCATTTCAGGATAAGAGTCAGCATCATGGGACAGTCCAGCTTCCAGACCAGAAACCCTGGTGATCTCTCTTCCACACACATCCCCCGAACCAAATCTATCTTACCATCAAAAGCTTTTGAATCAGTTCTTCCTCTCTATCTCACCTCAACTGTCCTGGTCAGGGCTCACCACCACCACCACCATCACCATGACCACCACCGTCACTGTCACTATCCTCACCACCCAGCATCACCACTATCACCATCATTACCACCACCATCACCATGACCACCACCGTCACTGTCACTATCCTCACCACCCAGCATCACCACTATCACCATCATTACCATCACCATCACCATGACCACCACCATCACTGTCACTATCCTCACCACCCAGCATCACCACTATCACCATCATTACCACCACCATCACCATGACCACCACCGTCACTGTCACTATCCTCACCACCCAGCATCACCACTATCACCATCATTACCATCACCATCACCATGACAACCACCGTCACTGTCACTATCCTCACCACCCAGCATCAACACTATCACCATCACTACCATCACCATCACCATGACAACCACCGTCACTGTCACTATCCTCACCACCCAGCATCACCACTATCACCATCATTACCATCACCATCACCATGACCACCACCGTCACTGTCACTATCCTCACCACCCAGCATCACCACTATCACCATCATTACCATCACCATCACCATGACCACCACCGTCACTGTCACTATCCTCACCACCCAGCATCACCACTATCACCATCATTACCATCACCATCACCATGACAACCACCGTCACTGTCACTATCCTCACCACCCAGCATCACCACTATCACCATCATTACCACCACGACCACCATAACCAACCTCACCACCCAGCATCACCACTATCACCATCATTACCACCACCGTCACTGTCACTATCCTCACCACCCAGCATCACCACTATCACCATCATTACCATCACCATCACCATGACCACCACCGTCACTGTCACTATCCTCACCACTCAGCATCACCACTATCACCATCACTACCATCACCATCACCATGACCACCACCGTCACTGTCACTATCCTCACCACCCAGCATCACCACTATCACCATCATTACCATCACCATCACCATGACCACCACCGTCACTGTCACTATCCTCACCACCCAGCATCAACACTATCACCATCACTACCATCACCATCACCATGACAACCACCGTCACTGTCACTATCCTCACCACCCAGCATCACCACTATCACCATCATTACCATCACCATCACCATGACCACCACCGTCACTGTCACTATCCTCACCACCCAGCATCACCACTATCACCATCATTACCATCACCATCACCATGACAACCACCGTCACTGTCACTATCCTCACCACCCAGCATCACCACTATCACCATCATTACCATCACCATCACCATGACAACCACCATCACTGTCACTAACCTCACCACTCAGCATCACCACTATCACCATCATTACCACCACCACCATCACCATCACCATCACTGTCACTAACCTCACCACTATCACCATCATTACCACCACCATCACCATCACTATCACTATCCTCACCACCCAGCATCACCACTATCACCATCATTACCACCACCACCATCACCATGACCACCACCATCACTGTCACTATCCTCACCACCCAGCATCACCACTACTATCACCATCATCATTACCACCACCACCATCACCATCTCAACATCATCATAATTGCCATTAACTGTCTTCATCACCCTCATCACCCACCATCGTCACTGCCTCTGCCCATCACCATCATTACAGCCATCACCCTCACCTCTATAACTATCATCACTACCACCACCCATTATTCAGCTCCAATTCCTTGAAACAGGTAGGAAGAAAAGATTAGTTTCCCCACCTGGGTTCTGAGCCCTTGCCCCAACTCCCACCTAGGCGTCATCACTTTGAGAGCACCTCACAAATCTTGTGGTTTTGGCTACTCCTGCACTAGATGGTGGACCCCTGTGACCCAGGCATAGCCTTTCCTCCCTTGGTATCAGCTTCACCATCATTTAATCCCAACACTAGCTTGGCATCGAGCAATGCCTAAAGAAAGTTTGATAAAAAAGGTGTAGGTAAGAAAGTTGGCAAGGGAAATGAGGAAGGAATGCTTCGCTGTGTCAATAATGGCCCAAGTATACTTCACCCAGAGTCCAGTCCTGGTGTGAATCAGCCACTTCCCTAGTGCCAAACTCCAGGCGCTGGGATGGCCATGGAGGCCATTCCACAGAAAAGAAGGTCTCTCGTCTCCCCCTGGTTCCCACTCAAACACAACCACCCTTATGAGCTTCCTAAGTCATGCCTGGGGAGGGTCTACGAAAGGCAGCAGAGAGCTCATGGCCCCCAAGAAGTCTACGTCACAGGGTTGGCTCCGACCCACTGAGCTTCTCACCTTTGGTGCCGTCCAGATTCTCAGCCTGGTGAGTGAATTCATTCACTCATTCACAGACAGACTTATTAGGCACCAGCTAAATGTCAGGGCCTGTGCTGGGGAGAGGACTTCAGGCTCACCCTGGTGTTTTAGCTGGATTTGGGGCTGAAGAGCAATCACCGTTTCCACCATCACCATCATCGTCACCCCCACCATCACCGCCAGGGGCCCCTTCAGCTCTGCTTCAAGAACTGTCGGCACCCAATACTTCCATCACTACTCAGGAAAGGCGCCCCATCTTGTTTAAGTAGACCTTTAGAGCAGGCTTCTGGCTCCAACCTTCTCAAGTCAGAAAACCGGTATTTCTGCCTTGGTTCTAGAAAACACCACCTAGCGACATGACCTTGAGGATGGTATGTACACTCTGTACCTTCTGTTAAAGAAGGCTGGAATTGTATATCCTCCTTCCCCAAAGCCAAAAGGGTAGCTTGGCTTCCACCCCCAAGAGGCCCTGGCTCACTTCAGCTAGAGATGTGCTGGCTGTCACATCTGGAGGGCCTTATAGCCTGGGCATGGATGGTGAAAAACAGTGGCACATCTCTTCAGCCCAGCCCGCAGGACTCTGGCCACTGCCCTGGGCAGGGAGGAAGGCTCCAGCTGAGGGAAGAGAGGGCACTGTGACTTTCACCCCACCCCACACTCGCTCCCCTCTCCTGACCTTTGCACGGAGTGGCAGCCCACTGTGGACTGTTGATGTGAATTCTTCACAAAGTGAGGGCTTCGTGTAGGTCTCCTGGTGCCCCAACTCCTCTCTCCAGAGCCTCAGGTCCCAGATATTAGTCATTTAGCTGTCTACTACAATGTGATACTTCCCCTCAGAGTCACCAAGGGCCTGAGCTTTTCCAGGGACAAGTATGGGAGGAAGACACCAAGTCAAGAGATTAGAGGTACTGCTGGACAAAGGCCATGAGCACAGAAAATGGGAACAGGAAAGACAAGTAAACTCAGCTTTAAAATAATCATCATGAAGTGGAAAAGGGGGACAGGGTGTAAAACCAGGCAGCCTAGGTCTCTAAACTCAGTGTCAGGGTCCTGAGGCAGCAACCATTTTTCAAAAGGTAAACCAAGGCCTAGAAAGGGGAAATTTGTATAAAGCCACTCAGCAGATGTAATGCAGGACCAAGCCCACAGCTACACTCCTGCTGTCAGACCCACTTCTGCGCAAGGTCCACCAGGACTGGGCAGTCTATTGCTTACTTCAAAGCTCAGTGCTCCTCACTGGGCCTCTTTCAGGGCAAGATGAGGGTACGTCCACTGGCCATGGCAGCCTCATGGGCATGGCAGGACTTCCTCACCTGCACCTTGGGACACCCAGCGCCATGCTTCGACCCCACCAGCGAGGAGCAGGGCCAGGGCCAAGGCCACACCCCAGGGCGGGGGTCCACCGAGCTCTCAGCCCCCACCCCCTTACCTACCTCCATCCCTCCCTGTATCCCCATTCTGTCCCTCTGTCCTGAACAGACTCTGAGCTCGCTGCCCACCTCGGCTCACTGGCTTGGCTCACTCATCTGTCCTCCTTTTCATCACGTCCTGATTTCTCCAGCTCTCCCTGCCTCTCACCCTGGCCCCAGATCTTCTCTTCTCTCTCAGTCTTTCTTACACTGTTTGCCCCTCTCCCTTATTCGTCCCTCTCTCTATATCTTCCTTACTCTGTATGTGTCTCTGTCTCCCTCAGCCTCCATCTCTGTCTCTGCCTCTCATTCTCTGCCTGCCTGAGTGAGTGGGTTCAGTGTCTCTTCTCTCTGGGCACAGTGCCCCAGACTTCCTTCTCTCCCTCCTACCACACACTCAAATCAGGCCCCACAGAAAGCACACAGCCTGGAGATGTGTGTGCATGTGCATGCGTGAGTGTGTGAGTGTGTGTGTGCACACGTCCACGTGCACTGGGTTTGTTTGCCTCTTACCTGGGTCGCAGCACTGTTGAGTACACACTCTTGCCTCATTGCCTCATTCACTGTTGACAATGATTCTGTGAAGGAGACAGGAGGGAGAGGCGTGAGGGGTGATTCCTCTTCTGTGTGCCCAGGGAGAAAGCAGAGGCTCAGAGAACTTGAGTCTGTCTAAGGTCACACAGCTGTCAGGGCCCCTTCCTGACAGGAGCACCAGCCAATATTGATTAGAGCATCTCTGTGCCTCTGGCCTCCCACAGCACCCAGCATTGCTGAACCACTTCCTTGTGCAGCTGCAATGAGCTGCCTAAGCCCTGAACTTCTCTGGCTTTGTTCTGAACCAGATTATTCAAGATCAGCCAGCCTGACTCCCCAGGGACAGTTCTGCCATCCCCAGTTGTCCCCAGTAACCAGCAGCATGGCGCTTCATGGAAGAGAGTAGCTGGGGATGATTGCTGGCCCTGCAGGGTGGTACAAGACAGTTGATCCCAGTGAGGCAAGCAGCCACTCCACTGTGCTGGCGAGCAGCCCCCACAGAGAGCAGACCTGCACCAGAATGGATGGGGATCCTTTGTCCTGGGTCTGGGGCACAGCCAGCTGCACAGAGTGCAGGAGAGATCTGCACTCTGAGTCACCAGAGAGGCAAGAATGACAGTCGTGCTTCCCAGCCCCGAGCCACTGCCTGCTGGGCTACTCCTGGGGGTCCCACAGGCACCTCCAACAGCCCGCATTACTCCGGGCTCAGTGTCTCCTGCCATCACTCTAACTCACTCCTCCTGGACAGAGAACACTTGCTTCTAGGAATAAAGAGCACCTCCAGCCACCAGCTAATGGTCTGGGGTCATCAGTGGCTCCTCAAAACCCCTCACCCCCAATATAAGAAAGCCATCTCCAAAAAGACCTTTGACCAGGCTTACCCTCTCCCCACTCCTGCCATGTGGCTCTGTTCTAGACCTCTGCACTTTCCTCCTGCCTCCCATCCTGCCCCCGTCCATCTGCGGCCCAGGAGCAGAAGAGGAGCAAGATCATGGACTTGGTTCTGCCATCAGACAGACCTGGACTCGAGTTCTTGCGCCACTTGTATTAGTGTATGACTTTGGGCAAATTACTTACTTTCTGAGTATCTTGACACCAGTGAGCTAACTCCCTTGGCTCATGCTTGCCAAATGGCCTTCTGATCATACCTTGACTTCCTCCTAGAATGATCCAGAAGAGAATATGTTGAGCAGGGTGATGAGGCTATTCTACTCAACGTGACAGTTGTAGCCCTCGCTAGTAAATTCATTATTTGGCATTCTTGTTTACCAAAAAATAAAGTAGATAGAATAGAATGTCCAAATGAGATGGAGCAATCTAAGGATAGTCACACAACAACAACAAAAAAGATGAAGGCCAAGAAAAGGAGTATATGTGACTATACGGCCTTCAAACAGCTGGAAAGCTATTACAGAATAAGGCTTATGTTAGTTGTTGCAGCCTTAAGACCCACATGTAAACAGATTTAAACGGAATAAGTAAACACTATCTTACTGAGCAACTAGTAGTGAGGTCCTTGCTACTAGAGGTATGCAAGAAGAGGCTGTGTAAACCTTGGCAGGAATACTGCAGAGGGGTGTCATTCTTGAGCCTTCCCTCTTTCTTTCAATTGCTAATACAGTCACTCAGTCTTGAAGCATTACGTGGCTTTAAATCTGTCTGACCCCCTCCATCCCCTAGCCACCAGCAAGGCCAAGCCACCATTCCCTCCTGCCTGGATGACAACACATCTCTAGGGTGCTCCCTGCTTTGAAGCTAGCCTCCTTCCTCTCATCATTTCCCACCCAGAAGCCGGGGTGATGCTCCTGAAGTAGGAATAAGCTCATTCTATTTACCTACCACAGCCTGGCCTCCCTGAACCTCGCCCCCACTGCCCTCCGTGTAGAGTCTCAATTCCATAATGTGGCTACCAAGTCCTCACCTGGTCCTGACTACCTCTCCAGTACACTTTCACCACCCATGCCCCGACCTGGGATGCCCAGTCAGCCAGAACTACCTGCTGTGGCTTCTCCTTCTCCTCTCCCTCCCTCTTCTTTCCCTCTCCCAACCCCATCCCCAGTTCTCTGGCTTTGCAGACCCACTATATTTGCCAGGAACACTCTCTGTTTCACCCATTGTTCCCTGACTGACTCCTTCCTACTTGTCCCTTGTCTGAACTTCCACCCGCCCCCCAGAAAACTATCCTAGGAAGCCACATACACACGCCCAGCCTAGGCTAAGCTCCTGTAGAAGCCCGTATTTCCCTGCCAGCAGCCTGTGTCACATTGCAGTACACATGGCAAAAAGGAGAACCACAGGTCAGCTTTGCCACAGCAGCTCCACCTGTACCTGAGCACCGAGTCAGTTCAGGAATGGCCGGTCAAAGGCAGGGACGAAGGAGAATAAGACGGACTCCATGTCTTGTCCAACCTGCCTTTCTAGAGCCCAGTTCTGACCACAAGGCGTGAGCGCTTGTCAGGCCAAGGTAGGGGCCCCCAAGATGAATTTCTGCATTGCCATCTGAACCACTGAGCGCCCAGGGAGCCCCACCCAGGGGCCAGACATGGGGGAGTGGAGAGCTCTGTGAGCCTTGTAGTGTTTCCTGGGGCATCCCAGGCTGTTTCGTGTTGGCTTGAGCAACAGTCCCCAGGCCTGGGCAGGGTCACAGATGCCCCAGCTGCTCCTAAGTTCCAAGGCCTCTGGGCATGACTCAGAATCCATCACAGCCAGAGCTGTGTTGAGTTCCAGGTAATGCTAAAATTACTGTGGAATTTTTAGGGCCTCACATATATTCCTTAGCTGGTTCCCAGGAACCAAGGACACAGAACTGGTCCCCATTTTTCTCCACGTACCTACCAAGGTACATACATGGCTGAGAGAAAGATAAGATATGTCAGGCTGGACCCACAGGCCACAGCTCCCTACCAGGGCCCCAGGTCCTGGGCCGCATATAGGAGATTTTAAAAAGCCAGAATAACTATGCAGTCCCCTCCTCAGGTCCAGTGCACCCAGTACTATTACAGCTACAGCTGATTAATGCTTAGAGTGAGCCAGAACCAGTTCTGTGCACTTTGCACATATGAATTTATTTAATCCTTCAACAGTCCCATGGGGTAAGTACTGTAGAAACCTTTTTGGACAGAGGAGGGAAGTGAGGCACAGAGAGATTTACTTGCCCAGAGTCCCATAGTTATGTGTCCAAGGGCCGGGATTTAAATCCAGACAGATAGGCTAGACTCTGACTCCACTGTTCCTGGAATATTCTTTGAGCACGGTAGCCATAATTAAAGGCCACAGCCCACGTTGGGTCTTTCACACTCAGTCAATGAGTCACACTGGTGCCAGAGCGGTGAACAATTCTCCCCCCACCCCGCTGTGGGATCATCATGTTATTAAGTGCTAAGAACCGAGAAAGGCTATTTTAGACGTGGGGGTTGAAAAGAACTGTGCAGTCTACCAGACACCAGTGGAAGCCATCCTGGGCCCTTGTTTTCTTAGCATGGTAGAATTGAACAAAAGGATTATGTGGAAATTAGAAGCACGACAAGGGAAGAAGGCAGCAGATCTGGCCCCAGCCGCAGCCCCCCACACACAGTTCCCAGCCCTGGGCTGCTCGTTTCCTCCCACTGGGCCTCGGTTTCTTCCCTTGTAAGATGGGGTGACAAAACGAACCTCATGTTGAAAATAGAAAGAGAGGGAGTAAGAAGGCCGTGGCCCAGAGCCTGGCGCATAGTAGCTCCTTGATAAATATGCTTCATTCCGGATCTGAAAGGACAGCAGAGGCAGGCTGAGCATTCACCCCAAAAGAGCTGGTGACTTAAGAACAGACTAGAAGAGCTGACAAGTCCTACATGGGGAAAGAGAACAGCGAAGCCCATGGAAAATGTATGATCCATGGGAGGGGAGGTAACACCCCTCAGGGGACAAAGGTCCACTCTTGGCTTTAAGCCACCTTCGAAGAGTCATATGAGAGCCCGTTCAGCCAGGGAGTTTTATCTTGTGACAGCCAGGGTTAGGGGCTCTAGCTCCATTATCCTCCACCCTGCTTTTGATTCACAAAGAAAATACAATTTATCTGGATTGTAAATCAGGGCTGGTGACTAGGGAAGGGGGAGGCCTGAACTGCAATTCCCAAGGAACATTTTACAAAGCCCACAGAGAGAAAGTCATTTCCCGCAGCCGTGCAGAGCTGGCACACAGGGAGAAAAAGGGACCAGACCCAAAGGTGACTTGCGAATATGAAGTGACCCCACACTCATCACTGAGTGTACAGGGACCACTAGAGGGAGAAGGACCTGGCCCGGTTCCCTGGGTAACTTGGAGGCCCAGGACCTGTCTCCTCTTGCCTGGGCCAGGTGGAAATAAATCCCCGCCATGGAGCTTGAGAAGCAAGTCTGGGAGTTGAGGGGATCCCAAGGGTCCCCTTCTCAGACCTAGGAGCATGGGATGAACAAGGAGACTGCTTGGTGATGGAGAGATGAAGGGGTTTCAGGCTGCCTAGTTCACACCCTGCTTCCTCCCCTACCACTTGGGGTGGGGTGTCCATGATGTGAGCGGAAGCAAGTGGCCTCCCCTCTGTGGGATCCCATTTCCCCATCTGCAAAAGACCTTTGTCTTTCACCCTCTTAAAGGACCGTTGCTGCTGACATGGCACTTTGATCAGAATACGTCCCTGCTCCTTCCTGAGCCTCAGCTCCTCCTCTGTGAAGTGGCATCACATCACTTTCCTCTCAGGGCAGTTCCGGCCCTGACCTGCTGTGGACTCACTGGGGGTCACGGCAGTGCAGCACAAGTCTTGCGAAAAGCCCTTTTCCTTCCAAATGCTGCTTTTAGGCATTTCCTCAAGGACACCAGTGAAGATGTGCATCACACAGGTGAGGCTGCCAAGATTCAAGGGAGCAACAAGGCCCTGGACCCCAGCAGTCCAGAAACCAGGTCTTTATCAGCCCTGCTGCCCAGGCACCCCTAATGCCAGTGGAGTTGGCTGATTGGGACACCACGTGCTTGGTACTCTGAGGAGGGGAAGCATATACCGTGGGAACCCAAAAGACAGAGCAGACACTGCCACGACTTCTCTCTGGGGTATAGGGGCACCTCAGTCCCCTGGTGACCAGTGGTCAATGCCAGCTCAGGCCTTCCCTGAAGGGCATACCCCTCAGCCGGGTACCAGCAGGCATTTCTTCCCACCTGTGCCATGGACAGTCATATTCAGCTCAGCCAAAACACCCCTCACCATCTTCTCATCTAATCCCCAACCTGCATCTCTCTATGTTCTCCATCCCATCCCCATATGTGGAAACCTGGCAGTCACTCCTACTTCCTCCCCTGCTTATGCCTCTCCTAACCGAGCAGCTCACCAACTGGGGCGCACTCCAATTGTCCTTAGGCCTCCTTCCCCATGCCCACCTTCTCTCTCATCCAGGCCTCATTGTCTAGTGATCTGTTTCCTCCACTAGACAGGGACTCCCGTGAGAGACAGGCAATTTCTCAACACCTTTCCCCCAAACCCAGAACATTGGTACCCAGGGGGTAAGTAATAAATGTTTCTTGAATAGATTAGGAAGCCTTTCCAATGGAGGAGCCATTTGAGGAGAGCCTGTAAACATGAGCAGAAGGTAATCTGATGCACCCAGAAGGAAGGAGTGTTGAAATGACCCCCTCCGCTCCCATCCTCCTGGCAGAGCCGTGGAGGGGTGAGAGGATGACAAAGCGGTGAGGCAGGACAGGAGCAGGCTGCACAGGTGATGGGGCCGGATCCTGAAGGGCCTTGAAGGCTGCACTGAGGAACGTGGTTTGAGGAGGGCTGACTTTATTTACTTTTCTTTTAGATTTGTCTTTTAGGCAAAGAGCAATCTGACAGCACTTGAGGAAGACAAATTGTGAAACCAGACCAACACTTGGCTCTGAAAACCTTGCCCCGGCCTGTCATGAGATCAGATTTCCCTGCTTTGGGCCAAATTCTTTAAAGCGCTTTGGCATCAGGTGAAAGATTGTCAGGGCCGAAGGGCTGGCAGGGGGCAGCTTGGATGGTACCCAGGGTCACCCTGGTACTTTGGCCTGCTCCTGCTCTTATTCCCAATCCTGGTGCTCTTCTGAAGCAAGGAAAGGGAGCAGAAGTGGCCAGATCGGGCACAGGGTTGGCCTGGGGCTCCACCCTACCAAGTACGTCTGCAGCACCAGCAGGGTCGTGGCCCCACAGCAGCTGCAACTCTCTGTCCCTGGGCAGCTGTTCAAAGTGCCCCCAGCTAGAGCGGCCCTCACCTGCTCTGGCTCCCACTTCCTGGATGTCTCAGCAGCCCTCACATATCCTCTGCCTGGAACATGGGCTCCTTCTAGAAGCAAAGTAGCCATTAGTCACATGGCATGAGAGCTTGTAGAGGTGTGAGGAGTGACTTCTCACTCAAGTGACCTCAGTATCACTTCTCTTCCTCCTTCCTCTGTTGCCACCCAACTAGACCTTGACTGCAGTACATACTTAGAGCAGGGCCACCCCTGAGGTCTCGGTCCACATCTCCCCCTGCCCTTCCCCAAAAGTATCACTCTGCTTTGAAATTACTGAATGATACTGCTGGCTAGACTGAATTTCTTGTAGGTGTGCCTCATTCATTTGGGTGCCCTGAGCCCAGGACAGGGCAAGTGCTCAGCAATGTTCCCTAAGCCCAACAGCAGAAGCCTGGAGGGAAAGGTAGAAAGGAGGGGCTGATCTGTGAAGAGGGAAGAGTGCCAGCCAAGGCTGAGATGGAGCCCATGGAAATGACCTTCTGGGTCGGTGGGCCTCAGATTTGCCCAGATTAGAACACCTGCAGGCTTCTCCCAACACAGACCCACCCCAGAGGTTCAGGTTCCAGGTAACACTGCTGCTAGTCCCAGGACCATGCTCTCGGGGCCCAGGGAAAGTGACGCCAAGTATACAAAAGGGGAAGAAGAAACCAAAACCAGAAAGTGGGCTGGAGCCATGCTGGGCAGGGCATCCCATGGTGGCCCAGGGAAGTCACAGCCAGGAGAAAGGACAGGTAGACAAGAAGGACGCAAGAGAAACCCTGCACCCAAAGGCTGGGAGGCAGACACTGACGGCCCTGGGTCCCTCTCTGCCCATGACTATCTGCGTGGCATCAGCCAGCTCCCCCCCCGGGAGGCTAAGCCCCCTCCTGTGTGAAAGACCCACAATCCCTCTGCCCTGCCCACCTCCTCAAGGGGCAGGTGTGCCTTGCAGGGAGAACTGCCATAAGAGGGTTTTGCAAACTGGAAGTCCCTGAGCAGATGTGAGAGTGATTATTATAATCCCCCTCCCCCAGATGGCACGGTCCTGATTGCCCCCTCCTCCGCCAGCCAGGCCCCTCTCGGTGGTCCCCAGGGACACGAAGGGCCTGGGCCTGTCCCTGGCTGCCTCCAGGGCCCCCAGCCAGGGATCAGCAGGGGCCAGTCTCCAGCTCACAGGGTCTTTCTTCAGGTGCAAGGGCCCGAGTAGCTGTCAGCAGGCGGCTCCTCGGCGGGGCACCTCCGGCGTGCTGGGGGCGGAGGGGGTGGTGGTGTAGTGCAGTCGGGAACAAAGGCCGGCTGGGAGCTGGCAGGGCGCCATCAGGGTTCAGTGCACAATGGCCCGGGGGGCTGGCGGCTTCGCTCCTGGCCAGCATTTGCATAATGTCTGGGGCAGGAACAGGTGCCCGGTCAATAGGCAATTGTGAGACTGTTCGGTCAAAAGAGAAGGGGTCTGTATTGAAGGCTAGGCTCGCCTATTGCTATGCAAATAGCATTCAAAGCAGACCAGCCCAGCTCAGGCTCCCGGGAGCTCAAGCTTCATGAAAGCCACTGAGCAGGCCCAGCGCTGCCGCTGCTGGTGTGCGCTTTGTCTGAGGCCAAAGGGTGGCATCGGCAGCGGGGGCCTGGAGCCCGCGGCAGGGAGTGCGAGCAGACCAGTCTGCCCATCCAGGAGGCCTTCCTGAAGGAGGAGCTGATGCCACTGAACTTTGATCAAGTGTCCGAATGAAGCTCTGCAGCTACTTTGAAGAGAGCCCAGTAAAGCTGGGTGTGCCACGGTGAAATCCGCAAGGGCCGCCTGTCCGAGCCCAGAGATGCAGGGTGCTTTCTGCCACAGCTAACCCAGAGTGCTCACCAGTGACTGACACTGTTGTGGTTGACATATGTGGATGAACTCATCCAGTCATCACAGCAACCCTATGAAGTAGGAATAAGATCGTTCTCATTTAACAGATAAGGAAACTGAGGCACAACTATGTGGCAAAACTGAGGAAATGACCCAGGCAGGCTCCAGAAGCCATACCCTTACCACTGAGCTAGGGCTGCCCCGAGGCTCCCCGCACTGTCTGATGAAGCGATGTAAGCCCAGAGAGAAGCCAGAACTGCCTGCTAGCTGGACCCGAACCCACTTTCCTGGCTCCCTGTGCTGTCCCGTTCTCACCTCCACAGTGCAAGCGTGTCAGAGAGGGAAAGGGCTCACGTCCCGGTCAGGACGGACACTTGGATGGTGGCAGAGATGATGTTCTTCCCAACAGCCACAATGAGGAAATACTTCCTTTTATTTCGTAGAAATACTCCAAACTGTGGGACTTTACCTTGGCAGGTTGTGTGGTTTCCCCAGGAGAGTGAGGGCCTCAGAAGCTGGGTTCAGGTCCCCTGCTTTATCACTTACAAGCCAGATGACCTTCAACAACTCCGTTCCCTAGGTCTCAGTTTCCTCAGTGGTAAAATGGGGCATTGTG
>JAVSCE010011087.1:0-47476 GCA_032199065.1 Smutsia gigantea
AAATATTGCATGGGAAATATGCATGCTGAAAAATTGTTTGTTGTCTGAAATACAGATAAACTGGGACTCCTGTATTTTTGTTTGCTAATCTGGCAACTCTCTCCACTAGAATGCAAACTCCATAATGGCCAGAGCCAGGTCTGGTTCCCCAATGTGTATCTAGGATGTAGCAAAGTGCCTGCCGGACCCATAGGAAGAGCCCACACGCGCTTATGCTTACTGAATTAATGAATGAAGGGCTTGGGCAAACGAGAGGCTAAATAAAGAGATGAACGAGAGCCTCTCGGCGCGGGTACGGGTGGGGGAGGGAGAAGACTGGGAGAAGCGGCCCGCAGAGGCGCAGGAGATTGGACTGCAGCGGCTGGAGCGGAGAGGCGGCCGACGTGCCGAGGTCACGGGCGCCGGCGGCCTTGGCGACGTCATCACGCCCGCGCTCGGGGTCGCGCTCGGGGTCTCGCTCGGGCGTTAGTGGCGCCGGCTTCTCCTCGGCGGTTGTCGTGCGTGGGGCTGTCTGGGGAGCCCGGCCCAGCGCCTGGCGCCCAGTGGTCCTGTCGTTGGCCGTCAGCGAGCAGGCACGGCCGCTGTCCCGCGGGGAGAACATCTCAGGGCCATGGCCAGGCCGAGCAGCGTCTCCCCGCGGCTGCCGGCTCCGGGCGCTGGCCGCGGCGGGGTCGTCCCCACTCTGTGGGGCCCTGGGGGCCGAGGCCGCGCCAAGAGGCTGAAGGACGTTCGTGTAGACGAGGAGGTGAAGATCGCAGTCAGTGTCGCCCTGGAGCGCTTCCGATATGGGGATCAGAGAGGTAAGGTTTCCTGAAGGGGTCCCCGCCGGCTGCCTCACCCCCCCTGAGCCCGGACTCACCGTGGAAGGGGCTGCCTGAGAGGAAGGAGGGAAGGCCTGGGCCGCCCAGCCGGGCCACTGGAGCCGGCCTCAGAGGCGGGATGGGCCCTGGGCCGCGGTTGTTAGCGCTCGGGTGGGTTGCGAAGAGCTCGGCGTCGCGCGGGTCGCGGTCACCTAGAATCGGAAGGTGAAGAGTCGGGTAGGCTCCCGTGCAGGAGGCGTTCCTTTCCCTAGGGAGAGGCTTTCTGACGAGGTGGGGAGGCTAAGCCGCAGCCCTTAGATACTGCTAGCATCCCCTCTTTTTTTTTTTAAAGGAGGTTGTGGTAGCCGTAACACAGGCACGTTTAAGCTACAGAAGTAGAAGAGGGGCAGGTAACCAGACAAAAAGATGCACTGGCATTATGTAGTGCTTTGTTTAAATCCTGGAAGCATCACGCTGACACCAAAGGTTAAACTTGTTTTGGTAGATGAAACGTCTTGCACACGTCTTAAGCTTAGAAAGCTACGTGGGTGCGCACAGTGCTGACGCAGCAGCTGACCTGCGTGTGCCGATCAGTACAATATACTGAGTGCTCCTCCGATTGGCTGGCCTAAATAGGGGATCCCTTCCTCTGGAAGCTTAGGGCGCCAAACAGGGATGACCTGAACAGAGTGACTTACCTTAAGCAAAGGTAAAGAAAGCCTCAGCACCTAGTAACAACAAATCTAATTCAATATAGTGAAATACGAATTGTATATAGTTTTGCAGGCAAAGAAATGGAATTTGATGTTGAGCATTCATAATGCTTGAGCATCCCTCATCATGGAAGGAAACATTTTGTTAAGCAAGTAAGGACTAAGTTAAAATAGTGAAATGTGTTCATCAGTAATCATGCCAACTCAAGATTCCAGCACAAATAAGAGAGTACTCTTTGGTGAATATTACAGTCCTTTATCACATTTAGGTTTAATTTTTATTAATGTCATAACTCTGGCAGACATTTGGTAGTTGTTGAATTAATATCTACTTTTCACCTAAAATATGATAAATTTGATTATGTGCTTGTGTGGCTTTTTCATATTTTATATCTAGGTACGTATATTGAAGCACCTTGAAAGAAACTTGCCTATCCCTAAATGGTACTTCGTGTTTTTTCCCATGTAGAAATGGAATTTCCTTCTTCATTGACCAGTACTGAAAGAGCCTTTATTCATCGATTGAGTCAGTCTCTTGGTTTGGTCTCTAAAAGTAAAGGGTAAGCTGATAGCTTTTCTTATTTAAAAAAATTATTTACCAAAAGAAGAGAAATATTTCTGACTACATTTAAATGTTTGTTACTGTTTTAGGTTCACATCCTTAATTATTTTGCATATAGATAAGCTGATTCATGTCTGTATCAGCTCTTTCGTTTTCCTCCTATCCCCCTTTTTTATGTTCTCTAGGGGCAAAAAGAAAAAAAAAATGTAAATTTTAAGATGTAAGAAAAAATAGCATAAAAGTTGAAGTTGATTGCTTGAGAAAAATAGAAACTAAGTCTCTTGTGTTTTTAACACTGGATGGACTAAAGATAATAAGTACAATTATTTGCAGAATTTATCTTTTACTGTTACTATACTATAATTTACAATACATTTTCATTGTTTTCTTTCCTGCTAACTCAAGAATCTGATGATTAGAAGTGATGAAATAAAATGCAACCAGAGGAAACAATATATATATATTTTAAGGCTCACTGATCCATAGGGGGAAAAGTCATCTAAGCCAACCAAACTGAAGAACCCCAAAATTCTGTGGAGCTGTTTAATTTGGGGAGGAAGGATGGTGGGATTGGTGTACAGGAGGGGTTCTCAGTATTGGCTCTGAGCACTGACATTTTGCACTGGATCAGCTCCTTAGTGGGGAGGGTGCCTTTGTGCACTGGAGGCTGTTTGGCAGCACACCTAATCTTTACCCACTAGCAACACCTCCATTCGCAGTTGTGAAAACCAAAACTCTTCTAGGCATTGCCAAACTGTCCCTGGTTGAGAACCACAGAGCGGCGAAATAAAGATAAAATTTCAGTTTACCAGTGTTTAGGTTAAGGAGAGAGAAAACAAAACTTTATTAAGTAATATATTAATAATTAAATAGTAGGAAGGTCCTAAGATGAAAGTAGCTGATGTAGGAATATCTTGGATATGAGTAGCCACCACAGTGATACATTAATGACTGAGACAGGGGATTTAGTTGAGGTGAATGCATTTTAAATATCCCTAAGGCCAATGCTGGAACAGTGGTTAGGCTCTGGAGCACACCCATAGTACAGTCCTTGGATAGGTAAAAGACTGCTCTTGAAAATAAAAAGAGAGTGCAGGACTGTAATCCTTTATCCAAAAACCAAATATGGACCAAATATGTTTTAAGATTCAGTTTTCAGATTTTAGAAATGTACTGTATTTTTGCAATATGTTATGTAATAGCCATCACATTTAAACACGTTAATATTTCTGCTGGAAAATGTATGAATATTCACACTACAGAAAATAAAGACTAGAAATAGCTTCATGTCATTTTCATCAGGCTTTGCTGCCAAATGAAGTTGCAAAAGTCTTCCAGTTTTCAGAGCTGTTTGGGGTTAAGAGTTACAGATGAGAGGATGTGGTATGCACTAGAAGACATCTGTTAAAAATGTACAAATCTGCAGTGGCATCATTTTTATGGTTCTGTGGGGTTTGAATTTTGAACAGTGAACTTAGAAATGACCATTGGAAATTACTCTTAGAAAAGCAGTTCATTAGAATAGACTACCTCTAGTTCTGTTCCGTAGCGTGATCATTTAAAGGATAATCCGGAATGGAGAAACATCTGCGGAAGAGGAGAGCAAGAAAGGATTTATCAGGACCAAAAAAAGGGGATGAAGAAACACTGAAGAGACAGAGAGGAAAAGGAAAAGTATGGTATGGGAAGCAAGGCTTACTTCAGTCCTGATTACTCAGTCCTGATACCTAAGCCCCATGCTCCACCAACCCTCTTATGAAATTGCCTAGCTCTTTCCTTCTCCTTCTTGTCTTTGAGCAAACAGAGCACAGTGTGTATCTAGAGGTCCTTGTGATTCTCAAATGATTTTCCTTCTTTTCACATATGTAAAAAGTGAATAAATCATTTTGAATATCATGTCTCAAATCCTTTCTTTTCATTTATATGAGAATTTGTATTGTATTACTGACTTATATTTCATGGGTTTTTCTGTTCACCCTTGAGTAAACATTTTTTTTTTTAGCCTCCAGGTAACTTTATCAATTTAGCAAATTAGTTTTTCTGTCTTTTTTCTTCTGTGTCTGGTATTACAGTTCCTTAATACATACTTGAGTGTGGAGAAAAGGGCAGGAAACCCAGATTCTGCTCCTGTTTTGTCACTGCCTCATCATCATGTCCTTTACCTTTAAAGGCATTTTTCTTAAATGTAAAATATGAAGGTATTAATCTCTTTGTTTTAGGTAAGATTCTGTAATTTCAGTAGTTTATTTTGAGCTTCTTACAAGGTTTTTAAAAACAGATTCCAGACTTACTGTGTGATAATTTACAATTTCTGTTTTTACAAATTTTACAATTTTGGGGGCATCACTTCTTCCTTTTTGATCTGTTTTCTTTCAGAATGAAGCCATATGTGTTCAATTTTATTTCTCACTCTGTATTCCCCCACCAGGAGTTGAATTTAGTTTGCAATTGACAATTTTTTTATAATTGCTCTCTTGGTGAAAATATTCTTGTAGGAGTAACACCCCCATTATGTGTTCTTCAGTATATTCTGAAGTTTTCTTTGAAGTTTTACTCAGATTTTCTTGTACCAAAAATGTCACCTCCTTATCATTTCCTTTTTTCCTCAACTGAAGTCACTGTGTTTTGGTTTTAAGAGCACACTGAGTCTTTGACTTGCTCATGGGCAAAACAAAATCTTTTTCCTATTCTTCTTAGTCCAAGTTAGACATAGTGAAATTTACAAAATGAACTAAAACTTGTGGAAAGAGAAAATATAAAATAATATGAGTTTTTTCTAAATATGGATTTCTTAACCTGTAATGGCTGAAGTCACTGCTTGTAGGTATCCATTTGTCTTGCTTACCCTGCCGTGGGGGCTCTACCCTTCAAGAAGGCCCCCCTTTTCAGATTTGGGGTGCTACCTCTTTTGCCTCTTGCCTTGAAAGGTTGCATATTGTTGCATATTGCACTTGCCTTTTTCCCCTATGTAAAATAGGAAAAATGGATTAAAAGTGCTGAACTCCCTAAGTGTGTTTGTGGACATTAGTTGAAAGAAAAAGCCTGCGGTGCCCAATAATAATAACAGCAGCAAACATTTATTAAACGCTGTTGTGCAACAGGCATTCTGCTAGGTGCTTTGGGTAGTTATCTTTTAATCCTCACAATAGTCTTACAGAGTAGGTTCTATTATTAACAGCTGGTGCCTGTATACCAGATGAGGCAGTTCAAGCTTGGAGAGGTTAACTAATTGTTTGGAGAGCACACAGCCAGCGAGTGGCAGAGCCAGTATTTGCACATAGTTAATGTTTAATCATTCTTGTTGTTCCCAGTGAGTTTATAGCAATATCCTGGGAGTTGTGAGGAGTTAAAACAGAAATATTAGATAGGTCTCATCTCTTAAGTTTCTTACAGTCCACTAAGTCACAGAAAGAACAGATATACTACAAGATAGTTTTCATGACATGAAAGCAACCTTGTTTAGTGACAAAGTTAACTGGCTGGTTTATTAATTTCTAGGTAATCATAAAAAAGTGCAAATAAGTATGATGCAAACTTTAGTAAATTTGTAATTTTCTACTGCGTATTAGGGAAAATGGTTTGGCATTAGGTCTTTGCGTCTTTCTGCCTGACAAGTACAAATTAAGGAGATACGAAATTAAGCATCTACTAGGCATCAGACGAATGTTTTTTTAGGGACATTAGTTTCTTGGTGGTTGTGAGCTCTTTAAGAAGTCATTTCATATTTTGGCTCTTTAACTGATTTTAAACTGTTCACAGATTTGGAAAGTGGGGAATAGCGAGGCCTAGGGTTGTATTTGAGTTAAATATTAATTACACAATTCATTGTGTAAATTGATAAATTTATATTAAAATTGCATCAAATTGATTAGTTCTATCATCATTTTACTTAAAAGGAAGAAGCCATTGACATGCTAAAACCTCCTTAGAGCATGTATTGATTACTTTCACCCTTTGAAAGTTAGAAGTTATATTCTTATTTGAAATTTTAGTATACTTAATTTTATATTTAAACATTGCATATGGGGCTTTTCCATATCCTGCCGCTAGTTTCTACTTAATTTTGCTTTGTAAAGGAGATTTTTGTGGTTTCCTTTAAAGGTAGTGTCAGTTAATATGAAATGAAAGCCTGAGATCTCACTGTGTTTACATAGTAGGGCAAATCTCTTTTTTGAATGTTACCATCCTCACAATGACAAGGTGAATATTTTGCCAAAAATTTCCCTCGTCATTTTATTGTATGTATGTCACTGTGGTGCCGAATGTGGCAGGAATGAGCACTAATAGCCACAAGTAGAATCTTTTACTAAAACATAAAAACCATCAAGTTGATATTATCTTTCTGCCCCTCCCAATCTTTGTTCAGACTGAACTCAGTACATTTTAAGTGGTAATGGCTAAGGACTCATACCTGCTTAGTATGAGTTATTTTTATGTGTAAATTCTGTATTATTATTATTAGTCAACCTATGTTAGAAAAGTTTCAGTCTGGCCCACTATTTTAGTTGTGAGCTTGTTGAGGAAAGAGTAGATTTTAGTCAGCTTTATAATTCCATCTACCAGCACAATGCTTGCCATTATAAAGGCACTCAGTATATGATGAATGATATATAATGCTTGGCATTATATAGGCACTCCATATATGATGAATGACTGAATGCATAAAAGAAGAGGTGAAATATAGCAAAACTTTCTGGAGATGATTTTTAAGAAAATTAAAGCATCTTGGAGCTGGTCTAAATGGTAGAGATGTTTAAATTAGTACATAATGTCAGGGAAGTAAGATGGTTTATTTTTGATACCATAGTGAGAATATTACTAGCAGAACAAAATCCTCCTCATTCTAACATTAGTGCTCATTTCAGCACACTTCCTGCCTTCTGTAGTTAACATTTTATGAAGGAAATGTCACAGAATGACTTGAGTCTCTAACAGCTGTGCTGAAGTTTCAGAAAGGTCCATGGGAAAAGAATGTACTTCAGAGACCATCTCTAGACTCCAGTAATTCTGATCTCCATGCAATGAGTCACTAAAATTTCTAGATCAGGTTACATTAAATTATTTCATATTTATGTCATTGTTTTAAGGATCGCTAAGCACTTCAAGGAGTAGATGGCAGCATAGAAAGCTTATAATTCATTAAAGCATTCAAAGTAGGGAGTTTCCAAAAATTGAAATCTTGGTAAATTGAAAGCTTCACTTAGAAAGCTTAGATAGCTAAAACTGTATAGGTTAACCTCCAATGTTATATCAAACTTAATGTGAAGATACTGTTGAAAACTTTTAAATCTAGTGAAAATTAGGAATATTATGTATGTAATTTTCATTGTTTTTGTGGCTTTGTTGCTCATTTCTATAATACACTGATATGAACAAATGGTAAAACATTGTAAGAAATATTTTGGGTAACATTTTTTTAAATATAAGAAATTATATTTTTTCCAGACTACAGTTATAGTAGCTCTCACTTATTTATTTCTAGCTTTCATTTATTGAGTGCTTCTTCTGTAGCAGATATTGTCTTTTACATGCATTATCTTATTTAATTGTATGAATAGTCCTTTGAGGCAGGTATTGTTATTTATCTTAGGCTCAGAGCTATTAAATAGTTGGTTATAGTCCTTCAGCTAGTAAATGGTAGCATGGGGATTCCAACCTAGGTTGGTGTGCTTTTAGAGCCTGAGGTATATTGTACTAGGCAATAGACATGTATTATTGAGTCATTCAAAACACATTTGAGGACTTTCTGTGTGTATGACATTGTACTTAGTATTTTTGGAGCTACAAAAGCCATAAAAGATGTGATCAGTCTTGGATCAGTTGAAGAAACAGACATAACCTATATTAAATAATTTGAACAGTTATTAATTATCATTACCTTATAATTGAAGGGTAGAGCTGGAAGCTTTGGAAAAAAAAATTTCCCTCACAGTAAGCTTCTGAAAATACTTACCGGTAATGGTGTTTTTATGCCATTTTGGTCCAAGAAATAACTTGGCTCTCTTAACAGGTTTTCATGGGAGTGTGACATTACCAGCATACTGTGGAAACATGCAATAGGATATATTATTAGCCTGGACAGTGAACCATAACTTTTTAAATTATCATTTTTAGATTCTGTTGTTCAGATTGGTTTTCGCTTTCTCTCTATATGCTGCCCAATGTGTCTTAACTGGTGATGTTTCATCCACCATAAAGTCTTCGAAGACAGATTTTAACATTTATGGGTAAGTAGGACTCGAGCGCTCTCCCACCCCAGCGCACCAGCGGGAGGAGAGGATTCAGAGTGGGGAGGGAGTGGAAGCAGAGGCCCGCTGAATAACCAGTCCTGGTGATCTGCGCCGGGAGCACTGACACACTTTGCATGGTGTATTGGAGATTGGAGAGACAGAGGTGCAGATTCCAAGATGGCAGTTCCACTCAGCTGGATCTGAGGGACAAAAGAAAAGTGCGTCCTTTTTTAGGGGTCCTAAAGAGACAGGGGCCCAATGGAGGAGCATGATCGCCCCAGTGCACTCAGCCAAGCAGGCTGGGAGTCCTGGGGAATTTCGGTCCCCTTGGACAGTGGCTGGGAAAAGCAGTTGTTCGGAGACTTCCCACAGAAATCAGCAGCCTCCCATTCATTCCCTCCCTGGCCAGAGTCACAAAGGGCCAGGTGGAGCGGTGTGGCTGCAGAATAGTGGACAATCGGCACCACCTACAAGATCGTTACAGAAACTACACCTGGCAGGCATTTTTTTCCCTCTCTTTTCCCTTTCTTCTTTTTGTCTTTTTCTGATCACTTCTATGGCCATGAAAAGACAAAGAAATATGGTACAACAAAGCTTACCCAGACAACCTCAGACCAGACTACCCTAGAGAGGGAGCCTGATGGGATGGACATGCACAGTCTTCCTGAAAAAGAATTCAGAATAAAAGTCATAACCATACTGATGGATCTACAGAGAAAAACGCAAGAGCTAAGGGAGGAAGTGAGGGAAGTGAACAAAGACAATGCAGAGATGAGACAAGCGATCAACGGGCTTAGCAGCAGACTGGACGAGATACAAGAGACTGTTAATGGAATAGAAATCAGAGAACAGGAATACAGAGAAGCTGAGGCAGATAGAGATAAAAGGATCTCTAGGAATGAAAGAATTTTAAGAGAACTGTGTGACCAATTGAAAACGGAACAATATTCGCATTATAGGAATACCAGAGGAAGAAGAGAGGGAAAAAGGGATAGAAAGTGTCTTTGAAGAAATAATTGCTGAAAACTTCCCCAAAATGGGGAAGGAAATAGTCTCTCAAACCATGGAAGCTTACAGATCTCCCAACAAAAGGACCCAAGGAAGACAACACCAAGACACATAATAATTAAAATGGCAAAGATCAAAGATAAGGACAGAGTATTAAAGGCAGCTAGAGAGAGAGAAAAAATATCACCTACAAAGGAAATTTCATCAGACAATCATCAGACTTCTCAACAGAAGCCTTACAAGCCAGAAGAGAATGGCATGATATATTTAACGTCATGAAAAAGAAGGGCCTTGAACCAAGAATATTGTATCCAGCATGATTATCATTTACATTTGAGGGAGGGATTAAACAATTTCCAGACAAGTGAAAGCTGAGGGAATTTGCCTCCCATAAACCACCTCTTCAGGATATCTTAAAGGGAATGCTTTAGATGGAAGCACTCCTAAGGCTAAAAAGAGGTCACCAGAGAAAATAAAATCATAGCAAAGAAAGCAGACCATCCAAAGACTAACTAAAGGCAAAGAATAAAACACCTAGTATATAAAGAATGGAGGAGGAAGAATAAGAAGAGAGAGAAATAAAGAATCACCAAACTGTGTTTACAGTAACTTAATGAGAAAGTTAAGTTAGATTGTTAAATAGTAAAGAAGCAACCCTTGAACCTTTGGTAACCACGAATCTAAAGCCAGCAATGGCAATAAGTACATATCTATCGATAATCACCCTAAACGTAAATGGACTGAATGCACCAATCAAAAGACACAGAGTAACAAATGGATAAAAAAGCAAGACCCATCTATATGCTGCCTACAAGAAACTCACCTCAAACGCAAAGATATCCCCAGATTAAAAGTGAAGGGATGGAAAAAGATATTTCATGCAAATAACAAGGAGAAAAAAGCAGGTGTTGCAGTACTTGTATCAGACAAAATAGACTTCAAAACGAAGAAAGTAGCAAAAGATAAAGAAGGACATTACATAATGATAAAGGGATCAGTCCAACAAGAGGATATAACCATTTTAAATATATATGCACCCAACACAGGAGCGCCGGCATTTGTGAAACAAATACTAACAGAATTAAAGGAGGAAATAGCAATGCATTCATTTTAGTTGACTTCAACACACCACTCACTCCAAAGGACAGATCAACCAGACAGAAAATAAGTAAAGACACAGAGGCACTGAACAACACACTAGAACAGATGGACCTAACAGACATCTACAGAACTCTATACCCAAAAGCAACAGGATACACATTCTTCTCAAGTGCACATGGAACATTTTCCAGAATAGACCACATACTAGGCCACAAAAAGAACCTCAGTAAAATCGAAAATATTGAAATTCTACCAACCAACTTCTCAGATCATAAAGGTATTAAACTAGAATTAAACATTAGAAAGAAAACAAAAAGGCTCACAAATACATGGAGACTTAACAACATTCTCCTAATTAATCAATGGGTGAATGAACAAATCAAAACAGAAATCAAAGAGTATATGGAGACAAATGACAACAACAACACAAAGCCACAGCTTCTATGAGATGCAGCAAAGGCAGTTCTAAGAGGAAAGTATATTGCAGTCCAGGCCTATCTAAAGAAAGAAGAACACTCCCAAATGAATAGTCTAAAGACACAATTACTAAAATTGGAAAAAGAAGAACAAATGAGACCCAAAGTCATCAGAAGAAGGGACATAATAAAGATCAGAGAAGAAATAAATGAAATTGAGAAGAACAAAACAATAGAAAAAATCAATGAAACCAAGAGCTAGTTCTTTGAAAAAATAAACAAAATACATAAACCCTGAGCCAGACTCATTAAGAGAAAAATAGAATCTACACACATAAACACAGTCAGAAATGAGAAAGGAAAAATCACGACGGATCCCACAGAAATACAAAGAATTATAAGACAATACTATGAGAATCTATATGCTAGCAAGCTGGAAAACCTAGAAGAAATGGACAACTTCTTAGAAAAATACAACCTTCCAAAACCGACCAATCAAGAAACAGAAAAACTGAACAGACCAATCACCAGCAACGAAATTGAATTGGTAATCAAAAAATGACCCAAGAACAAAACGCCCGGACCAGGTGGATTCACCTCTGAATTCTACCAGACATATAGAGAAGAAATAACACCCATTTTCCTTAAAGTTTTCCAAAAAATGGAAGAGGAGGGAATACTTCCAAACTCATTCTATGAAGCCAGCATCACTCTAATACGAAAACCTGGCAAAGCCTCACCAAAAAAGAAAATGACAGACCAATATCCCTGATGAACGTAGATGCACAAATACTCAACCAAATATTAGCAAATCAAATTCAAAAATACATCAAGAGGATCATACACCATGATGAAATGGGATTCATCCCAGGGATGCAAGGATGGTACAACATTCGAAAATCCATCAACATCTATCACATCAACAAAAAGAACAAAAACCACATGATCGTCTCCATAGATGCCAAGAAAGCATCTGACAAAATCCAGCATCCTTTCATGATTAAAAATCTCAACAAAATGGGTATAGAGGGCAAGTACCTCAACATCATAAAGGCCATATATGACAAACCCACAGCCAACATTATACTTAACAGCGAGAAGCTGAAAGCTTTTCATCTAAGATCGGGAACAAGACAGGGATGCCCACTGTCTCCACTGTTATTCAACATAGTACTGGAGGTCCTAGCCATAGCAATCAGACAAAACAAAGAAATACAAGGCATCCAGATTGGTAAAGAAGAAGACAAATTGTCACTATTTGCAGATGACATGATATTGTACATAAAAAAACCCTAAAGATTCCACTCCAAAACTACTAGAACTAATATCTGAATTCAGCAAAGTTGCAGGATACAAAATTAACACACAGAAATCTGTTGCTTTCCTATACACTAACGATGAACTAACAGAGAAGTGAGAAAAACAATTCCATTCACAATTACATCAAAAAGAGTAAAATATCTAGGAATAAACCTAACGAAGGAAGTGAAAGACCTATACCCTGAAAACTACAAGACACTCCTAAGAGAAATTAAAGAGGACACTAACAAATGGAAATGCATCCCATGCTCTTGGCTAGGAAGTATAAATATTGTCAAAATGGCTATACTACCTAAAGCAATCTACAGATTAAATCCAATCCCTATCAAAATACCAACAGGTTTCTTCAATGACCTGGAACAAATAGTTCTAAAATTCATATGGAACCACAAAAGACCCCGAATACCAAAGCAATCCTGAGAAGGAGGAATAAAATGGAGAATTACGCTCCCTGACTTCAAGCTCTACTACAAAGCCACAGTAATCAAGACAATTTGGTATTGGCACAAAAACAGACCCACAGACCAGTGGAACAGAATAGAATATCCAAACATTAACCCAAACATATACAATCAATTAATATGTGATAAAGGAGCCTTGTATATACAGTAGAGAGATGACAGTCTCTTTGGCCGCTGGTGTTGGCAGACCTGGACAGCTACATGTAAGAGAATGAAACTGGACTGCTCTCTAACCCTATACACAAAAGTCAACTCAAAATGGATCAAGACCTGAATGTAAGTCATGAAACCATAGAACTCTTAGATTAAAACATAGGCAAAAATCTCTTGGACATAAACATGAGCAAATTCTTCATGAACATATCTCCCTGGGCAAGGGAAACAAAAGCAAAAATGAACAAGTGGGACTATATCAAGCTGAAAAGCTTCTGTACAGCAAAGGACACCATCAGTAGAACAAAAAGACATCCTACAGTATGGGAGAATATATTCATGTCGTATCCTGTAAGTGGTTGACATCCAAAATATGTAAAGAACTCACGCACCTCAACAAACAAAAAGCAAATAATCCAATTAGGAAATGGGCAGAGGACATGAATAGACACTTCTCCAAAGAAGAAATTCAGATGGCCAACAGGCACATGAAAAGATGCTCCACATCATTAATCATCAGAGAAATGCAGATTAAAACCACAATGAGATATCACCTCACACCCGTGAGGATGGCCAACATCCAAAACACCACCAACAACAAATGTTGGCGAGGATGTGGAGAAAGGGGAACCCTCGTACAGTGCTGGTGGGAATGTAAATTAGTTCAACCATTGTGGAAAGCAGTATGAAGGTTCCTCAAAAAACTCAAAATAGAAATACCATTTGACCCAAGAATTCCACTCACTCCCAGGAATTTACCCTAACAATGCAGCAGCACAGTTTGAAAAAGACATATGCACCCCTATGATTATCACAGCACTATTTACAATAGCCAAGAAATGGAAGCAACCTAAGTGTTCATCAGTAGATGAACGGATAAAGAAGAGGTCGTACATATATACAATGGAATATTATTCAGCTATAAGAAGAAAACAAATCCTACCATTTGCAACAACATGGATGGACCTAGAGGGTATTATGCTCAGTAAAATAAGCCAAGTGGAAAAAGAGAAGTATCAAATGATTTCACTCATATGTGGAGTATAAGAACAAAGAAAAAAACTGAAGGAACCAAACAGCAGCAGACTCACAGAACCTGATAGTTACCAAAGGGAAAGGAACTGAGGAGGATGGGTGGGAGGGGAGCGACAAGGGGGAAAAAGCAGCAATCAGATGTACTGTTGGGGGTGCGCCGGGAGGGCTGTACAACTCAGAAAAGCCAATGGACCATGACTGTAATGGCTTGGTGGGGGCCACCAGATGAAGGGGGTACTTTAATTACCATAATATTGCACATGTCATTGTAGATCAATGATACCAAAATAAAATAAAAATAATTACACTGGAAATTACTTATTCCTTATGTTTCACACCTTTAAAAAATGTTGATCATAATTTTTTGTTCTTGTGTTCATTTTCAAAGAAAACCGGGAAATGAGTAAAACAAGTGGGTGACTCAACAATGGCATACCTCAGATTCCCATGAAAAGAGGGGCATGTGCATTTGATTCTTTCAGACAGTCTCTGCCAGTGTTTGAGAAACAAGAAGAAATTGTTAAAATAATTAAGGAAAATAAAGTAGTTTTAATTGTAGGAGAAACTGGGTCTGGAAAGACTACACAGGTTTGTTTCTTCTTTGTGTTTATTGGAGAAAAAATATTTTTTCCCATGTGATAGTGTATATCAAATTTATAGTACATATATTTTAACAGAAAAAAAGCCTCTAGTTTAATGGTTATTTCAGAAATAAATGATTACTGGCAGTACATTTTTACAATTTATAAAATGGAAACGTTTTAAATATTTTTATTTAATTAAATTATTGATATACAATCTTATCATGGTTTCAAATACACAGCATAGTGGTTCAACATTTACCCATATTATCAAGTCCTCATCTACCCACTGTGGACACTATCAACGTAGTAAGATGTTACAGAGTTATTAATCATATTCTCTGTGCTGTACTACAGTCCTCATGACCTACTTATGCTGTGGTTGCAAATCATAGTGCCCCTTAATCCCCTCTCGCTCCTCCCCACTGTCTCTGTCCCCTCCCCTTTGGTAACTGTTAGTCCCCTCTTGGTGTCTGTGAGACTACTGCCATTTTTTTCCTTCTGTTTTGCTTTGTTTTTATACTCCACAATGAGTGAAGTCATTTGGCATTTATCTTTCTCCACCTAGCTTATTTCACTGAGCATAATATCCTCTAGACCCATCCATGTTATTGCAAATGGCAGGATTTCTTTTCTTTTTATGGCTGAATGATCAATATTATAGATGTACTGAACCTTCTTTATCCATTCACCTACTGATGGACACTTAGGTTGATTCCATATATTGGCTATTGCAAATAGTGCTGTGATAAACATAAGGGTGCATGTGTCTTTTTGAATCTGTGATGTTGTTTTCTTTGGGTAAATTCCTAGGAGTGGAATGACTGGGTCAAATGGTATCTCTATTTTTAGTTTTTTGAGGAAACTCCATATTGCTTTCCACAGTAGTTAACACCAATTGACATTCCCACCAACACTATAGGAGGAGTCCCCTTAATCCACATCCTCAGTAACATTTGTTGTTTCTTGCTTTTTGGGTAGTGGCCATCCTAACTGGTGTGAGGTAATATCTCATTGTGGTTTTAATGTGCATTTCCCTGGTGATTAGCAATGTGGAACATCTTTTCATGTGCCTGTTAGCCATTTGTGTTTCTTCTTTGGAGAAGTGTCTGTTCAGGTCCTCCACCCATTTTTTTTTACTTTTATTTTTTATTATTTTATTATTTTATTTTGGTATCATTAATGTACAATCACTTGAACAACATTATGGTTACTAGACCCCCTATTATCAAGTCCCTCCCACATACCCCATTACAGTCACTGTCCATCAGCGTAGTAAGATGCTATAGAATCATTACTTGTCTTCTCTGTAAATACTGCCTTTCCTGTGTCCCCCTACCCCACTACATTATGTGTGCTAGTCATAATGCCCTTTTCCCCCACTTATCCCTCTCTTCCCACCCATCCTCCCCAGTCCCTTTCCCTTTGGTAACTGTTAGTCCATTCTTGGGTTCTGTGAGTCTGCTGCTGTTTTGTTCCTTCAGTTTTTTCTTTGTTCTTATACTCCACAGATGAGTGAAATCATTTGATACTTGTCTTTCTCTGCCTGGCTTATTTCACTGAGCATAATACCCTCTAGCTCCATCCATGTTGTTGCAAATGGTAGGATTTGTTTTCTTCTTATGGCTGAATAATATTCCATTGTGTCTATGTACCACATCTTCTTTATCCATTCATCTACTGATGGACACTTAGGTTGCTTCCATTTCTTGGCTATTGTAAATAGTGCTGTGATAATCATAGGGGTGCATATGTCTTTTTCAAACTGTGCTGCTGCATTGTTAGGGTAAATTCCTGGGAGTGAGTGGAATTCTTGGGTCAAATGGTATTTCTATTTTGAGTTTTTTGAGGAACCTCCATACTGCTTTCCACAATGGTTGAACTAATTTACATTCCCACCAGCAGTGTGGGAAGGTTCCCCTTTCTCTGCATCCTCACCAACTTTTGTTGTTGTTTGTCTTTTGGATGGTGGATGAAAGTTTTGATTAATATAATAAAGGTGTTTTTATTTAAATTATTTAAATGTCCTTGCTCATGATGTTTATATATTGGAATTATATATACCTATTTTCACAATTATGTATGCTTATCATTTTATTAAGTATGAAAAGATATTTGAGAATTTAATTACGCTCTTTGCTTTTCAAAAAGGTACTTAATCAAATGGGTTTAAACTTAAGAAATAATTGTATCTTGTTTGAGGAGTTAAATGACTAATGTTTCTGTTCTATGAAATGTAAATATAACAGAATTTGAAGTTAATATCATCAGTAAGTTTCATATTGTCATTAGTAGGTAATTAGGAAGTTAAGTGCCTTTTTAATTTTCATGTTCATTATTCATATGCATTATGTAAAACTCAGACCTTATAGAAAACATTTAATAGAAGAATATATATAGTATGTGGAAAGTGAAAGATTACTAATTCTCTTGCCACTTTCTTTCCCCATCAGAAAATTGAAGTATGTATTTCTGTTCTTTTTTTTGCATGGGGGAAAATGTGTCTTTGTTTTTATTCTCTTTATAGCACTGATACACTTTTTTTTAACACAAAGGAGGAATAATATACAGACATTTTGCATCTTGCTTTTTTTCTCTTAATATATATTGGATATTTTTCTATGTTTGTACCTAGAGATATGCTTATTTTTAAAGCAAATTTATACCATTGCTGAAAATTTTTATTGTAACAATGATAAAAAATGACAATTTATTGTGTTCTAGACTTTTACAAGAGTTATCTCATTTAAACCTCTCAAAATTTCTAACATATGTGGGCCCTTTATTTTCTCTTTTTACAGATGAGGAATAAAAACTAAAATTTATAGGTAATCAAGTTCACATAGCTAGGAAGTGCAGGCAGGAATCATATTCTTATACTTACTTCCTTAGATTGTATCCTAATATTTCTTTGCTACTGTGTGGAAGTATTTTATTTTATTTTATTTTATTTTTTAGTTTTGCCTATTGGATTGTGAAATCCTGTTTTTTTATACTTTATATTCGTATCATTAATCTACAATTACATGTGCAATATTATGGTGATTAAACTACCCCCTTCATCAGGTCCCCCCACCAACCCCATTACAGTCACTGTCCATCAGCATAGTGAGATGCTATAGAGTCAGTACTTGTCTTCTCTGAGTTGTACAGCCCTCCCCGTCACCCCCCCCCCCGAGTGTGTGGGAGTATTTTAATAGGAGAAAGTCTTAGAAGTGGAAGTGGCGCATGAAGAATGTAGCAGTTAAAATTTTAATGGCTAAGTTAACTAGTTATTGTTTGTTAACTCAGAAGAGTTATTGTATTAAAATAGTATTGAATCTATTCAAAGTTCCCAATTCCCTAAAGCTTGGGCAACAATGGATATAAAGGTTTTTTTTACCTTTATCAATCTTATACGCAAAAAATAATGTTTGAATTAGCATTTCCTTGATTCTTAGGGATGAGTATTTTTTCATTTACTTACTACCTATTAATATTTTGAGTTATTTATATCTCTTTTTTTTGGCTTAATAATTTTTGATTTATATTTAATAGTTCTTTATGTATTATGGATTCATGCCTGTTTTCTGTTATAGATATTAAAAATAATTTCTCCCAACTTTTTTGTTTGATTTTGAGCTTTGTTTATGCTGTGTTGTTTAGTGGTTTTGCATTTTTGTTTAGTCAAGTCTTTCAATCTTTTTTTTAGGACTTTGAGCCATGCGAAGAAAATTATTTCCAAGATTAAAATATCTTTTTTGCTCTAATATTTATATATTTGTAGTTTTAAAAATCTATCCAGAATTTATTGAATTGTATCATATTAGGTAGAAATCTTACTGTTTTCCTCATATTACTATCTAGTTGTTCCAATATAACTTTTAATTATCCTTTCCCCCTTGGTTTACAATACAATTTTTTATCAAATACTAAGTTTCTATAATACCTGGGCATTTTTCTGAAATTTTTGTTATGTCTCTATTTCTGTACCAGAATCCCACTCTTGCTTTTTTGTAGTTTTATAAAATGAAGCATAATATTCCTCTTCATTGTCTTTTCCTTTTAAATATTTCTTAGTTTGTGTTTAATTATGTTTC
This sequence comes from Smutsia gigantea, assembly GCA_032199065.1. NCBI lineage: Eukaryota > Metazoa > Chordata > Mammalia > Pholidota > Manidae > Smutsia > Smutsia gigantea. The sequence continues at coordinate 18,460 of JAVSCE010011087.1, forward strand.
TGGATGAACTAGTCAAGTTAAAAAAAAAATCCTAGAGGCTAAGACATGCATGTAAAGATGCTCTCTCACTCAAAGAAATAAAAAAAAAAGAATTATTTTCAACTATCAAATTGGTAGAAATTAAAAAATTGATATACAGTATTTGCATTGGTGGTAGGAAAACAGCATCTTCTACTTTGATGGTAAGAGTATAAATTGTTTTGGAGGGCGATTTGATAATTTCCTACCCAAATTAAACTTAGATACTCTTCAGCTCAGGATATATATTTATTTATATTTTTCTTTGCAAAAGTATGTGAAGATAGATGTTCTTCACTGTGGTAGTCTCTATAATAGCAAACAATAGCATCAAGAATAACCTCAGAAAAACTGGAAATCACTTAATGTGTAGCTGTATCTGTTAAATTATAGCACATCCCTAGAATGAAGTATACATCCGTTAAAATGGATAAGGTAGATCTGATGTGTTAAGCAAAATATGAAACTTAGAAACATTAAGTACAATAATTTGTGTGAATAAAAACCTGTTTATATAATTAATATTCTGAAGGGTCTGAATATTTTTTTTCCTTGGAAGATTTCATAAGAAACTAACAGTAGTTGCTTTTGTAGGGAGCAATATTGGTTGAGGAATATTGGTTAGGGAAGACTTTTACTTTTTATTTTAAATCTTTCTGGCCTGTTTGAATTTAAGTACAGAAAAGTATCTGCAGTCCTAGTATTAGGCTATTTTTTCATGACTAAAAAAAATCACAGTGAAATTTTGGTTGTTGTTTCTTTGACTTTACAGAGTAATATAGGGAGAGTTGACATTTTTGCAATATTGATTACTCACATTCAAGAATGTCATATTTATTCAGATCTTTTACGCTTTTCAGTAGTATTTTATAGTCTTTTTGTAAGCCTTAACTATTTCTTTATGAATTTGGTTTTCCATATTTTAGGTTAGGTGCTATTGGGAACTGGGTATTTATTTAAATTAAAATATCATTGATATGCAACCTTATGTTGGTTTCAAATATACAACACAGTGGTTCAACAGTTACCCATATTAAGTCCTCACCCCCTCTAGTGCGGTCATTATCAATGTATTAAGATGTTACAGAGTCATTAACTGTATTCTCTGTGCTGTACTACTGTCCCCCTCACCAGCCTATATTGTGATTGTGAATTATTGTGCCCCTTAATCCTGTTCCTCCTTCCCCCAACCCTCCTCCCTGGTATCTCTGAGTCTACTGCTATTTTGTTCCCCCTGTTCTGCTTTGTTTTGTAAAATCATTTGGTATTTGTCTTCCTCCCCCTGGCTTATTTCACTGAGCATAATACTTCCACGTTGTTGCAAATGAGAGGATTTCTTTTGTTATAACTTTTCCAAAATATTTTTTCCAGTTAAAAAAGAAAGTGTGGCTCAAAGAGGTAAGTGAAAAATTAGGAAAAAAGTCTGACTACCTAAAATTGGAGATGCAGGGATGAGAGTGTGAAAGTCATACAGAAAATGGATTTATTTCTTCGATTGTCTCTGACATGAAGACCTTTCTTTCATTGTCTCAGAGCATAGAGATGTAAATATGAGGCTCATAAGGAAAAAACCAGCAGGACACACACACACACACACACACACACACACACACACACACACACACACACACACACACACACACACACACACACACACACACACACACACACACACACTTGCACGCACATGTACGCACAATGCCATTTAACCACAATGGTTGAATTGAGAAAGCTTGGCCGTGTCTGGAACGATGGGAAACTGAAATAGTTCTGGTGACTGTGAGGTTCAAAAAGTAAACAAGTCCTAAGAAGAGGAGCCAATGCTCAGTAGTGGGAGGGGACAGATCAGGACCAAAACCGAGGGTCCCAGTGGTGGCTCATGAACAGAAAGTGACATTTGGATTTCAGCACACCCCAGTGGGGCCTTGGGGAGAGGCTTGGAAACTGAATTTGTCTTCAATTCAGCTTCAATACAAATAGTGCTTCTTCAGAGATATTTTTTAGTGTCAACTATGAGACATGTAAAACACATTCACACCAATTCACACATACAAACATATACAGCATAAATAAGCCAAGAGGAAGACAAGAGTAATTTCTAATATAATGGCTTGCTTAATATGTACCAGGTCCAGTTATTTGCTTCTCAAAACTCATTATATCACTAACGGAGTAGATTCATTAGTTGAAGTAGATTAGGCCTTAGAAACTAATACATGAAGGAACCAACCTATTTCTTATGTAACAATTACTGTAAGTGAAGGAATAGGGCAACTCTCCCTGCTGATGGAAACTTTTTTTATCATTAACACTCAGCTTTCAAATAGACCCCAGGTTATCAACATCCCAGTTAGCTAGCAAGGCAAGAACAGGCCGGGCGCAGAGAATTTCATGCCTATGCCTGGTTCAGGCCCGTGTCCTTGCCACTCATTTCCCACTGCAGAAAACTTAGTCAGATGGTCAGAACTACTGTTGCTCCCAGAGGAAGGGTGTTCCAGGCCTAGGGCTGAGTCCCCATCTGAAACCAGTGAAACCAAGACTAGTCCCGGAAAAGGGCAGGCTGGGAGAAAGGCTTTTCTTCTTTACGGTCACTAGTGGCTCATGCTCTCCAGCCTAGCACACACACTACTTCCCCACCTCTGCTGGAGACAGGCTTACTCACTATGGTGTGGGCTGCGAGTGAGAAGGGGCTGAGGCAGAGCCAGGCAGGGAGAGGGGGAAAGGTGATGGCCCTGGCTCAGAACTGAGTCGGTTCCCTCAGCAGGGGCCATAAATGACCCCTTGTCCAAGAACTGCCCAGGGTGTCCGTTTCCAATCCATGGGCAGAAATGTATCATGGGTGTGCAAAACTCCTATGAAAGAGGTTTTTAAAAGATCTGAATAGGGAGGCTAAGAGTCTTGGAGAAATACAGAAATATGTTCCCAGAGGAGGGGTCTGGGGCAAGTCTGTAAAGTCTTCATTTGAACATCTCCAGCTCCATGGCTACTGGCCAGGAATTCGCTGTGAAAATGTTGTATCTGTACACCTCTCTATATTTATATTGACTTTCCCATCTTTATATCTACATCAATATAGATACCAAACTAGATACATAGGCAGGCAGGCAGGCAGACATGCAGAATTCTTTTAGAACTTGTGCCCCCATGTCCTGTAATTATATACTTTCACATGAGGAAAAACGAGCTAATATCCAATTTTAGTCACTAGTTTTTGATATTCTGTATACATCTTTAGAAATATCACATACAAGATACCCAATATCACTGACATCTACTACACACAATTTTCATAACTGTTTCCTTATATTTTGGAGCAAGTGAAGTTTCAAATGCTTAATTTCATGGGAGGGGTGGGAGGTGGGTTCAGTGAATAACATTATCCACTCAACATGTCTTTTGAATGGATGTAGGTCTCAGAAAATGCTACATCTGTTTTTTTGTGTTCCATTCCTCAGAATTCGAGAATTCTCAGGAGAATTCTCTTCAGCCAGTGGCACGTGTGGTGGTCCCAGACTGCATTCAGACACCAGGAGAACAGTCCTCTGTCTCTGAGTATTTCTCCCGTGTGTCCTTTGCAGGAAACTTTCATGGTGCTGATGGGGATGGTAAGGAAGATCACAAAGGATGGACAGGATGAACAGCTGAGCTGGCTCAGCCCAATCCCTACTTATTTCACTTTCCCTTTAAAAACAGGAAAGGGCTTCAGGGCAGAGGAACTAAGACTGAAGCCTCTGCAGAGGGGATCATTGGGGGTGTGCTTTCACGGATAGGATAGCTCCCCATGTGAACAGTGGGACAGCTGTGAGTGAGACAGGGGGCTGTGCTGATAATACTGAGGGAATTCAATCACAACATCTTCCCTCAGATCAGCCAAACTCATACACAGAAACACACACCCTATTTCCTTTTACCAGATATAGCCCTATTATTCCTTCCTTTTACTTTTTCTCTCATATACTCATGCCTTCATTCCAGATGCATCTTTCTCGTTCTCCATGAGCATTACACAGATACACACTTCCACCTTCCCTCCTCACGCAGTCAGTCTCAGACTCTGCTGTGTACACACACACCCATAAATAATGTGCACCTTTCACACAGACAGCTTGTCGTGGCTCCCTCATTAGAGCTAGCCTAAGCATTCAAGAACTCATATGCCCTGAAATCAATGCACTTTCATATGCAATCTTTCTATTCCACAGACCACTTCACCCACAGCACCTTCAGCAGAAAGCATTCAGCCGTTCAGAGAGCTGCCCTTCTGGGAAGCTGAAGCACACTTCCTTCAACACTCTCCATCTTTATCTGTTTCACAGTAACATGTACTACCCCTGTTCATGTGTATTCTCGCACCAAACACACACATGTACACTGTCATTCACTACCCCTTAACAATGTCAGAAACACTCACCAGGTATGTCCCAGAACATATATAGACCTGCACACTCCCAATCCGACATAATCACAACAAACACATACCTCAGGTAAAGTGTACGTCACCCAGCATTCTGTGATTTCTCATATGTATGTTCTTCCAGGCCATGTGCCCACATAGGAATATTCTCATGACCATCTCAACTCCTACAGACATCACACACTTATTCCAGTTTGTCATAGCAGAAATTTCCTTTCCTAGGAGGAGGAAGAGGTGGAGGAGAAGGAGGAGGAGGAGGAGGAGAGGTGGTATGGGGAGAAGGAGGAAGAGGAGGGTGGGGAGGATGGGGAGGGGGAGGAGGGTCCAATTTAGTCACTAGTTTGACTGCCCCATAGAACATGGTAACTGTCGTATCTTAGCAATACCATATAATATGTACACACGTAAATTATATGGGAGGTGCATGGGTATAGTGGGTTTGTGAACACCTTGTGATTGCATACAACTCCAACATTTATTGAATTTTCACCACTATGGGGAACAGGCTCATGTATTTCAACAACCCATTGTCTCTTTTGCTACTCTTTTCCCCATCACGTCCCCAGAGCCTTTAGGGAAGGAGGAAGCTCCTGGCTTTACATCACATGGCCCCATCATGGCTCATAGGTTATATACTTATTTAATTTCATAATATGTTGGCTAATTGTTCATTTTATATCATGAAGGTTCTTTTTTTTACCCATATCCTTACAATCATTTGTGTAGTTTGATCTAATTTTTACCAACTTGGTATGTGTAAAACTATCTAATTTTTGGTTGGGGTTTTTCCAATAGCTGTGAAGGCTGAAAATATCTTGGGAAATGTGCCTACTGTTTAGTGGCTGCAAGAGGCTGAGCCCATGTGGGGGGAACAGCGTGAGGCAGGACCTACTGGAAGTAAAGAAGGCTGAAGCCAGCTGGATCATGGCCTGGCTCTAGAGCAACTGCTCAGTTTGAAGGAAATACATATTGCCCCTCAGGGAGGAGAAAGTCAGTGGGAAGTTGAAAGTAGAATGGAGCAATCTAGAGTTCAAACCCTGTACAGAGCCCATTTGTTTCCAGGAGACTGGGGCCTAGAACAGAAGCCTGGAAATGAAGACTTCATGCTTGACAAGCACAGGATTCATGATGGAGAACCATGGAATGTAAAAACTATGGGCTTCCTCTTTCCTTAAAGGCTCTGGGGTAGTGATGGGGAAAAGAGTTGCAGAAGAGACAATGGGTTGTTAAAATACATGAGCCTGTTGCCTATAGTGGTGAAAATTCAGTAAATGTTGGAGTTGTATGCAATCACAAGGTGTTCACACACCCACTATACACATGCACTTCCCATATAATTTACGTGTGTACATAAGTTATATGGTACTGCTAAGATACGACAGTTACCATGTTCTCTGGGGCAGGCATGGGTCTAAGCCTGGTTCTTAGGTAATGCCTTATCCTCATCCTTGGTGAGATTTAGTAATGTGGCTACCCTACATACATCACGTAACTGTCTTTTGTTTAATCCACATCATTGTTCTCAAGTTTTGATATGAAGTGCAAGATAAAAACTGAAGTTGATGGTAGAGTTTGTGTTGGGTAAAAGGGATCCACCCCCTCAGTGGTTTGCTGTGATGTGATGCACATGTCAGAATGCTAGGGAACTCTGTCTTACTTGCATCATAATGGCCCTACTGGAGTACTTAAGCACCAGCTCGGCCAGGGAGGGAGTGAGTGAGTGAGTGAGGAGAGAGCCTCTCCAGTTGTTTGTTGCTCTTGAATATACTGAGTTGATTCTTGGCGGTCATCGCTTGAACCTCGGGCAGCAGAGTTCCAGGGAGGAAGGCACCTGGTTTTAATCACTCTCTGAAGTGTTGAGCCATGAAGCGCAAACGAAAAAGGAAACATCTTGAAACCACACGTTCCTCTAAAGCTGCCAGGATGTCAGGAGGTGTGTGTCAGTGATATTGTCTGAGCATTGGGGATCTAGAAACCGTCTTCTAAAGAAAAAAGGAGAGAGGATTCCTACTTATGGGAGAGAAAGGGCAGGAAGGCAGGAGGGAGGAAAAGGTGTGGGTGCGTCGGTCTTTCTAAGGGATCAGATAATCTGAGGGTCAAGAGGAGGTTCCTGTGACTAGGTCCTTGTCTCTGTGGCGTAGGACCTGTTTTCCCTACATCATGCCACTCTGGGTTACTGTATCACAGATGTAGTGATTAATTAGTATAATTTTTCTTATATAATTTATTTCCCTTTATTTCCTTTTTTACAATGTTACAAGTTTTCCAGTAATACTATTTCCAGTTAGTGAAGAAAGTGTGGCTCGAAGAGGTAAATGAGAAATTAGGAGAAAAGTTTGACTACCTAACATTGGAGGTGCAGGGATGAGTGTAAAGTCATATAGAAGATGAATTGATTTCACAGATTGTCTCAGACATTGAGACCTTTCTTTCATTGTCTCAGAGCATAGAGATGTAAATGTGAGGTTCCTTTATGAAATGTAAGGAAAAAACCAGCAAGACGCACACACACACACACACACACACACACACACACACACACACGCACGCACTTGTACGCACATGTACACACAAATATTCCTAACCACTATGGTTGAATTGATAAAGATTGGCTCTTTCTGGGAAGACGGGAAACTGAAATAGTTCTGGTGACTGTGAGGTTTAAAAAGTCAACAAGTCCTGTGAGGAAGAGCCAATGCTCAGTAGTGGGAGGGGACAGATCAGGACCAAAACCGAGGGTCCCAGTGGTGGCTCGTGAAGGGAACGTGACATTTGGATCTCAGCACACCCCAGTGGGGCCTTGGAGAGAGGCTTGGAAAGTGAGTCTGTCTTCAATTCAGCTTCAATACAAATAGCACCTGTTCAGAGATATTTTTTAGTGTAAACTATGAGACATGTAAAACACATTCATACCAATTCACACATACAAACATATACGTTATAAATAAGCCAAGGGGAAGACACAGAGTAATTTCTAATATAATGGCTTGCTTAATATGTACCAGGTCCAATTATTTGCTTGTCAAAACTCATTATATCACTAACAGAGTAGATTCATTAGTTGGAGTAGATTAGGCCTTAGTAACTAATACATGAAGGAACCAACCTATTTCTTATGTAACAATTAGTGTATGTGAAGGAATAGGGCAAGTCTCCCTGCTGATAGAAAGTTTTTTTATCATTAACACTCAGCTTTCAAATAGACCCCAGGTTATCAACATCCCAGTTAGCTAGAAAAGGGAAGAACAGGCAGGGCACAGAGGAGGATTTCATGCCTATGCCTGGTTGGGGCACATGTCCTTGCCACTCATTTCCCAGTGCAGAAAACTTAGTCAGATGGTCAGAACTATTGTAGCTCCCACAGGAAGAGCGTTCCAGACCCAGGGCCAACTCCCCATCTGAAACTGGTTAAACCAACACAAGTCCTGGAAAAGGGTAGGTTAAGAGAAGGGCTTTTCTTCTTTGCAGTCACTGGTGGCAGGCAGCCCCCAGCCTGGCACACACTCCACTGCCCCACCTCTGCTGGAGACAGGCTTAGTCACCATGGTGTGGGCTGTGAGTGAAAGGGGCTGAGGCAGAGCCAGAGCCAGGTGGGGAGATGGGACAACACAGTGGCCCAGACGCAGAACTTAATCCCTTCCCTCAGCAGGGGCCATACATGACCCGTTGTGCAAGAACTGCCCGCGTGTCCATTTCCAATACACGGTCAGAAATGTATTGTGGATGTGCAAGCCTCCTATGAAAGAGGTTTTTCCAATATCTGAATAGGGAGGCTAAGAGTCTTAGACAAATAACAGAAATACGTTCCCAGAGGAGGATTCTGGGGCAAGTCTGTAAAGTCTTCATTTGAACATCTCTAGCACCGTGGCTACTGCCCGGGAATTCCCTGTGGAAATGTTGTATCTGTACGCCTCTCTATATTTATGTTGACATCCCTATCTTTCTGTGTATCTACATCAATATAGATACCAATCTAGATACATAGGTAGGAATGCAGACATGGAGAATTCTTTTAAAACTTGTACACCCATGGGGCCAACTGAGGTGAGGCATAGAACCTCACCCCTCCAGACGAGAGAGACATTACCTGTGACAAGCTATGTCACAGGCCGAGCCCAGCTAATCATTATTCTGGTACCTTCCACAAATATGTGCATATGCATTTGTGTCAATTAAAACAAAAAAGGGGGAAATGTGGGATTCACTTATAATTTAAGTATAAAAATCATATGAATAATCATAGTTGACTTGATTATAGTAACTGAATTAGTTTCTCTGATATGACTGCCTTTGCATGTTCACCTTGTGGGAGCTTGTTCACTGTATTGGAACTTGTTCGTTGCATGGTGAGCAATAATGTCTTGTGTATTGCAAAGTTGTTAAGAGAAAAAACCTCAAAAGTTCACATCGCAAGAAAAAATAATTTGTAACTATGTATGTTGAAGGATGTTAACTAAACTTACTGTGATAATCATTTCACAATAAAAAAAACTTGTACCCCCATGTCCTCTAATTCTATAATTTCTCATGAGGAAAAAGGAGCTATTATCCGATTTTACTCACTAGTCTTTGATATTCTGTATACATCTTTAGAAATATCACATACAAGATACCCAGTATCATTGATATCTACTACACACAATTTTCATATACATTTTGGGGGAAGTGAAGTTTCACATGCTGAATTTCATAGGGTGGGGTGGCTTCAATGTCAAAAATGATTATCCACTCAACATGTCATTTTGGAATGGATACGGATCCAAGATAATGCCAGAATTGTTTTTTTTTTTAATTCTTTCCTCAGAAATCGAGAATTCTAAAGGGGATTCTCCTCATCCGGAGGAACATGTGATGGTCCCAGACTTCAGTGAGACACCAGGAGAAGAGTCCTCTGTCTCTGAGTATTTCTCCTGTGTGTCGTCTCCAGGAAACCTTCGTGCTGCTGCTGAGGATGGTAAGGAAGATCACAAAGGATGGACAGGATGAACAGCTGAGCTGGCTCAGCCCAATCCCTACGTATATCACTTTCCCTTCAAAAACGGGAAGGGGCTTCAGGGCAGAGGAACTAAGACTGAAGCCTCTCCCAAGGGGACAAATTGGGGGTGTGCTTTCAAGGATAGGATAGCTCTCCATGTGAACACTGGGTCAGCTGTGAGTGAGATAGTGGGGTGTGCTGATAATAGTGTGGGAATTCAATGACAACGTCTTCCCTCAGATCAGCGCCAACTCATACACCGACACACACACATACACCTATTTCCTTCACACCAGATATAGCTTTATTATTCCTTCCTTTCACTTTTTCTCTCATATACACATGCTTTAATTCCAGGTGCGTCTTTCCCGTTCTCTACGAGCATTACACAGATACACACTTCCACCTTCCCTCCTCACACAGTCAGTCTCAGACTCTGCTGTGTACACACTCACTCATAAATAATGTGCACCTTTCACACAGACAGCTTGCTCTGGCTTCCTCATTAGAGCTAGCCTAAGCACTCAAGAACTCATATGCCCTGAAATCCATGCACTTTCACACACAGTCTTTCTATTCCACAGACCACTTCACCCACAGCACCTTCAGCCCTTCAGAGAGCTGCCCTTCCGGGAAGCTCAAGCACACTTCCTCCAACACTCTCCATCTTTAACTGTTTCACAATAAGAACACGTACCACCCCTGCTCACCTGTATTGTCGCACCAGACACACATGTACACCGTCATTCACCACCCTGTTTCCAATGTCAGAGACACTCACCACGGTTGTCCCAGGACATATATAGACCTGCACACCCTCAATCCCACATAATCACACCACACACATACCTCGGATAAAATGTACATCACCCAGCATTCTGTGATTTCACATATGTATGTACTTCCGGGCCATGTGCCCACATAGGAATATTCTCATGACCCTCTCAACTCTGACAGACCTCACACACTTATTCTAGTCTTGTAACGCCTGAAATTTCCTTTCCCAGGACAAGGTGGAGGAGGAGACGGTGCAGGAGGACGAGGAGAAGGTGGACGAGGAGGAGGAGGTGGACGAGGAGTAGGAGAAGGTGGACAAGGAGGATGGGGAGGGGGAGGAGGGGGAGGAAGGGGAGGACAAGGAAGAAGAGGTGGGCCAAGAGAGGGAGGAGGAGCTAATATCCAATTTTAGTCCCTAGTTTTTGATATTCTCTATACGTCTTTAGAAATTTCACATACACGATACCCAATATCACTGACATCTACTACATATAAGTTTCATAATTGTTTAATTATATTTTGGAGCAAGGAAATTTCAAGTGCTTAATTTCATGGGGGAGGGCTTTCATTGCCTAACATGATTATCCACTCAACATGTCTTTTGAGTGGATATAGATCCCAGAAATTGCCACATCTGTATTTTTGTATTCCATTCCTCAGAATTTGAGAATTCTCAAGAGCCAGAGGCACATGTGATGGTCCCAGACTTCAGTCACACACCAGGAGAAGAGTCCTCTGTCTCTGAGCATTTCTCCTGTGTGTCGTCTCCAGGAAACCTTCATGCTGCTGCTGAGGATGGTAAGGAAGATCACAAAGGATGGACAGGATGAATAGCTGTGCTGTCTCAGCCCAATCCCTACTTATTTCACTTTCCCTTCAAAAACAAGAAAGGGCTTCAGGGCAGAGGAACTAAGACTGAGGCCTCGCCCAAGGGGACAAATTGGGGGTGTACTATCAAGGATAGGATAGCTTCCCATGTGAACAGTGGGTCAGCTGTGAGTGAGATAGTGGGCTGTGCTGATAATAGTGTGGGAATTCAATGACAACGTCTTCCCTTAAATCAGCGCAAACTCGTACACCCCCCCACACACACACACACTTATTTCCTTCATACCAGATATAGCTCTATTCTTCCGTCCTTTCTCTTTTTCTCTCATATACACATGCTTTCATTCCAGATGCGTCTTTCCCGTTCTCTATGAGCATTACACAGATACACAGTTCCACCTTCCCTCCTCACACAGTCATTCTCAGACTGTGCTGTCTACACACTCACCCATAAATAATGCGCACCTTTCACACAGACAGCTTGCTCTGGCTCCCTCATTAGAGCTAGCCTAAGCACTCAAGAACTCATATGCCCTGAAATCCATGCACTTTCACACACAGTCTTTCTATTCCACAGACCACTTCACCCACAGCACCTTCAGCCCTTCATTTCCGGGAAGCTCAAGCGCACTTCCACCAACACTCTCCATCGTTAACTGTTTCACAATAAGAACACGTACCACCCCTGGTTACGTGTATTGTCGCACCACACACACATGTACACCGTCATTCACCATCCCCTTTCCAATGTCAGAGACACTCACCAGGGATGTCCCCGAACATATATAGGCCTGCACACCCTCAATCCCACATAATCACACCACACACATACCTCAGATAAAATGTACATCACCCAGCATTCTGTGATTTCACATATGTATGTACTTCCAGGCCATGTGCCCACATAGGAATATTCTCATGAGCATCTCAACTCTGACAGACCTCACACACTTATTCTAGTCTTCTAATGCCAGAAATTTCCTTTCCCAGGACGCAGTGCAGAGGAGAACATGGACAAGGAGGATGGGGAGGGGAGGAGGGGGAGGAGGAAGGGGAGGAGCAGGAAGAACAGGGTGATGAGGAGAGGGAGGAGGAGCTAATATCCAATTTTAGTCAATAGTTTTTGATATTCTGTATACATCGTTAGAAATATCACATACACAATACCTAATATCACTGACATCTACTACACATAAGTTTCATAATTGTTTAATTATATTTTGGAGCAAGAGAAATTTCAAGTGCTTAATTTCATGGGGGAGGGCTTTCATTGCCTAACATGATTATCCACTCAACATGTCTTTTGAGTGGATATAGATCCCAGAAAATGCCACATCTGTGTTTTTGTATTCCATTCCTCAGAATTTGAGACTTCTCAAGAGCCAGAGGCACATGTGATGGTCGCAGACTTCAGTCAGACACCAGGAGAAGAGTCCTCTGTCTCTGAGTATTTCTCCTGTGTGTCGTCTCCAGGCAACCTTTGTGCTGCTGCTGAGGATGGTAAGGAAGATCACAAAGGATGGACAGGATGAATAGCTGCGCTGGCTCAGCCCAACCCCTACTTATTTCACTTTCACTTTAAAAACAGGAAAGTTCTTCAGGGCAGAGGAACTAAGACTGAGGCCTCGCCCAAGGGGACAAATTGGGGGTGTGCTTTCACGGATAGGATAGCTCCCCATGTGAACAGTGGGTGAGCTGTGAGTGAGACAGTGGGCTGTGCTAATAATACTGTGGGAATTCAATGACAACGTCTTCCCTCAGATCGCGCAAACTCATACACCGACACACACACACACACACACACACACACACCCATTTCCTGCATACCAGATATAACCCTATTATTCCTTCTTTTGACTTTTTCTCTCATATACACATGCTTTCATTCCAGATGCGTCTTTCCTGTTCTCTACACGCATTACAGAGATACACACTTCCACCTTCCCTCCTCACGCAGTCTCAGACTCTGCTGTGTACACACTCACTCATAAATAATGTGCACCTTTCACACAGACAGCTTGCTCTGGCTTCCTCATTAGAGCTAGCCTAAGCACTCAAGAACTCATATGCCCTGAAATCAATGCACTTTCACACACAGTCTTTCTATTCCACAGACCACTTCACCCACAGCACCTTCAGCCCTTCAGAGAGCTGCCCTTCCGGGAAGCTCAAGCGCACTTCCTCCAACACTCTCCATCGTTAACTGTTTCACAATAAGAACACGTACCACCCCTGCTACCTGTATTGTCGCACCAGACACACATGTACACCGTCATTCACCACCCTGTTTCCAATGTCAGAGACACTCACCAGGGATGTCCCAATACATATATAGACCTGCACACCCTCAATCCCACAAAATCACACCACACACATGCCTCAGATAAAATGTACATCACCCAGCATTCTGTGATTTCACATATGTATGCACTTCCAGGCCATGTGCCCACATAGGAATATTGTCATGACCATCTCAACTCTGACAGACCTCACACACTTATTCTAATTTACTCATGCCGGAAATTTGTCAGGACAAGGTGAAGGATGAGTAATCCCTTGGTTGCATCAGGATATTCTTTGTATTGAGCCTCTTGAGTTGCCTCACCCCCAGGTCTGGGAGGAACAGGAAGCTTCCTCCCGCTCTTTCCACTCTGTGGGATTCAGCAGAGTAAATCCTCTCTGTCTTCAGAACACATGGGAACAGCAAGCATCCAGAAAATTTACTACAGTTGTGTGCAGATGAAAAGAGGTGTGGCTGTCTCATTTGATAGAGAGGAAGTCTTGGAGCCCGCGTCAAAGAAGACCAAAATAGAAGAATTTGCTTTTTCTGAAGAGTCCCAAGAAACATTCAGCAACTTGTTTCCATGGGACTCTGACACTGACGAGGTGTCCAGCTGGTATAGCACATCCCTGCAGGAGAGTGAGCAGACTGGCAGTTCAGTGGAGCCTCCAGCCCAGGGCTTCAGGGCCAAGATGCTTGAGTGGCTGGGGGCCCTGGTCCGTGGCTTCAGGTGCCTGGGCCGCTGCCAGGTTTTGCCCAGCTCGGAGGTCCCGCAGGACCACGTGGAGCATGCATGCAATGTGTGCTCCAACTGCCAGTGTGCCTTTCCTTGGCTGAATAGCCATAATATGGAAGAAGAGGACAAGAGGGAGGAGGAGGGGGAGGAGGAGGTAAGGAGGAGGTTGGCGGGGGAGGTGGAGGTGGAGTTGGACCTGGAGGTGGAGGAGGAGGTGGAAATTTACTACAGGCGTGTCCAGATGAAAAGAGGCGTGGCTGTCTCGTGGGATAGGGCGGAAGTCTTGGAGCCCGCCTCAAAGAAGACCAAAACAGAAGAATTTGCTTTTTCTGAAGAGGCCCAGAAAACATTCAGCCCCTTGTCTACACAGGAACTCCTGACTGACAGGGAGTCCAGCTTGGATAGCAAAGCCCCGCAGGGGAGGGAGCAGGCTGGCGGTGCAGTGGAGCCTCCAGCCCAGGAGGAGTGCTCCAAGGCCAAGACGCCTGAGTGGCTGGTGGCCCTGGACAGCCGCTTCAGGTGCCTGGGCTGCTGCCGGGTTTTCCCCAGCTTGGAAGATCTGGAGGACCACGTGGAGCATGCATACAGTGAGGGCTTCAGCTGCCAGCATTTTCATCGTGTCCTTTCTTGGCTGAAGAGCAAGAATGAGGAAGAAGAGGATGAGAGGGAGGAGGAGGAGGTGAGGAGGAGATTGGGGGGAGGTGGAGGAGGAGGTGGAGGCGGAGGAGGATCAAGACAAGAGCATTTTGGTGGTAGACCAGAAACACTTTGGCAGGAAGACATCCTCCTGCGAGTACGCAGACTTTTTCAGGCCCTAGAAAAGTGGATGTGAAGCAGGCCAGACTCTACTGAGAGCCCGCATCTCTTAGCAGCCATGATAGCCATTTTGTTTAAATGTATCCACCACCTTCCCTCCCACCACACAGGAACAGGAGTGCAGCGCCCCTTCTAATACTTTCCACTGCTCTCCTGAAGAGGAGGGACAGGAAGGCAGATCACACCATGCAGAAGTCCAAGACTTCCTCGTGCAAAACAATGAACAAGAACACCAGTCTAGCATCTCTACCACTATGGCTGAGAACAGGAAACTCGCTGGAAGTGGAAACTGCTGTGGGCCAGCTGCAGAATAGGTGAGGGCCCCAGGGGTAAGAGCGCATCTCAAGGATACTTGGGATTCGGTATCAGAGGCCAGGGGATTCACAAGGCTCAGGATGAGGCAGAGCTAGGCCTTCTGTCCTTGAAGGGCTGGTTCTACCCTTTTCCGGGGTGGGAGTGGGATCTCAAACTCCATTATGTGATTCCGATACCTGAGAGGAGACTGCTTAGCAGTTGCAAGCACTTGAAAGAAGCAAACCATGTAATCCTTTCTTTTTTTTCCCCTAGGGCAAGTATCCCTAGGTATATACCAAGTTTTAGTAGTTCTGCCTGCTTCCTTAAAGTGTCAAGTGTGACTGGGGAAGGAGGGAGGAAAAGGGGACGCTATTGCTGTGGACCATTTCTCAACTTAACATGTTGCTTCCTTGCAGGACCCCCATATGCTCTTATGATGGTTCACTGTCCTCACATTTTATTCTTCTATCACAGCATCAACTGTCTTGTTCTCTCAGTGGCCAGCAGAGGAGTTAAATATAGACAAAGCTGTAGAGGCATTATAAAGCCAATAAAGATGCTGTTTCTTTTTAGTTAGTGGGACAAATGAAGGGCTTCTCCTCCATGGTCCAGAAGTCACAGAATGGAACCTGGAAATGGTCCTCAGCTGTCTAAATCATGCAGGAAATCCTGAGAGTGGCTGAACACCTGTCACTGAAATAAGAGCTGCCTTTCTCATTGAATGGATCCCCTTCTCTGTTTTGGTCTCTTCAGAGCAACGTAGACCTACTGGCCTGAAGATTTCAAATGATGGCATCTGACACAGCCCTGCAGTCTGACGAGACCATGGTAATTCTCGTGAACACCACAGCCTCAGGCAGGGCTGGCCTGAAGGCAGGTAGGCCTGAGCCTCTGGAGCTGTTCCCTATTGCCCTGGAACATGTGGTGGCCGGCTCTGGAGAAGATAGCCGTACACAGCCAGGCAGAGCCCATGGAATGCTGAGAATGCTACACATGCAGGACACCTGTGGAAAGAAGTTCCTGCTCCAGCTCATCCCTGTCAGGGAGACAGAGGCCACTGAAGACCCCTGCATGATTGCCATGCAGAGAGTGGACAGTACAGGTGGCTAGACGGCGGTGATGTTGGAAGCAGATCCTATCCCTGGTATCAGCAGTGGGGCAGAAGATTGATGGCGACTTGGCAGGAATTTAGGGGAGGAGGTTGCTCAATTGACAGAAGGTTCAAAAGGATCTTTAAGTTTCTTTTCCCCGAGGGAGGATTAAAGATGGCAGCGTGAGAGGTGAGACAGAGGCTTCCTCCTAAAACCGCATAAAATATAAAAATATAACTAATACAACTACTCTTGAAAGAGCAACAGGAAAGAGGACTGCAACAAACTGCATACACCTGGGGACAAGAGCAGCCCTCACAGAAAAGGGTAACGTTCTAAAGCTGTGGTCCTGTGGGATCCAAGCCCTTCCCGCACCCCAGCTCACTGGCAGGAGGAAGAGGAAAGGAGCAGGGAGGGAGTGGAGATGTGGGACTGCTGAATACCTAACTCTGGAGATCTTCTCTGGGAGCACCAACCTACATTTCATGGTGCTTGCATGACACTCTCATAATTAGGGGGTTGGAAAGCTAAGACAGGCAGAATTCCTGGAGGGACTAAGATTCCAGCTGCTTGTCGAAAGCAGGGATCCACATCCAGCTGCTCTGGGACAAAAAAAGGTGGGCAGTCTGAGAGACTTCCTAACAAAGAGGCCCTTAGCAAGAGGGCTGCTAAAGGGGCAAGGATTGCACAGAGCTTACTGCTCAGGAGAAAGTACAGGTAGACAAAATTGTCTGAATGCACTCTGACCTGCACATTGGGAGCTTTCATGATCTTCAGGTGCTCCAGCTCCCTTGCTGCCTATACAGATCCAAGAACCCCTTCTGTGACAGGCAGACTACTGCGCCTTTCTTCTGGCCAGCCCCACCGGGCTGGCAAACTGGGAAACCCTACCCTCGCGTTAGCACAGCCAGACGGAATATCTGTCTACAGCAACTAAAAACGCAAAGCACAGAGGCTTATACCTGTGTGCTCGGCCCACTGGTTCAGGCAGTGAAGACTGGCATAGCAGCCGGGAAGCAGGAAACAGCTCTTTCCTCCCCCGAGGCACCAGTACCACTCCCCTGCAATCCCCGACATTGCTTCAGGGCTGAGCAGCTCCAAAGAGTAGAGCTTCTGGGCACTAGAGGGTGCCATACAGAAATATGAAATGCCAAAGAAACCCGGTCCAGATTAAACTTACTAATACAACTCCTGAGAAAGATTTAAATGATATTGACCTCATGACTCTCCCTTAAAGGGAGTTCAAAATGAAAATCATTAACCTGCTCATGGAGGAACGGAAAGATATTCAGGAACTCAGGAATGAATTACGGTCAGAGATCCAATCATTGAAGAGCACAGTGGACGGTATAAAAGCAGATTGGATACGGTGGAGGAGACGATAAATGAATAGAAACGAGAGAAGAGAAATACAAAGAAGGTGAGGCAGAGAGAGAAAAAAGGATCTCTAAGAAGGAAAGAATATTGAAAGAACTGTGTGACCAATCCAAGCGGAACAATATTCACCTTATAGGGGTACCAGAAGAAGAAGAAGAGAGAAAAAGGGATAGAAAGTGTCTTTGAAGAGGTGATTGCTGAAAACTTCCCCAATCTGTATTACACATAAGAGCATACCTATAGAAACTGTGTAATGTAATTATTTTTAAATAAATTTACCAAAGATACATAAGAAAAAAAAAGCTTCATTATTTTTCTCTTTCTTTTTCCACTTCTTCCTTCAAAAAAAAATTTGCAATACCCAGCTAAAGTATTCACATTCCAACCAATTTGGTTATTTCTTAAACTCACTTGCCTCCTTAAATCTAAAATGAATTAACTATCTATTAAACCTTAATAAGATAAACTAATTAAATTTATTTAATTAAATCCTAAATTTTAAATTTGAGAAATTCGAGAGAATAGTTTGCACGCTGGACCATTGGCCTCTTAGGCAACAGCTCTGAGGGTGGAGGAGGGCACAGTGATGCTTGGCACATGAGTTAAATCTGGCATGTCACTTCATAGTGGCTCCCCATACATATCGTTTGGCTTGCTTCCCATGCCCAAACTTAATTCTCCATACCACTTTATCCATATTGTCTGGCATTATCTAGACCATAGTTTTATAAAAATATTATCTTTTATTCCTGTGTGATGAGAAAGCTTATGTGAGATTACTATATAGACCCTACTATTTTCTCTATCATCTTCACCTTTGACACACTCTTTTCCTTTTTCTTTTGTCTGATTTCTGAAGTGAAATTTCAAATCGAATAGATACATACACATGAGAGAGCCTAATTCAGAAACTGTATTCTACCCTATTTTAAAAGCCATTTTGAAATGCATTATGGTTTAGCATTAGGAAAGCTCAGTAAATTCACCCACTTTCTACTTTATCACATGTAACCAGTAAGTGAGGAATTGGGAATGGGTTCATCTTCACAAATAATATAACCTCAGAATAGAAGTCTATCCTATTCTCTATCTGAATTAAGTAAATACATACAATATGAAATATGAAACATCCAGTATTATATATAACATTTGTCAAATTACTGATGGATGTTTCTTCTTCTTGATTAGTCAGCTGTGTGGTGAGAAATTTATATATTGGGCAGATACTCAATAATTGTCATCTGAACATGGCCACAAGCAGAATTTTATTTCTTCAGAAAGATCACTGTGAGGTCTTCTAATCATATATATATTTTGAAGGTGACTATCTGCCATATTTACATCACTCTTCTGTGCCTTTTCTTGATGGGGATCAGATTCTATACCACACTAGTCACAGAAATTTAATAAGCTATTGTCGACATAAAGCTAAAGGTAACAAAATATGAGTCCTTAGTTATCAGAGTTCTTTTCAACTTATCTGTGGCATATTCTAAAGTGAATTGAAGATGGATAATTATCAGATGACGTGAGCACATGTCATCACACTTTCTGATGAGCTGTGTTCTCGGAAGGGATGGCTTGTCATCATTTTATGGGGATTTTTGGAGACAAGTCCAAGAGCTTATCTATAATCAGTACAAATATAAAAATGCTCAATAACATAGCATTTTTATGCTGTTTTTAGTCACAAGTCCCCCACCTAGACAAATGATTGTTATAGTATATTTCATACATATTCCCTAAAAAATCAAACTGAGGAAGTGACAAAAGTTCAGATTCAAGACTGAGGCCAGCAGCCCATGGTCAGCAGTGGTGGGACTGCTATCTCTGGTCTGTGTTCACCTGGGGAAAATCAGATGAAAAAGCAAAAGAAAGGCACATTCAGATGTAAAATCTTCCCTCAAAGCACAGGATGAACTCTAAACCTTTCCAGTGATGGATGGAACTTGAAGTCACTGAAAACCAAGGAGATTAATTCTCAGACTGCCTTATTTTAAGGTCAGTTGAAATCATGACCTCACTATGGTTTCTAAATAATTTAGGACAATGATCAGGAAAAATTGGGGATCCTGACAATTAGAAGTGATCAGGACATATTTGGGACTTGGAGGATACAGAACTTCAAAAGCTTCTGAAATACCCTGCTCCACTGTGCTGGGGAGCTCACCTCCCTTGCAGGTGACACCCAACTATCATGGCCTAATCTCACTGTGACTTGGCTGGCCACCAGGATTCAAACTCAAATAGAGCAGAGCATAGAACCAGAGTGGGGAAAGTGAGAGTTCGATTAGTTTATGACCTCTCTTCATGCTGTATGGCCAAATTGGGGTGATTTACCATCTTCCCCCACTAGACAGCAGATGTATGCTGAGCCCCAACAGGTGTTTCCAGGAGTTAGGCATGAAAATAGTCCAGAATTATGACCCAGATGAGGAGCGTTTTACTTCAGGGCTGAGAAATGTGGTATTTCAAATAGCTCCCCCATCCCTCTTTAGGCCCCTAGTGGCCATTCTTGCCTCTCACTTAGGGCGGCCCATAAGTGAGGTTACCCATATAGTAGCAGACTTGGGAGAGACAGAACCTTTCAGGCAAGGCGGTTATATTATGAGCAACTGTAGGAATTTACTAATTCATATAAAAAATTTTGGAGAATATTAATAGAAATGGACTTTGAAGATGCTTGGTTGAGAAGGGAATGTTTTCAGATTGCTTATTTTTGATGCAGGTGTTGCTATTCTTTGAGCTGGCTCAAGAAATCAGCTGTGATTCTAAAAGTGTGTTGGCTGGCCCAGCGAATACAAGCCTGGGATGAGTGGCTGCTCAGTGATACACAAAGGTGGCAGATTCCTGTGCATGAGGTTGAGGAATGGATTCAATGACTTTGGAGGATTCAATCCACATTGGGTTCAATATTATAAACCTCTTCCCACATGCTCTTTCACCACTTCTGCAGTCCTGAAGACTCTCACTCTTGCCATAGTTAGATTGGTGAGGAGAGCCCCACCCCGTTAAAACCTCCTTACTAGGAAAGCTGGTAAATGAAACTAAATAAAAATGGGTTCTTTAACTCAATGTGGTCAGGAAGGTTCCTAAAGGCAGTGCCCTAAAGAGTATTGTTCTGCTAATTGTGATAGGCAGAAGAATGGGTTTGTTCATCAGACCAAGGGTAGGGTGTAATATGCAGAGACTTCTGGGTCTGGTTAATTCATGGGGTGCAAAGGAATGAAACTGATAATTATCCTATAAAGGTCCTACTTGATTTATACAGTCACAGACTCCAAGTAGGATGAAGTCTAAGAGCAACCTGACATGACCTTCCCCCCTAGAAAGTCCCCCCTAGTCTCCATCCACTTCCAGACTTGAGTCTGTTCCCATCCCTAGAATGTTTTGAATGAGATGTTGGATTCCTTGACAAAGGCCTTTTCCATGATCATACTGCTAGCCTCCTGGCTTGGGACCCCAGCCATTTACCTTGGAAATCGTGCATTTGGAGAAATAATTCTAATTTTGAGGATTATTAAACACTAGTGAGCTAACAGAAATTCTTGGGGACTCCAAACATTACTATATTCATCAATTAGAGCAGGGGCTTAAAGGGGTCAAGTAATAAATGGGATTTGGTCCAGATCTGCCTCACCCTAAGCCTGTTGGGCCCAAGATACCTTCCGTAGTTTTTTAAGCTCCTGACTATAGGGTTGGTGTAGTGACAATTGATAACATTTTCCAGTCAGCTCCTGACTCATGGAGTAAAGGAAATCATGGCAATAAGCTCCAGATTAAAGTTATCAGAGTTCTTTCTCACTATCAAAATACTAAATCAAAGCAATACTGAGGAACAGAAATCAAGGACGATTCCTAGATTTGTCAATGAACAGATGTATCAACAATAGAATGAGATTATTGCTCAGAGACAGACAAGCATTCTTTTAGGTTTAATGTATTTTATGTAACAGTACAATCCAAAATAATTTGTAGTTTATAGGGTCATGGAGAGTGATGTTTTCAAAGGATATTCTAACTAGGCTCATCTTAATTGTACTGCATTTTCTGCCTCATTCAGCAAGACCATGGCTGATGTTATTTTCCAAGTGCCAGTGTTAAGCTAAAAGACACTGATTAGTTTGCTGTCCAGTTAGATAATATATTATATAGGACATTGAATGTTGTAAGCCTTGCCAGTTAAGCTCAGTGCAAAAGAACTAAGGTCCTCTCCTTAGCTTCCTGCCTGACAACCTATCTGGAACTGTTCCTTTGCATTTTTCAAGAGATTTTGTTTCCAACTGAGATATCCTTGTTATGAGAAAGATGATCATATCTGATTAAGGGTAACCTATAAATACAGTTGTTTGAAAATGGTGCACTATGTAATGCTAATAGTTTCAAATGGTTAAAATAAGACTGTCCCATATGTAACAATATAAAAGGAAAGAGCTGGGTTCTGAGCATTACTCTAGATCCAAACAATTATCATGCTTATTCTCCATCCATCCATCCACCCATCCCTCAACCAATATTTACTTATGTGCCAAATAATGGAGCAAAGAGAAGACAATACTCTTCCTTGTGATGTGATTTTTTTTTAAGGAGGAAATTATAACAAAAATCAGGATGCTTGACTTCTTGGTATTTCAAACACTTGGCACAGTGCCTAGAAAACAGAGCTGCTCATTTATAGAATGCCACCCTAGTTTTCCTGGAAGGAATTGCCCTGTGCTCTCCACCACCAGGCTGCTCCAGTTTTTTTGGCATCACCAGGATGTCTGTGAATACCTGAGTAACTTGGTTTCTGTTAGAAAAACCTTTTCTCACCCTCAGGGAAAATCAATCAGCCAATCACATCTCTTTCTCTCTCTCCCTCTCTGTCTGTCTCTCTGTATTTCTGTCTCTCTCTTTCTACATCCTCCTCCATCTTACACCCATCCCAATGGGTGCCCATCAGCCATCACCAGACACAGCATTTTATTTCTTGTCGCCACCATCTTCCATCTGGGTTACTGTAAAAGTCTTCCAATTGGTCTCCTTCTTTCTACATTTTCACTTCTCTAACTCAGTTTTCACACAGCAGCCAGAATGCTCTTTTTGCAGTACAACTCTATTACCTTCTTTCATGCTTAAAAAGTTTTCAGTGGTTCTGCACTGCCCTGGGAAAAAGTCCAAATCTGTTAACACGCCTTTCCAGAAGCGTTGGATCCATTAACTAACCACTTTTGTTATCCTGGTACCTTTAGCAAAGTCTTGATTAAATATTTCAGCTGTGCTCCCCAGACGGAAAGGGAACAATGGAATGTTTGTGCCTGGGCAGGAATATTCGGAAGGGAGCAGCACCCCCTGGCGGCCAGTATTGTGTTGGCGCCAGTGAGAAAATTGAAGAGGAGGAAAGAGAAATCCTTCTGAAAACCTATAGTATGTTTTGGTTACAGGGCCACCTGCCTTTTTACAAGTAGAGCTGCTTCCGTTGCTTCCTGCATTTCAGAAAATGCAAAACTGGTGTTCTCAAGGAAGCTGGTGTGTTTTGTTGCTGTTTTCAAGTTCAGTGTTTTAAAACACGAAAATATTTTTCAAATGCATATATAAAATATTGCCTCATAATATTACACTTATAACCTTAAAACAGTGTTGAGAAATTTCTCTGGAGAAGGGAGAATTACGGTCTGACTGCAGCGCTGATGAGCTGACAATATAGTGGGGTGGATTCCCAGCTTCCACAAATTCCATGTTTTCCATTTCCGCCACTGGTGAGTGACTTGTGAAGACTAGTGGCTTCTGACAGTCTGTTCTTTCCTCAAAACACAAATATGATTTGCGTGACTGGCCAACATCAGGGTTTCCTAGTGGGTTTGTTCTTTAGTCACTATCATGCAGTCACTCTCAGCAAGATTCTGAAGAAGTTACATTAATTTTTAAGTTTTAAGTTTAAATTTTTGGCCTAGTGTGGAACAATTATATGCTGGAAGTACTCACAGAGTTGGGTATTCATAAGAGTTCGAATATGTGTCCTTTGCAAATATCTCCACGTCTCTGTCTTCACACAGACTGAGGCACTGTGAAGAAGAATAAATAAATGTGCCCATTTGACCTCCTCTTAAATATCAGAGATAGGCAAGACTTTCCAGGGAGCAATCTATGGTGGCTGGGCAAAAATACAAGTACTCTGCACTTTCTGAATTCTCACCATCTGAAGACTGCAAACAATTTTAGTCCCAATTCACTCTTAAATCAAAGCCCACTGTGATGAATCTGCACACATCTGCCAGCCCAAATACGTATGTTAGCTTACACACCTGGATGAGCGGAGGCAGAGCACATTGCAGACCTAATCTGGATCTTTTCTAGTTAGGATGCAACCTTGCTGTCTTTGTTTATGTGGGGTGTACATTATTAAGTGCTATGTTTGTGGTCCCCACCCCAACAAAGAAAAAACTATGTTGAAATCCTAACTTCCAATAGTTATGAAGTGGAGCTTTTGGGAGGTGATTAGGTCATGAACGTGGAGCCCTCACCAAAGATTAATGCTCTTATAAAAAGGGGCATGTTGGGGGTGGGGGGTTGTACACAGGAAGGACCCAAGAAAAGAGCCTTCGCCAGAAGGCAACCATGCTGGCACCTTGACCTTGGACTTCCCAGATTCCAGAACTGTGAGAAATTAATTTCTGTTGTTTATAAGCCACCCAATATGTGGTGTTTGTTATAGCAGGCCCCCAATGGACTAAGACATTAGATTAAAATGTGTTCTGGAAATTCTGCCAATTAACTGCTGACTGCCAGCATTCTGGGGGAAGTACCACCTCAAAGCAAAAAATCACAGATGTTGCTAAGATTATAGTTATGTGTATGTATACATACACTCACATACTGGCTAGAGTTACACAGGGAAAATGTTGAAGAATAGACAAACTTGTTCAACTTAATGCTTACTATTGGTCAGAAGAAGAGGAAGAGGAAGAAGAGCAATTCTGAATACTCAAATGCCAAGTGTTGAAGAGATATTTTAGATTATGCACAGGAAATGACTGGTGTTGCAAATGACTATGATATGAGAAGTATCACATTCAAAATGCATTTCCAGGCACACTCTTATGATTAGGGGGTATATGAATGCAAGATAAGGAAGGGAACGCTAGCCATTTTGAGGAGCTATTTTATTGGCTATTTTGGTTATTGTCCTGTTGCTTCAGGTGAGGCTTCTCAGTCATTGAGTAAGCCTGGATGGCAGAGCTGAGAAGACCGTCCACCTATTCCCTGACCTGGACAAACTTCCAGCATGTACTGTCTCTTAACATCTTTACTAGCTTGCTGTCTCAAACTCCACCCACTACCAAATTCTACCAAGACCACAGTCCCCATTCCTGACCACCATCAAACCTCACTTGGGGGATTGGAAAGTACCTATTTGTTCACTGCCTCCTTTTTAATCATATTTTAGTTTCCTGTGTTATTACGTATCTTTAATATAGTATGCCCTTATTTACATTACAGTGCATGTTCATTGCAGTGTAGGAGGAAAACATGATTCACATCTGATACTGTATAATCTCCTTCAGGGCCTCATACAAACTTACCATTGATTAGGTGTTAAATAATTGGACACTTAGTATTTTACATGCTTAAATGGTGTGGATATATTTAATGGATTGTTATAGAAGTCTAACAGTATTATTAATGATACTTAGGAAAACTACTTGGATTTTTTGTATGGATACTGAATGCATGGTTATTTGTCCCATGTAAAATACTAGCACCTAGACTATCTCTAAAAATAGTAGAACAGGGGCTAACTCTAGTGCCTAAATTGCTCTCCAACAGGTTTGGGGGAATATCTGATTCAGGTTAACAAGGAATGCAGGTTGTAGGTAAAATAGGGACGATGTGACATTTCTGGTCCCTACACCCTTGTGTCAGGGTACCGTCTAAACTCTCATCTTCATCTGTGCATGGGCAAATGCTTAATTAACCCCAGGGCTTCCCTGATCTGCACCTGATGCTGACACCAGGATCACAGCAGCTTCCCTGCCCCTCTCCCAAACTTTGTGCTATGAAACTACTCTGTATATTTATGTTGGTTCTGACCTGATTACTTCTCTGATCTAATATTCTAACATACCAAAGTTAAGAGACCCTATAAGAGTAATAATAAAAAAAAGTTTTTTTTTAAATAGTTTTTTGAAGGAGAATCACACAAAAAGTCTCTACTCTCTCAAGCAGTTTTTAGGTATTTGCTCAATCCTACACTACACTACACTGTCTACATCAGGAAGGGGTATGAGATTATCTACCTTCAAAGACAGTTTGGGTCAAAATTTCCATTGCTGTGTTCACTATAAACTCAACAAATCATGGTTTATTCTTCTCTGGTGATATTTTGTAGTCTCTAGTACAGATGTGTACCTGACATAAAGATTGTATCAATTTGTGTACTTTATAAAGCTTTTTCACATGTTGTCTCTCTGGTTCTTGTTAGTAATTCTGGGCAATGAAAAAAAACAACTAAAAATCTGAAGCAAAACTAAATATCTATTTTCTAGATTGTTAATCCTCCAAGGACAAGAATCTAGTTTTATTCACTTTCAGTTTTTATTCAGTGGAGTAGAGTGATCACAAAAATGAACACAATTCTTCCCTCACCCCCACCCCAACTTTTACATAGTAATTTATCCTTCTTTTACTGTGAAATATACATTAAGTATATAAAAGATATATAAGTTTAACAAGTAATTGCAAAGTGGAAATACGTGTAACCAAGCCCTAGGTCAGGAAAAGAACATTGCTGCACTGAATTAGCCCCTGAAGTAACCCCCGCCCCATGTTTCTCTTATTACCCCAGCCTTGCCCACCATCCTGACTTTTGAAATCATGATTCCCTTGCTTCTTTGCATGGTTTCACTAAGTATTAGGCAAAACAGTACCGTTTAGTTTTGCTTTTTGTCATCCTGTCTGTTGGGTATGAATTCTTTTTTGCCTAGTTTATTTTGCATTATGTTTGTAAAATTCCTACATTGTCCAGTGCAGCTATAATCTGTCATTTTCATTGCTATGTAATGTCCCATTTTTACAAATATAACAAAATTTATGGATATTTGGGATATTTCCAGCATGGGACTTATTGCTAGGATTTGGCTTTAAGCATTCTTGTATATGTATCTTGATATACATGTGTGGGAGTCTCTCTGAAGCAGTGGTTCTCCAAGTTTTGATCCCAGAATCTTAAAACTCAGGAAACAAAAGTAAATCAATCAATAAAAATTTTTAATTAAAATTTCAATTGAGACCTGAGATGGGTAAAAAGATTCATTCAGTAACTCATTTAAAATAACAATAATAAACCCACTGCCTGGTGTATTTGTTCCCTGAGGCTGCTGTAACAAATTAACCACAAATGTGATGGCTTAAAACAACAGTCGTGGAGACCGGAAGTCTGAAATTAAAGTGTTGCCAGGGTTGGTTCCTTCTGGATGCTGTACCAGAGAATCCGCTAGGTGCCTTTCTCCTATAGCCACTGGTAGCTGGGGGCAGTCCATGGAATTCCTTAGTCTGTAGACACATCTCTCTGTTTCTGCTTTTGTCTTCACGTGGCTTTCTCCCTGTGAGTTTGTGTTTGTGCCTCAAATCTCTCTCCTTTCTCTTATAAAGACAACAGTCACTGAACCTAGGGCCCTGAACTCAGGATGATTTCAACTTGAGATCTTCAATGTTAATCACATCAGCAAAAACCCTAATTTCCAGGTCAGGTGGAATCCACAAGGACTGGGAGTTAGTACTTGGAGATATGTTTTTTGGGAGACAGGGGCAAAATTCAACCGACTACACGTTAACAAAAATAACACATTTCTAAATGAAATACAGCTATACTTTTCAAATTAAAATTTTGAGATAAGAGTGGCAATGCTTTACATTTTTGTAAATCTCTTTAATATCTAGACTCACAAGAAGTTGGGTGTTCATCTGCTCTTACATTCAATCATTTGTTGTTGTTTTGTGAGATACATGATGAAAATTCAGCCCCACACAGATAATCTCAAACCCTCTGAAAGGGTTTGAAAAGCTCCCAGGGGTCTTTGGAGCAGTTTAAGAAACAATACGCTAAACAGACACTTTAAAGTACAGGCAAAATGGAATTTCTAGGCATAGATATATGTATTTTTCTACTTTTTAGATAATGCAACACTGTTTTCACAAGTGACTGTATCAATTTACATTTCCACTTGGAGTATGTGAGGGATCTTGTTGCTCTATATGCTTACCAATATCTAGTATTGTTGCATTTTTTAAATTTTGCCTATCTGGGGGTGTGTAATGTACTGCCCAGTACTCATTCACACTTTGTATGGCCATTTTATGTATGAGTGTAGAAGAGAAATGTTACTTGACACAAGTCAAGAGTTAGAAAATAGAATCCACATTTTCTACTTTGAAATACATTTTTCTTTCTACTCATAAGCACAATTCTTCTGTTTGTGGCCCAGTTCTCAAGAAGGTGCATTCTTCCCCATATCTCATCTCCTAGGGCTCCTTCCCCCCATTTCAGAGGCTTTGGGCACCCCAGGATGCTAGGGGTCTTGCACCTCCCTGTTCACTACCCTCCCAGTCCCCCAGCCCGCCTCGCCTGGCTCCTACACACCTGTTTCTATTTCCTTCTTATAAAACTCTCTACTACCACACTGTTGGTCATGTTAAAAAACACGAGCCTCGGCAGGGTCATTTATAGGAATAATGCCTGATTTGTGTTTATATGCAGAAGAAAATGCATAATTTAAGAAATGAATACCTGTTAGCTGTAATTACCTACTATTTTTTAAGCATTCCACCATAAACCAATATGTGATCACAGGCAACTTAAGTTCTTGGATCCTCGATTTCCTCATCATTAAAATAAGTGTAATACGTACCTTACAGGGTTGTTTGAAGAATCAACAGACAAAATATATGTAATGTGCTTAGCACAGTGCCTGATAGAGTGCTCACTAGATGTTTATTTGTATATAACAAAAGCTTATTTAGTGCTCACTGTATGACTATCACTCTGCTAGGTAGTTTTTCCAAAATTGTCATCATTTTACAGATTCAGACTGAAGCAGAGAGGTTAAGCTTCAAGGTCACAGAGCCAGTACTTAGCACAGCAGGGATTAAAACTCGGGCAGTCCGGTCGTGCCCGAATTGGCGCTCCTAGCTGATCTGTTTCCTCCAAATATTTATTATTTATGACAAAACTCTCTGCGAACTACACAACACTCTTACCACCGCTGCTTTGCCCACGTCCAAAGCAAAATGCGTTCTTCATTACGGTCTCGGAGCCTCCCCAGCGATCTGCCCTCCCGAGTACCAAGCCTACTCAGCTCACTCTCACTGGCTACGAGGTCCGACCGCAGGTATTCCAGAGCCAGAGACTGGCCACACCCCTTCTTCTGGCCCC